>JARYZH020000278.1:0-312500 GCA_030021035.2 Notholithocarpus densiflorus | reverse complement strand
GATTTTCAGAATCTAAGCCACGAAATTTAGGAAGTAATGAAATCATACCGGGCTTAAAATTAAAATTATTTGCATTAGTTGGAAAAATGATGCATGATGGTGCACTACTCCTAGTAGGTTTCAAATAATCCCTGAGAGTTCTAATGGGTTGGTGAGCATGGAAGTTTTCATTATTTAAATTATTCTCATCACCATGATTACTCTCTAAGTTTGCCATGATATCAAGTGTAATGTGTGAAAGAATCAGATAAATTGCTAAACAAATTATTAGACTCAATTCTAACCAAACGATTATCAATATCACGACATCAAACATGCATGCAATAGTAAAGCAAGAAAGAAAAAGAAAAAGAAAAGAAAAGAAAACAAATACCTTTAACAAAAAAAAGAAGTAAAAAATAAAAGAAAAACTCTAAAAGAAAACTAAACTACTTAAAAAGAAAAGAGTTGGAGAGATATTACCAAATATGTGAAGAAATTTAATGCCGAAAACCTCACCAAACAAAGTGGAACGCTTCTTTAATCGCCTATTCCTCGACAACAACGCTAAAAACTTGCTGCGACTTAAATAATGCTCCTAAGTGCAGGATTGTCGCGAATTAATAACCCGGTAAGTCCGAGGTCAAATCCATAGGGAAAAGGAAATTGATTAGCAAACCACAAGAGAATAAAACTAAAATAATATAGTTTAATTGAAGAGATTTTTGATGGTTTAGTAAAGTTAATTTAAATTGAGAGAAAATAACTATTAGGATTAGTGCCCTTAAATCCTATTGTATGATGATATGTTTGATATTATGTATGACATTATGTATGACATGATGTATGACTTAATATTGTGATTGATAAAGTTGTTTTATTATTATCTAAAATAATGGTAACATGAATATTCAAACATTATCATATACCATGAGATGCATAGTATGTGATTTATGTGAAAAGTCACAGAAGATATAAATCACAAGTTCTTTGTAAACTCAGAATTTTAGTTCGTAGTCGGTGATGAAATTGGGCATTTCATCTGCAAAGACTATAACATATCTACTAAGATGATTTGTCTTGATCATAGAAGTGGAGACTTCTAGTTGGTATGTTGATATGTTTTAAGAGTTAAGACATATTGAACTGGACCACTATGAGATTTATTATTCTCCTAACGATTGTTAAATGAATAATAAATCTCATGACTTCTATTTTCACGAACTCTTAATCCTGAGAGAATAATGAACTTGATCATGGAGTGTAGGTTGCTTTGATATATCAGGAGTGAGATCTAAAGTAACGGTCAAAACCTCAGTATGTTGGGCAGCCACATTTAGTGTTGATGGAACATATATTCTCAAGATGGAATTCATAGTCTCTTAATGGAGATACAAAATATTCCCTTGAGATAAGTTTAATGGGTTTGTTATTCAGAATGTTAGGCCTAACTACTTTAGTAAATAGTTACTAAAGTATATATTTATGAAATTGGATTTCATAAATATATGATGAATAACTTAAAGGATTAAACCGGGTACTCAAGGATTAAGATGTAGTAATTTACAAAGTGACAGTCTACATTCATGACTTTGTATTACTACGAATATTTTATGAAGGGTTTGAATGTACAATAAAGTCTTGGGATATAATTTATTAATAAGGCCTAGAGTGTAATTATATTTATATAGTGGTATTAAATATAATTAATGGTAACTTTGGACTTGTCAAGAGTTGATAGAAAAGCCCAAGGCCCATTGGAGCTAGTGTCTTATTTGTTCCCAATTAGATAATCAGTTATAAGGAGAGAAACATACAGAATTTTGGAACAATATACATGAAATGGTTTGTATGTGAGTGTTGGACACTCTCTAATTCTCTCTTGAACATACACATATAACTGATTGAGAGACCACACTTCTTGGGCGTTAGTAGAATTGGAGTGAAGATTAAAAGTGTTCCCAAGGACTTCTACTCTTTGTTTAGAAATTCACCACACCAAGGTACACTCTCTTGTTCTTATATTCTGAAATTTACATAGTACGTGTTATCAATTGCGAATGAAGTAGATTTGTTAATTTTTCGCTACGTATGTTTTGTATGCGATGCAAACATGTATTTAACCATCAAATGGTATCAGAGCGGTCTTCAATTTCGAATCTGTATAACATGTTTTGTGAGTTTTAGAATTAAAGATAATAGTTTCATGATGTTAGAAGATCAAACTTTTAATTTTCTGCATAGTTCTTGAAACTATGGTTTGATGAAAACTGTTATTGATGTTATGATGTTGTTTAAATTTGAATTTACGTATGTTAAATTGAACTTTAAGGCTATAGCATCAATGTAATTCATTTTTGATATCAATCTATGTCTATCATGTTCATATGATGGTTGTTTGTTCATGAAAAACCGTTGAAAACTGCCTTAGAGAAATTTTGGAAATTTGAGTTTCATGAGTTTCGATCGGTCGAAAATTGCTTTCGATCGATCGAGTGAAATAAGGGCCAATCTGCTTGATTCAATTGATATTCGATTGCTAGTCGATCGATCGAATTTTATATTTCGATCGATCGAACAACGATCAAGTACCAATCGAGCCAGGCAGATTGTCAGGTTCGAATTTTTAAATTTTTTCGACCGATCGAGGGGCACATTCGATCGATCGAAAACTGGGAATTCAGAATTTTTTTTCTAAGTGTTTTCACATGTATATAGAGCAAGGCTATGTGTAATTAGATTACGCATGTTTTATAATTAAAAACCTTTCTTTTAAAACATCTAGTGGGAGAGAGATACAAGGGTTGGATCTCACGGCCTCCATTATCGGTTCATAGTAGTGTGACATATATACTTTGTGTAAAGTTGTGATTTTCCAATATGTATTTTGTTGGCTTTTATTCCGTGCCAAATTTGATTGTAGTTGCATTCAATCTTTTGTACCCTGTATTTGCTGTGGGATTTCATTGTAAGGGTTGTGTGTTAGAGAGAGAAAGTGTGAAGACTCAAGCATCTGAAGTCTGAAGAAGTTTCGCGGGTATCTCGCGACTAAGTATCCCGTGAAAGGAAGCATGTGCCTTGCACATGACTGGAATGCGAAGAGTCAAGCCAGATGGAGACAGCTGTGTCTCGTGAGTATCTCGCGGGTAAGGCCTTCCCGCGAGACACCCGCGAGACATTCTGTTCTGCCAGCCTGTCCAGTCTAATACACACTTTATGTGCCCACACTATATATACCCACATTACCCACAAATGATAAGGAGAGCCTCTGAGAGAAAACCCCAGCCAAACAACTTGAGAGTTAGAGATTGTCATACCTACAATTCTCTACACATTTGTTTTGGGAATTTCCTTATCTCCTACCTCTCCATATCCATACCATTGAGAGGTTGATAGCCCAAACACTTACCACACCCTTTGAGAGTGTCAAGTGAGGTTTTGGTGCTGCTGGGAAGCATTGGAAGAAGCCAAGGATAGCAGATGCAACATGGAGCTTGTTGCGGGATCTGGAGAGCTAGACAAGACATGGTTCCGAGAAGCCTTGTTGGAGTAGGAGCTTGGAGGGCTTAGGTATATCGGGTAGATTAGGCTTGGAGGGTCTCTTGCTAACCCATGTATCCCAACTAATTGTCTAGTGGATCGATTACCGCTTGGAGGGCGGCAGAGAGGTTTTTCGCCGAGTTCTTTGGTTTCCTCTTCGATAACACATCGCTGTATTATCTTGTGTTTGCATTCTCTCTTCCCCTACTCTTTTATATTTCCATTATACTGCTGTGTTGCTTATATTATGGATTAGAGTAGCTTGCTTGGTTATCTGCTCATTTTTACACTATTCCGCACTTGTAGTAAGTTAGTGTAAAATCTATTGAGCCGTAATTTTTAATTAGGGGTCTAAACAGCTCTTGTGTTATTTAACACATTTTCGAGCTTTCACTTTGTCTTTGCTTCGAGCTTTGCATTCCATGCGGAGAGTATTTATTTCATGGTCCTACAAGATTGAATTTCCTGGTTTATAGTGGTTTGATCAAACACCTTGTCTTAGTTTTGAGCTTTGCATTCCATGCGAAGGGTGTTCTGTATCATGGTACTACAAAATAAGCCTGTTAAGGGGATGAAATGTGGCTACACATGATTCTAGACAATGGTATACACTAGACTAAATATTGTAGTATTCTCTATGCTGAGTTCTTACTATTATTATTTAGAGGCCAAATGTATAACGGCATATTATTAGTGTTTGATAAGAGTTATCATGATAGCACTAATAATGAGAATAGTTCACAATCAATTATAGTATTTAATGTTCACTCTATGCTGAGGGATATTGAATATGGGATTGGGTTGTCGTTGCGTATATTATATTATGGTTTTATTAAGGTTTCATACTATATGTTTATATGCTAAATTGATAATGTCCAGTTTACTTATTATATTCATGTTTATTATTTTCAAATTTGAACATGGCATCATTTAGCCTACTTGTTACTATTCTTAATCAAAACAAATTGACTGGATCCATTTATGTTGATTGGAAAAGAAATTTGGATATTGTTCATACAGCTGAAGAGCACAAATATGTGCTTGCTCAACCATGTCCTAGCTTTCCTTTATTAGATGCTCCTCCTGAGGAAAAACAGCGATATGATCGTTGGTAGAAATCTAATGAGATGGCCAAGTGCTACATCCTACGTCTATCTCAAATGTTCTATAGCATCAAATGCAAGATGTAGAACTAGCTACGGACATAATGTTAAGTCTGAAGGAGATGTTTGGTGAGCAAGGCCGTTCTGTAAGGCAAGAAACCATGAGGCAAATTTATAATACCAAAATGGCTGAAGGTAGTTCAGTGAGGGAGCATTATCTTACAATGATCTCTAATTTGAATTCACTAGAAGTTTTAGGTGCCGATATTGATAGAGAATCCCAAGTGAATATGATCCTCCAGTCACTACCGGAATCATTCAAGGAATTCAGACTCAATTATAATATGAACAAAAAGATTTATTCATTGTTTGAATTAATAAATGAATTGGTGGCAGCGGAAGGCATTCTTGGTACATCTAGTGTTGATGCTAATATGGCTAAAGCTTCTACTTCTCAACCTAAGTCGAAAGGCAAGGGTAAGAAAAAGAAGAAGAAGGACTTCACCAAGCAAGATGGTAAACAAATTGCCTTAGGGGTTGCTGACAAAGGAAAGAAGATCAAAGGAAAGTGTTTCCATTGTGGTGAGAAAGGACATTGGAAGAGGAATTGTCCAAAATTCAGGGCTGCCAATAATAAGGGTATGAAAAGTTCATTCCTCCTTGAAATATGTTTAGTACAAAATCCCACGGATTCCTGGTGTGTGAATTCAGGTTGTACTAATCATATTTGCAATTCTTTGCAGGGGTTCCAGGAGACCAGAAAGCTTAATGAAGGAGAATTGTTTCTTACTTTGGCTGATGGGAGCAAAATACCAATTGTAGCTGTTGGAGTGTTTAATTTATGCTTTGAGTCTAGGGTTTTAATATTGGAAGACTGCCTATATGTACCTAATGTTCGTAGGAATTTAATTTCTACAACTTATTTAGGTAAACATGGATCTTGTGTTATCCTTAAAGACAATGTTGTAATAAAGAAGGATAAAGTGTTTATCTGTTCTAGCAATATTGTGGATGGTCTTTATATTTTAACTCCTGATAAGCATGAATTATATAATTCTGAATTAGATAATAATTCACATATGAAATCATTAAAGAGAAAGTTTCCTTCTATTAGTGATGCATATCTTTGGCATTTACGTTTGGGTCATATTAATTCAAATAGGATTCAAAGACTGATCAAAGATGGTCTCTTAGAGCCATTGGACTTTGATGATTTTCTAGTTTGTGAATCTTGTTTGGAAGGTAAAATGACCAAACAACCTTTTAATGCAAAAGGTAGAAGAGCCCAAGATTTGCTAGAACTAGTACATTCAGATGTATGTGGTCCTATGTCAATCCAAGCAAGAGGAGGCTATGAGTATTTCATTACTTTCACTGATGATTACTCTAGATTTGGTTATGTGTACCTAATGAAATGGAAGTTCGAAGCCTTTGAAAAGTTCAAAGAGTTTAAGGCTGAAGTTGAAAATCAATTGGGTAAACGCATAAAGGCCATTCGATCTGATCGTGGTGGCGAATACCTTCTTGGGATTTTTAAGGATTACTTAACTGAAATGGGATTGTATTCCAATTGACTGCACTTGGAACTCCACAACAAAATGGTGTAGCAGAAAGAAGGAATAGGACTCTTTTAGATATGGTTAGGTCCATGTTGAGTTATTCGACTCTACCAAATTCCTTTTGGGGATATGCCTCAAATACTACAATGTATCTTCTAAATTTAGTACCTTCGAAGTCTGTTCCTAAAACACCTGTAGAGTTGTGGAATGGGCGTAAGCTTAGTATGAGACATCTCCATATTTGGGGTTGTCCAGCACATGTGTTGAAAGGAAAGTCTGACAAGTTACAGTCTAAAACAGAAGTGGTTGTCTTTGTAGGGTATCCAAAAAGAACTGTTGGAGGTTTATTCTTTAGTCATAAAGATAATGAAGTGTTTGTTAGTACAAATGCCAAATTCTTGGAAAATGACTATATGAATGATTATACTCCTAAAAGTAGAGTTGTTTTGGCTGAAATGAATGAACCTGTAAATGAACAACTAATTGATGAAACTAGGGATGATGTGGTTGTATTGGATACACCATAAGATATTACTCAAGAGATGTCTAGTACACTGGTGCCTCATCGTAGTGGGAGGATTATTAAGCCACCTATAAGATTTATAAGTCTAGGAGAAACTTATGAAGCTATCTCCAAAGAGGCCGAAACTGATTCTTACACTTATGAAGAAGCAATGAATGATATAGATGCACATCATTAGGTCAAAGCTATGAAATCTGAATTAGATTCAATGTATTCCAATCAAGTTTGGGATCTTGTAAAGGCGCCTAACGACATTAAACCTGTTGGTTGCAAATGGGTTTACAAGAGGAAGAGAGGGATAGATGGAAAGGTTGAAACTTTTAAAGCAAGGCTAGTGGCTCAAGGGTATACACAAAAAAAAGGTATTGATTATGAAGAAACCTTTTCTCCAGTAGCAATGCTTAAATCTATCAGAATTTTGTTATCCATTGTTGCTCATTATGATTATGAGATTTGGCAAATGGATGTCAATACTGCATTTCTCAATGGCAATCTTGAAGAGGAAATCTATATGATGCAACTGGAAGGTTTCATAGCAAAGAACCAAGAGCATATGGTATGCAAGTTAAAAAGGTCCATTTATGGACTTAAGCAAGCATCTAGGTCATGGAACATCAGATTTGATCAAGCAATCAAGTCATTTGGTTTTGAACAAAATCTTGATGAACCATGTGTGTGTTGGGATTAGTGCCCTTAAATCCTATTGTATGATGCTATGTATGATATTATGTATGACATTATGTATGACTTAATATTGTGTTTAATGAAGTTGTTTTATTATTATCTGAAATATTGGTAACATGAATATTCGAACATTATCATATAGTCCATGAGATGCATAGTATGTGATTTATGTGATTTAGTCACAGAAGATATAGATCACAAGTTCTTTGTAAACTCAGAATTTAGTTCGTAGTCGGTGATGAAATTGGGCATTTCATCTGTGAAGACTATAACATATTAATTAAGATAATTTGTCTTGATCATGGAAGTGGTGACTTCTAGTTAATATGTTGATATGTTTTAAGAGTTAAAATATATTGAACTGGACCGCTGTGAGGTTTATTATTCTCCTAACGACTGTCAATTGAATAATAAATCTCATGACTTATATTCACATGAACTCTTAATCCTGAGAGAATAATGGACCTGATCATGAAGTGTAGGTTGCTTTGATATATCAGGAGTGAGATCTAAAGTAACGGTCAAAACCTTAGTATGTTGGGCAGCCACATTTAGTGTTGATGGAACATATATTCTCAAGATGGAATTCATAGTCTCTTAACGAAGATACAAAATATTCTCTTGAAATAAGTTTAATGGATTTGTTATTCAGAGAGTTAGGCCTAACCACTTTAGTAAGACTAAAGTATATATTTATGAAATTGGATTCCATAAATATATGGTGAATAACTTAAAAGGATAAAACCGGGTACTCAAGGATTAAGATGTAGTAATTCACAAAGTGGCAGTCTTCATTCATGACTTTGTGTTACTACGAATATTTTATGAAGGGGTTGCATGTACAATAAAGTCTTGGGATATAATTTATTAATAAGGCCTAGAGTGCAATTATATTTATATAGTGGTATTAAATATAATTAATGGTAACTTTGGACTTGTCAAGAGTTGACAGAAAAGCCCAAGGGCCATTGGAGCTAGAGTCTTATTTGTTCCCTTTTGGTCCCACTCCAAGCCACACACTAAAACCTAATTGGAAAGACCCAAAAGGCTAGCCCAATTAGATAATCAGTTATATGGAGAGAAACATACAAATTTTAAGTAAGAAGATAAAATGATATGTATGTCAGTGTTGGACACTCTTTCATTCTCTTCAAGAACATACACATATAACTGATTGAGAGACCACACATCTTGGGCACTAAGTGGAATTGGAGTGAAGATTGAAAGTGTTCCTGAGAACTTCTGATCTTTGGTTTTTAAATTCACTGCACCAAGGTAAACTCTCTTGTTCTATATTCTGAAACTTACATAGTGCATGTTATCAATTGCAAATGAAGTAGATCCGTTAATTTTCCGCTGCGTACTTGCATATTACCAACAATTAGTATCAGAGCGGTCTTCAATTCCAATATGTATGACATGTTTTGTGAATTTTGGAATTAGAAAGAATAGTTTCTTAATGCTAGAAGATTATACTTGTATTTAATTTTCTGCATGGTTGTTGAAACTATGATTTGATAAAAACTAATATTGATGTTATGATGTTGTTTAAATTTGAATTTAAGTATGTTAAATTTAAGTTTAAGGCTATAGCATCAATGAAATTTAGTTTTGATATCAAACTCTGTCTATCATGTTCATATGATGTTTGTTTGTTCATGAAAAGTCGTTAAAAACTGCCTTAGAAAAATTCTGGAAATTCAAAATTCGCAAAGCTCGATCGATCGAGGAGTTGTCGAGAATCGATCGAGCCTGGAGATTCTAAAGCTCGATCAATCGAGAAGCTATCGAGAATCGATTGAGCAAGCAGAAGATTTCTAGATTGATCCACCAACTATCGGTCAGCTGTCGAGATGGCAAGATCCTTTCTCGATCGATCGACAAGCTGTCGGGAAGCTGTCAAGCCTAGGAAATTTTTGAATTTTTTTTCTAAGTGTTTTCACATATATAAAGTGCAAGGCTATGTGTAATTAGATTATGCATGTTTTAAATTTAAAAACCTTTAATTTAAAATATCTAGTGGGAGAAAGATACAAGGGTTGAATCTCACGGCCTTCATTATCGGTTCAAAGTAGTATGAGTAAACACCTCGTCTTGGCGTATATGCCTCGCAATCCCAAAGGAGGGTGTTTTGTTCCATGGTACTACAAGTTTAAACACTATAAAGGAAGATGAAATGTGGCTACACATGATTCTAGATAATGGTATACACTAGACTAAGTGTAATGTTAACCTCCCAAATGAGCTATGTCATTATTACTTAGAGGCTAAAGTTTATATACGACATATTATTAGTGTTTGATAAGAGTTATCATGATAGCACTAATAATGAGAATAGTTCTCGATCAATTAATGTGTTTATAATAAACTTGCTACCAAGGAATTATAGACATGGATTGAGTTGTCGTTGCATATATTATATTATGGTTTTACTAAGGTTCCATATTATATGCTTGTATGCTAAATTGATAATGTCCAGTTTACTCATTATATTCATGTTTATTGTTTTCAGATTTGTCATGGCATCTTTTAGCCCACTTGTTACTATTCTTAATCAAAACAAACTGACTGGATCCAACTATGTTGACTGGAAAAGAAATTTAGACATAGTTCTTACAGCTGAAGAGCACAAGTATGTGCTTACTAAACCATGTCCTAGCTTTCCTTCATTAGATGCTCCTTCTAAGGAAAAACAGCGATATGATCATTGGTAGAAATCTATTGAGATGGCCAAGTGTTACATCCTAGCATTTATCTCAAATGTTCTACAGCATCAAATGCAGGATATAGAACTAGCTTCGGACATTATGCTAAGTCTGAAGGAGATGTTTGGTGAGCAAGGCCGTTCTGCAAGGCAAGAAACCATGAGGCAAATTTATAATACCAAAATGGCTGAAGGTAGTTTAGTTAGGGAGCATTGTCCTACAATGATCTCTAATCTGAATACATTGGAAGTTTTAGGTGCCGACATTGATGGAGAATCCCAAGTGGATATGATACTCCAATCACTACCAGAATCATTCAAGGAATTCAAACTTAACTATAATATGAACAAAAAGATTTATACATTGTCTGAATTAATGAATGAGTTGGTAGCGGCGGAAGGCATCCTTGGTACTTCTAATGTTGAAGCTAATATTGGTGAAGTTTCTACTTCTTAACCTAAGTCGAAAGGCAATGGTAAGAAGAAGAAGAAGAAGGACTTCACCAAGCAAGAGGGTAAATAAATTGCCTTAGGGGTTGCCGACAATGGAAAGAAGCTCAAAGGAAAATGTTTCCATTGTGGTGAGAAAGGACATTGGAAGAGGAATTGTCCAAAATTCAAGGCTGCCAATAAAGGTATGAAAAGTTCATTCCTTCTTGAAATATGTTTGGTACAGAATCCCACGGATTCTTGGTGTGTGGATTCAGGTTGTACTAATCATATCTGCAATTCCTTGCAGGGGTTTTAGGAGACCAGAAAGCTTAAAGAAGGGGAGTTGTTTCTTACTTTGGCTGATGGGAGCAGGATTCCGGTTGTAGCTGTTGGTGTTTATAATTTATGTTTTGTATCTAAAGTTTTAATATTGGAAGACTGTTTGTATGTACCTAATATTCGTAGGAATTTAATTTCTGCTACTTACTTAGGTAAACATGGATATTGTGTTATCCTAAAAGACAATGTTGTAATAAAGAAGGATAAAGTGTTTATCTGTTCTGGCAATATTGTAGATGGTCTTTATATTTTAACTTCTGATAAGCATGAATTATATAATTCTGAATTAGATAATAACTCTCATGTGAAATCATTAAAAAGAAAGTTTCCTTCTACTAGTGATGCATATCTTTGGCACTTGCGTTTGGGTCATATTAATTCAAATAGGATTCAACGACTGATCAAAGATGGACTCTTACAGCCCATGGACTTTGATGAATTTCCAGTTTGTGAATCTTGTTTGGAAGGTAAAATGACCAAACGACCTTTTAATGTAAAAGGTAGAAGAGCCCAAGATTTGCTAGAGCTAATGCATGCTGATGTGTGTGGTCCTATGTCAACCCAAGCAAAAGGAGGTTATGAGTACTTCATCACTTTTACCGATGATTACTCAAGATATGGTTATGTGTACCTAATGAGACGGAAGTCCGAAGCCTTTGAAAAGTTCAAAGAGTTTAGGGCTGAAGTTGAGAAGCAATTAGGTAAACACATAAAGGCCATTCGATCTGATCGAGGTGGTGAATACCTTCTTAGGGATTTCAAGGATTACTTAACTCAAAATGGGATTGTATCCCAATTAACTGCACCTGGAACTCCGCAACAAAATGGTGGAGCGGAAAGAAGGAATAGGACTCTTTTGGAAATGGTTAGGTCCATGATGAGTTATTCAACTTTGCCTGTTTCTTTTTGGGGATATGCACTAAAAACTGCAATGCATATTTTAAATTTAGTTCCATCAAAATCTGTTCCTAACACACCCATGGAATTATGGAGTGGGCGCAAGCCTAGTATGAAATATCTCCACATTTGGGGATGTCCAGCACATGTGTTGAAAGGGAAGTCTGATAAGTTGGAAGCTAAAACGGAAGTATGCATGTTTTTAGGGTATTCAAAGGAAACTAAGGGTTATTTATTCTATAATCATAAGGATAACAAAGTGTTTGTTAGTACCCATGCCAAATTTTTGGAAGATGATTATGTGAGTAATTTTAATCCTAGAAGTAAAGTTGTTTTGGCTGAAATGAATGAACCTGTAAATGAACAACCAATTGATGAAAACTAGGGATGATGTGGTTGTATTAGATACACCACAAGATACTACTAATGAGATATCTAGTACACAGGTGCCTCGTCGTAGTGGGAGAATTGTTCAGCTTCCTATAAGATTCATAGGTTTGATTATGTGAATAATTTTAATCCTAGAAGTAAAGTTGTTTTGGCTGAAATGAATGAACCTGTAAATGAACAACCAATGGATGAAACTAGGGATGATGTGGTTGTATTAGATACACCACAAGATACTACTAATGAGATATCTAGTACACAGGTGCCTCGTCGTAGTGGGAGAATTGTTCGACCTCCTATAAGATTCATAGGTTTGGGAGAAACTTATGAAACTATCTCAGAAGATGCTGAATCGGATCCTTACACTTATGGTGAAGCAATGAATGATATAGATGCACATCAATGGGTCAAAGCTATGAAATCTGAATTAGATTCAATGTATTCCAATCAAGTTTGGGATCTTGTAAAGGCGCCTAACGGCATTAAACCTGTTGGTTGCAAATGAGTTTACAATAGGAAGAGAGGGATAGATGGAAAGGTTGAAACCTTTAAAGCAATGCTAGTGGCAAAAGGGTATACTAAAAAAGAAGGTATCGATTATAAGGAAACTTTTTCACCAGTAGCAATGCTTAAATCTATTAGAATTCTCTTATCCATTGCTGCTCATTATGATTATAAGATTTGGGAAATGGATGTCAAGACTGCATTTCTCAATGGCAATCTTGAAGAAGAAATCTATATGATACAACCAAAAGGTTTCATAGCTAAGAACCAAGAGCATATGGTATGCAAGTTGAAAAGGTCCATTTATGGACTTAAGCAAGCATCTAGTTCTTGGAACATCAGATTTGATAAAGCAATCAAATCATTTGGTTTTGAACAAAATCTTGATGAACCATGTGTGTACAAAAGACATCAAGATAAAGTGGTAATGTTCCTAGTGCTTTATGTTGATGACATTCTACTCATTGGAAATGATGTAGGGGTAATGTCATCAATAAAGGTTTGGTTGTCAAGCCAATTTAATATGAAGGACTTGGGTGAAGCTAACTTTATTATAGGGATCAAGCTTTGGCGAGATCGCAAGAATAAGATGTTAGGCTTATCTCAAGCTGGATATATAGATAAAGTCTTAGAATGGTTTAGCATGCAAAACTCCAAGAAAGGATTACTTCCTTTCAGACATGGAGTTCCTCTATCTGATGACCAAAGGCTTAAGACTCAAGAGGAAGTAGATATAATGAGACATTCCTTATGCTTCTGCAGTAGGAAGTCTCATGTATGCCATGCTTTGTACTAGACCAGATATGTGTTATTCAGTTGGCATGGTCAGCCGATATCAATCAAATCTAGGACCAAAACATTGGCAAGCTGTAAAGCATATACTTAAGTATCTACGGAGAACGAGAGATTATATGCTTGTTTACCGTTGTGAGGATTTGATACCCATTGGCTATACAGATTCAGACTTTCAATCTGATCTAGATTTCAGAAAGTCCACATCAGGATGTGTTTTCACCTTGGGAGGTGGAGCCATAACATGGAAGAGTGTCAAGCAATCTTGTATTGCGGACTCCACCATGGAAGCAGAATATGTTGCTGCTTGTGAAGCAGCAAAAGAAGCTGTATGGCTCAAGAAATTTCTTTCTGACCTTGGTGTAATGAAAATGGAACAAGTTCCCATCACATTGTTTTGCGACAATAGTGGTGCAGTTGCACAATCAAAAGATCCAAGGAATCACAAGAAAGGAAAGCACATTGAGAGAAAGTACCACATCATTAGAGATATTATTGCTCGTGGAGATGTAGTGGTAGCAAAGATTGAAAGTGCAAATAATCTAGCAGATCCATTTACTAAAGCCTTGCCTCAAAGGACTTTCGAGTCACATTTGGAGGGAATGGGAGTAAGATTAGTGCACAATAGTCTTTAGGGCAAGTGTGAGATTGTTGGGATTAGTGCCCTTAAATCCTATTGTATGATGCTATGTATGATATTATGTATGACATTATGTATAACTTAATATTGTGTTTAATAAAGTTGTTTTATTATTATCTGAAATATTGGTAACATGAATATTCAGACATTAAAATATAGTCCATGAGATGTATAGTATGTGATTTATGTGATTTAGTCAAGATAGAATTCATAGTCTCTTAACGGAGATACAAACTATTCTCTTGAGATAAGTTTAATGGGTTTGTTATTCAGAGAGTTAGGCCTAACCACTTTAGTAAGACTAAAGTATATATTTATGAAATTGAATTTCATAAATATATGGTGAATAACTTAAAAGGATTAAACCAGGTACTCAAGGATTAAGATGTAGTAATTCACAAAGTGGCAGTCTTCATTCATGACTTTGTGTTACTACGAATATTTTATGAAAGGGTTGCATGTATAATAAAGTCTTGGGATATAAAAGTCACAAAAGATATAAATCACAAGTTCTTTGTAAACTTAGAATTTTAGTTCGTAGTCGGTGATGAAATTGGGCATTTCAATTGCAAAGACTATAACATATCAACTAAGATGATTTGTCTTGATCATGGAAGTGAAGACTTCTAGTTGGTATGTTGATATGTTTTAAGAGTTAAAACATATTGAACTGGACTGCTGTGAGATTTATTATTCTTCTAACGACTGTCAAATAAATAATAAATCTCACGACTTCTATTTACATGAACTCTTAATCCTGAGAGAATAATGAACCTGATCATGGAATGTAGGTTGCTTTGATATATTAGGAGTGAGATCTAAAGTAACAATCAAAATCTCAGTATGTTGGGCAGCCACATTTAGTGTTGATGGAACATATATTCTCAAGATGGAATTCATAGTCTCTTAAAGGAGATACAAAATATTCTCTTGAGATAAGTTTAATGGGTTTATTATTCAGAATGTTAGACCTAACTACTTTAGTAAATAGTTACTAAAGTATATATTTATGAAATTGAATTTCATAAATATATGATGAATAACTTGAAGGATTAAACCAGGTACTCAAGGATTAAGATGTAGTAATTTACAAAGTGACAATCTACATTCATGACTTTGTATTACTACGAATATTTTATGAAGGGGTTGAATATACAATAAAGTCTTGGAAATAATTTATTAATAAGGCCTAGAGTGCAATTATATTTATATAGTGGTATTAAATATAATTAATGGTAACTTTGGACTTGTCAAAAGTTGACAGAAAAGCCCAAGCACTGGGTAGATTAGGCTTGGAGGGTCTTCTGCTGTTCATGTATCCCAACTTTATTCTCTAGTGGATTATTGACTGCTTGGAGGGCGGCGGAGAAGTTTTACACCGAGGACTTCGGTTTCCTCTTCGATAACACATCGCTGTGTTGTCTTTGTGTTTGCATCTCTCTTCCCTTTATCTTTGCCATTTAGTTACTGTTGTGGTTGTGATTAATTTTGGTTTAGATTGTTTTATCAATTCTGTGTTAGTTTGTTTTCATATTCTGCATATACATTGTTTGATAATAAGCTTGAATTGGTAATTTGTAAATTGGGGGTCTAAACGTTTATAGGTGTTTTACACACTATTTGAACTTTCAATTGGTATCAGAGCGGGTACACTTGTTGTGGTTTAAATACCTAAGTGTGATCCTTGACCCCTTGTGTTTATTTGCCATGGATAGTGCTTTGTATGCCTCTATGCATGTTTTGGTTGATGATGAATGTAACATGCCACGTGTTTGTGAAAATGCCTCTATGAGTGATAATCCTCATGATTGTGATGCTATGTTACTTGAATCTATGGATGTTGTTGATATTCCTAACATCAAACTCTTGAAAAAAAAGGCTAAGAAGTTTAATAAGGATTTGAGCAAGTTATTTTTTGAAAAGGATGATTTGATTGCTAAGCTCAATGAATCCAACAAATTGGTTGAAAAATATAAAAAACTTGCTGAAAACTCTCTTGAAAAGCTTAAAGAGTTTGAATGTTTGGTTATGGACTTGGATGCTAAACTTGTTTTGTCTAACAAACTTGTTGATGAGCTAAAATGTGAAAATGAATCTCTTAAGATGCATGCCAAGTGTTTGATTGCTGAACCTATTTCTAAAAAGGATGAAAATATTTGTTGCAATCATGTTGTGGTACCCGATTTTGTGTCTATTGTGTGTTCTACCTCAAAGGACAAATTGGTGTACATTCCTCCACATAAAAGAAATCAAAAGGTGGAGAGAAAGGCTATTAAGTCAAAGCCTCCATTTAGGTCTCAACCTAAGGCTTTGGATGGATCTAAGTTTGTTCCAACTTGCCACCATTGTGGTGTAATTGGTCATATAAGACCTCAATGTCATAAGTTGAAGAGAGAACAAAAACATGTTGTTAGATCCCTTCCCAAAAAGTCTAGTGGACCTAAACACATTGTATGTCACCATTGTGGTGCCTTTGGTCATTTAAGACCTCAATACTCTAAGTTTCATGCTCTTAAAAGAATCAAAAGAAAAGAGAAACTTGAGCTCATGGAAGTTGTGCTAAAAAGGGTAAACCAGATTTGAGTGAAAATAGCATGTTGTAAAAGAAAGTGTTTAATGCTCTTAACTCCTTGTCTATGTGCATCTCCGGTTCTCATTCTTCCAACCCTCGTCTCACTTCTCATGAGACACTCATTCCAAACAATCGTTCCGTTTGGATGAGGAAGGGTTCCTATGGTTGAGCTTTTGCTCTTTTGGTCCTTAATCTAATTCTTTTGATCTTTGTAGGACCCTTCATGCATTAAATGTCATATCTTCATGCATTTTGTGCATCTTGCATTTATTTGTATGCATTGCTTTTATTTTTTATCTTACTTTTATGTTTTAGTTTTGTGTGAGTAAAAAATCCAAAACCACATAAAAAGTGAAAAATTCAAAAAGTTTGATTGTATATGTTTGAGCACATATCTCTTGTGAGTTTAACCTAGTACCTTCGTACAAATGGCTTAGTACATTTATAAGCTTAGCTTGTTATGTATGCACATCTATCTTTGTGGGCAAAATCTTGACATCTATGTGTGATTGTTGTAAATTGATCTTTAAGCTTGTCATGAATGATTAGTCAATAGTCTTGTTGGTTTTGATACATGCGTAGACTTGTGCCTATATCTCTTCCCACTCTTTTATTTTTTATTTTTGCTTAAAGAGCTCAACCAATGTAAATCTCAAAATGAAAAGAGATAATAAGCTGCAAAAGCCGTCGCACATACTAGTATTCGACTTGAAAAAAGGGAAAGCGACTTTTATGAAAATGTATGATGCCCAAAAAGCCAAAGGCTTGTTCATCAAATTGAAATATCAAAAATTTCAAGCATCGATCTCAAATAAGATGTATTGATTCAAAATGATCCAATGTTATGAATTGTAAAGAAGCCAAATGAAAAGCTTCAAAGATATGTAATCATTTTCTTGTGGGAGGTCATATATGTTCATTTCTATAATTGAAACATTCAATTTCTTTCTCTGTAGAGATGAAGTGGAATCTTTCTTCAATTTGGAGTCTCTAATTTCATCAAAGCAAATGTACCAATTTCTTTTCCTAATATTCTCCTAACTTTTCCTCTCTATTTGTTGAAATCGGGGAAAACCTCCGCAAATTGAAACCTTTCTAATCCTTTAAACTTAATCATTTCACTTTAATTTTCAAGTTTTGTTTTCTCTCTTACATGTTTAGTTATTTGTAAGGGGGATTGAAATTATGGGATTTTGAAATCTGAAAATATTTTGTTATTTCATTTATACATTGTAGATTTTAGACGATATTTTTTTAAAAGATACTTTTAAGTCGTGATTTTGTTATTTTTAATGTTGGGTTTTTCTAGGTTTTGCAAGTTTTAAATTGTTAAATCTGAGAGTATAATGTTCTTTGTACAAAATTGATTACTTTGTATGTTATGGTAGAGAATAATTTTCTTAGAGATTTACTTATAAAAAATAATAATAATAATAATAATTTCTCAGAGATTCCTAGGTGTTGGTTTTGGTGTGTACAATATTTGGTTTTTTGGGCTTTTCATGTTGTATGCCATTCTTGAAAATTCATTGAGAATCTTTTTAGTACTAAGAAACAAAAGTGAAACAATAGTAAAAGGAATTGTAACCAGTTTTGAAGGTTTTAAATTGTTTTGTTTAAATTAAATTTGTTAGTTTACTTTGCTAATCTGTGAATTGTGGTGATAAGTAAAGAATAGCAGTTATGATATTTTAATACCATGAAAATTCAGCAAGTTGAGATGATTAGTAGAGAATCTGTCATGCAGTCACATGAGAAAATTCAATAATTCAAGGCTTTATACAGTACTTAACTCAATTGAGATGATTTCTTTTCAATTTGTGAATGATGGAAGTATTTGTGTTGCCTAATTTATAGTGTAATGTACCAAGTTTCTTCGGTTAGTTTTCTTAATCCTCTTATACTTTTAAGGTCTATTTTGGAAGAGAATTATGGGTGGAAAAAACTTATAAATCAAGGGGTTCACACATTGAAGAAGCCACAATATTGGTTTATGTTTTTAGTAAAATATGGTATTTGGTCTTGCTACATTTTGAAAGTACTACAATTTGACAGTGGGCATGATATTCTATTTTTGTTTCAGACTTTCAATTGTGTTATATTGATCCTAGAGTTTCCAATGGGGAGGAGATGAAACCACTAAAGAGAACATATAGTGCACAATTATAAAGTATTGTGTTCTCTGTTAGTGCTTCTTTTAGGTACTATTTATCTATTTCATTATGTTATTTACCTCATTCAATCCCTTTTCTGTTGTATTGTATGAAAAAAAAAAAAAAAACATTTCAAGGTTATTACTTGAACACCAAATGAAAAAAATTACAACTGTATGTTTGTTTTGTAATTTTGTTTAGCAAGTCAATGTATTGAAGTTTTATGATAGTTAATCTGCAAGATTAGCAATCTCACAATCCGATTACGTAATTCTCAACTTAAATTACAAAAGGTATCCATCCATGACTAGAGTAACCAACTAAAGCACAATTGCAATTTAATTCCACTCACTAACTTAGAGTCCCATTGAGTATCTCATTTAGAACCTATAGTTTATCATTATAGCATTACAAAAAATATATAGACACACACTCTCTTAGAGAAAGAACATCATTGTCAGAAACATCAAAACATTTCTCCCTGCATTCTCTCAAAATTTTTTTCCCCATGTCCAAGAAAATCCTCTCAGCTCCAAAATCTTTTTGCAGATTAAACCCATTTGTCAAGAAAAGTAATGCTTATCTAAGTTCTGAAGAATAAATTCATTGAAATGGTTCATGGTCATCATGGATGGATTTTTTTGGAAAATTTCATTCATAATTGAGAAGTTTCTAATGCATATTTATACAATGCAATTGGTTAGGTAGATTAGCTAATGATAATCATGAATTAACTAAAAATTGCCATAGTGATTATTATTGCTTAAAAGCTAATCCATATTTAATATACATTTCAGTTGATTTAAGAATCATCTAGATCTATTATTGCTTAAATTCTATGAAATTTTTGTGGTTTTAGATAGTGCAATTGTTATGAATGCTTGACTTTTATACCCAACTTTAATGGCTATATTATAGTGATTTTTAGTTATTTAAGTTGAATACCTCTATTTATCCTAGGCGGGGACAAATGATTTATTATTTGGATAGAGAATAAAAGGTTGTTTCAAAGAGCTACAAAGATAGGATAGTAACAGATTGGTAATTGAATTAAAAATTGGCATGCATAATTATATTAGAAATGCGTTAGATTTACCAGATGGCTTGGTCAATTAGGAATCACACCAAAGCTCTAGATGGAGTTAGATATGTGTGTGTGTGTGCGTGTTACATTTGTGTTTTAACATTTGATAGCAGTACGTTGATTATAGTAGAGTTGTTTTTGGGTTTGATTAACTTAAAGATACGTAACTATAAATATCTTTCTTAATAGTTCAATGATGTCCAAATCAATTGAAAACAATTATAAAGAATTAGGTAGATGGGAAAGAGTAAAGCACCCTGTAGTCTGCATTGCTCTATACCAAGAAAGGGATTTCAATTGGATTAATATGCATGTTGCTGGATGTGCAAGGATACAAAAGAGGAAAGCTTTAAGACAAATAGCTCAAACTCAACAACAAAAGTAAGATGGAATCCAAAATTTCTCTCTGGTGTTTTCTTTTAGAATGTATGGAATTATTATGTTGTACATTGAGGATATTTTTAGTGAATTATGAAGTAACTATTCAATTTATTTGTTTTTATTTTCTTAAAAAAAAATAAAAAATTGTCTAACAGTATATGGAGTTATGGTATTTTTTGTGGTGTTAAAGTGATAGAATGACTTTGTATATATGAAAGTAGAGACTTCATCTTTACATAGTCTAAAATTTTGCCAGTTGGTGCATTCCTTGCAATAGTCTTTTGTTTTTAATTAATTTTTTAAAGTTTCTGTGAGACTACTTACTACTGTAGTTTGATGTAATTCATAGATTACTACTATAGGATTTGAATTTCATGATATTTTAATTATTAATTATTGTTAGTTGAAGACACCGATACTTGCTTCTAGCAAAAACAAAGACACCTATTATCTCTCTTGGACCACCTTGAATTTATTTTGTTTATCGTTTTGGAAATTTGGAACATGCTTTAAATAATTAACTCTTGGAGTCAAAAGAAAGAAAAAAAAAATCACTTTTCTTTGATGTGCTTAAGTGCATGTGTGATGAAGAAAGACGATTTTTTTTTTGGTCTATTTCAAATTTTGTCGAATGAACAAGAAATTTCAAGATTAGATTTCATAGTCTCTATGTAGGATTCCTTGAATTTAGTTTTCTTTCTTGCAATTTTTTTTTAAATATTTGTTTTTGTAATATCTAATGAGATATCTAGTACACAGGTGCCTCGTCGTAGTGGGAGAATTGTTCGACCTCCTATAAGATTCATAGGTTTGGGAGAAACTTATGAAACTATCTCAGAAGATGCTGAATCGGATCCTTACACTTATGGTGAAGCAATGAATGATATAGATGCACATCAATGGGTCAAAGCTATGAAATCTGAATTAGATTCAATGTATTCCAATCAAGTTTGGGATCTTGTAAAGGCGCCTAACGGCATTAAACCTGTTGGTTGCAAATGAGTTTACAATAGGAAGAGAGGGATAGATGGAAAGGTTGAAACCTTTAAAGCAATGCTAGTGGCAAAAGGGTATACTAAAAAAGAAGGTATCGATTATAAGGAAACTTTTTCACCAGTAGCAATGCTTAAATCTATTAGAATTCTCTTATCCATTGCTGCTCATTATGATTATAAGATTTGGGAAATGGATGTCAAGACTGCATTTCTCAATGGCAATCTTGAAGAAGAAATCTATATGATACAACCAAAAGGTTTCATAGCTAAGAACCAAGAGCATATGGTATGCAAGTTGAAAAGGTCCATTTATGGACTTAAGCAAGCATCTAGTTCTTGGAACATCAGATTTGATCAAGTAATCAAATCATTTGGTTTTGAACAAAATCTTGATGAACCATGTGTGTACAAAAGACATCAAGATAAAGTGGTAATGTTCCTAGTGCTTTATGTTGATGACATTCTACTCATTGGAAATGATGTAGGGGTAATGTCATCAATAAAGGTTTGGTTGTCAAGCCAATTTAATATGAAGGACTTGGGTGAAGCTAACTTTATTATAGGGATCAAGCTTTGGCGAGATCGCAAGAATAAGATGTTAGGCTTATCTCAAGCTGGATATATAGATAAAGTCTTAGAACGGTTTAGCATGCAAAACTCCAAGAAAGGATTACTTCCTTTCAGACATGGAGTTCCTCTATCTGATGACCAAAGGCTTAAGACTCAAGAGGAAGTAGATATAATGAGACATTCCTTATGCTTCTGCAGTAGGAAGTCTCATGTATGCCATGCTTTGTACTAGACCAGATATGTGTTATTCAGTTGGCATGGTCAGCCGATATCAATCAAATCTAGGACCAAAACATTGGCAAGCTGTAAAGCATATACTTAAGTATCTACGGAGAACGAGAGATTATATGCTTGTTTACCGTTGTGAGGATTTGATACCCATTGGCTATACAGATTCAGACTTTCAATCTGATCTAGATTTCAGAAAGTCCACATCAGGATGTGTTTTCACCTTGGGAGGTGGAGCCATAACATGGAAGAGTGTCAAGCAATCTTGTATTGCGGACTCCACCATGGAAGCAGAATATGTTGCTGCTTGTGAAGCAGCAAAAGAAGCTGTATGGCTCAAGAAATTTCTTTCTGACCTTGGTGTAATGAAAATGGAACAAGTTCCCATCACATTGTTTTGCGACAATAGTGGTGCAGTTGCACAATCAAAAGATCCAAGGAATCACAAGAAAGGAAAGCACATTAAGAGAAAGTACCACATCATTAGAGATATTATTGCTCGTGGAGATGTGGTGGTAGCAAAGATTGAAAGTGCAAATAATCTAGCAGATCCATTTACTAAAGCCTTGCCTCAAAGGACTTTCGAGTCACATTTGGAGGGAATGGGAGTAAGATTAGTGCACAATAGTCTTTAGGGCAAGTGTGAGATTGTTGGGATTAGTGCCCTTAAATCCTATTGTATAATGCTATGTATGATATTATGTATGACATTATGTATGACTTAATATTGTGTTTAATAAAGTTGTTTTATTATTATCTGAAATATTAGTAACATGAATATTCAGACATTATCATATAGTCCATGAGATGCATAGTATGTGATTTATGTGATTTAGTCAAGATGGAATTCATAGTCTCTTAACGGAGATACAAACTATTCTCTTGAGATAAGTTTAATGGGTTTGTTATTCAGAGAGTTAGGCCTAACCACTTTAGTAAGACTAAAGTATATATTTATGAAATTGGATTTCATAAATATATGGTAAATAACTTAAAAGGATTAAACCAGGTACTCAAGGATTAAGATGTAGTAATTCACAAAGTGGCAGTCTTCATTCATGACTTTGTGTTACTATGAATATTTTATGAAAGGGTTGCATGTATAATAAAGTCTTGGGATATAATTTATTAATAAGGCCTAGAGTGCAATTATATTTATATAGTGGTATTAAATATAATTAATGGTAACTTTGGACTTGTCAAGAGTTGACAGAAAAGCCTAAGGCCCATTGGAGCTAGAGTCTTATTTGTTCCCTTTTGGTCCCACTCCAAGCCACACACTAAAGCCTAATTGGAAAGGCCCAAAAGGGTAGCCCAATTAGATAATCAGTTATATGTAGAGAAACATACAGATTTTAAGTAAGAAGATGAAATGATATGTATGTCAGTGTTGGACACTCTTTCATTCTCTTCAAGAACATACACATATAACTGATTGAGAGACCATACATCTTGGACACTAAGTGGAATTGGAGTGAAGATTGAAAGTGTTCCCGAGAACTTCTGATCTTTGGTTTTTAAATTCACTGCACCAAGGTACACTCACTTGTTCTATATTCTGAAACTTACATAGTGCATGTTATCAATTGCGAATGAAGTAGATCTGTTAATTTTTCGCTGCGTACTTGCATATTACCAACAGTGTGTACAAAAGATATCGGGATAAAGTAGTAATGTTCCTAGTGCTTTATATTGATGATATTTTACTCATTGGAAATGATGTAGGGGTAATGTCATCGGTAAAGGTTTGGTTGTCAAGCCAATTTGATATAAAGGACTTGGGTGAGGCTAACTTTATTCTAGAGATCAAATTTTGGCGAGATCGCAAGAATAAGATGTTAGGCTTATCACAAGATGGATATATAGATAAGGTTCTAGAACGGTTTAGCATGCAAAACTCTAAGAAATGATTACTTCCTTTCAGACATGGAGTTCTTCTATCTGATGACCAAAGTCCTAAAACTTAAGAGGAAGAAAATATGATGGGACAAGTTCCTTATGCTTCTGCAGTGGGAAGTCTTATGTATGCCATGTTTTTTACTAGACCAGACATCTGCTATTCAGTTGGCATGGTTAGCTGATATCAATCAAATCCTGGACCAAAACATTGGCAAGCTGTAAAGCATATTCTTAAGTATCTACGGAGAATGAGAGATTATATGCTTGTTTACTGGTGTGAGGATTTGATTTCCATAGGCTATACAGATTCAGACTTTCAATTGGATCTAGATTTCAGAATGTCCATTTCAGGATGTGTATTCACCTTGGGAGGTGAAGCCATAAGTTGGAGGAGTGTTAAGCAATCTTGTATTGCTTACTCCACCATGGAAGCTAAGTATGTTGCTACTTGTGAAGCGGCAAAAGAAGCTGTCTGGCTCAAGAAATTCCTTTCTGATCTTAGTGTTGTAAGAATGGATCAAGTTCCTATCACATTGTTTTGCAACAATAGTGGAGCGGTTGCACAATCCAAAAATCCAAGGAATCACAAGAAAGGAAAGTACATTCAGAGAAAGTATCACATCATTTGAGACATTATTGCTCGTGGAGATGTAATAGTAGCAAAGATTGAAAGTGCAAATAATCTAGCAGATCCCTTCACCAAAGCCTTGCCTCAAAGGACTTTCGATTCACTTTTGGAGGGAATGAGAGTTAGATTAGAGCACAATAGTCTTTAGGGAAAGTGGGAGATTGTTAGGATTAGTGCCCTTAAATCCTATTATATGATGCTATGTATGATATTATGTATGACATTATGTATGACATGATGTATGACTTAATATTGTGAATGATAAAGTTGTTTTATTATTATCTAAAATAATGGTAACATGAATATTCAAACATTATCATATAGTCCATGAGATGCATAGTATGTGATTTATGTGAAAAGTCACAAAAGATATAAATCACAAGTTCTTTGTAAACTTAGAATTTTAGTTCGTAATCGGTGATGAAATTGGGCATTTCAATTGCAAAGTCTATAACATATCAACTAAGATGATTTGTCTTGATCATGGAACTGGAGACTTCTAGTTGGTATGTTGATATGTTTTAAGAGTTAAGACATATTGAACTGGACTGCTGTGAGATTTATTATTCTTCTAACGACTGTCAAATAAATAATAAATTTCACGACTTCTATTTACATGAACTCTTAATCCTGAGAGAATAATGAACCTGATCGTGGAATGTAGGTTGCTTTGATATATTAGGAGTGAGATCTAAAGTAACGATCAAAATCTCAGTATGTTGGGCAGCCACATTTAGTGTTGATGGAACATATATTCTCAAGATGGAATTCATAGTCTCTTAAAGGAGATACAAAATATTCTCTTGAGATAAGTTTAATGGGTTTATTATTCAGAATGTTAGACCTAACTACTTTAGTAAATAGTTACTAAAGTATATATTTATGAAATTGAATTTCATAAATATATGATGAATAACTTGAAGGATTAAACCAGGTACTCAAGGATTAAGATGTAGTAATTTACAAAGTGACAATCTACATTCATGACTTTGTATTACTACGAATATTTTATGAAGGGGTTGAATATACAATAAAGTCTTGGAAATAATTTATTAATAAGGCCTAGAGTGCAATTATATTTATATAGTGGTATTAAATATAATTAATGGTAACTTTGGACTTGTCAAAAGTTGACAGAAAAGCCCAAGACCCATTGGAGCTAGTGTCTTATTTGTTCCCTTTTGGTCCCACTCCAAGCCACATACTAGAGCCCAATTGGAAAGGCCTAAAAGGCTAGCCAAATTAGATAATTAGTTATAAGGAGAGAAACATACAGAATTTTGGAACAATATGTTGGGGTTTATGCCCTAAAAATCTAATTTATTGTCATGTCATAAATAATTAAATTGTTTAATTATATGAGACTATTTATGAACTAATGAGACATTATCTTAGTCCATGAGATGCATAGTATGTGATTTATGTGATTTAGTCACAGAAGATATAAATCACAAGTTCTTTGTAAACTCAGAATTTTAGTTCTTAGTCGGTGATGAAATTGGGCGTTTCATCTGCGAAGACTATAACATATCAACTACGATGATTTGTCTTGATCATGGAAGTGGAGACTTCTAGTTGGTATGTTGATATGTTTTAAGAGTTAAGACATATTGAACTGGACCGCTGTGAGATTTATTATTCTCCTAACGACTATCAAATGAATAATAAATCTCACGACTTCTATTTACATGAACTCTAAATCTTGAGAGAATAATGGACTTGATCATGAGATGTAGGTTGCTATGATATATCAAGAGTGAGATCTATAAGTCACGGTCAAAACCTCAGTATGTTGGACAGTCGCATTTAGTGTTGATGGAACATATATTCTCAAGATGGAATTCATAATCTCTTAACGGAGACATAAAATATTCTCTTGAAATAAGTTTAATGGGTTTGGTTATTCAAGAGAGTTGGGCCCAACCACTTTAGTAAGTTGTTACTAAAGTATATATTTATGAAATTAGATTTCATAAATATATGATGAATAACGTAAAAGATTAAACCGGGTACTCAAGGATTAAGATGTAGTAATCTTCAAAGTGGCAGTCTACATTCATGACTTTGTATTACTACGAATATTTTAATGAAGGGGTTGCATGTATAATAAAGTCTTGGAATATAATTTATAGATAAAGCCTAGAGTGCAACTATATTTATATAGTGGTATTAAATATAGTTAATGGTAACTTTGGACTTGCCAAGAGTTGACAGAAAAGCCCAAGACCCATTGGAGCTAATGTCTTATTGGTCCTTTTTGGTCCCACTCCAAGCCACATAATAGAGCCCAATTGGAAAGGCCTAAAAGGCTAGCCCAATTAGATAATCAGTTGTATATAAGGTGAGAAACATACAGAATTTATAAGTGCTTTTCCATAAGGAAAAGATGAAGTTTTTCATAAGATCTTTATAGTGGTTTTCATTAAGATCACATAAGGAATGAAATGGTTTGTATGTGAGTGTTGGACACTCTCTTATTCTTTCCTTGGAAACTGATTGAGAGACCAGAGATCTTGGGCATCAAGTGGAATTGGAGTGAAGATTAAAAGTCTTCCTAAGAACTTCTGATCTTCGGTTTTGAATTTCACCGCACCAAGGTACGCTTTCTTGTTCTTAAATTCTGAAACTTACATAGTACATGTTATCAATTGCGAATGAAGTAGATCCGTTAATTTTTCACTGCGTATGTTTTGTATGCGATACAAACATGTATTTTTCCAACACAATATACATGAAATGGTTTGTATGTGAGTGTTGGACACTCTCTCATTCTCTCTTGAACATACACATATAACTTATTGAGAGACCACACTTCTTGGGCGTTAGTGAAATTGGAGTAGAGATTAAAAGTGTTCCCAAGGACTTCTAATCTTTGTTTAGAAATTCACCACACCAAGGTACACTCTCTTGTTTTTTATATTCTGAAATTTACATAGTGCATATTATCAATTGCGAATGAAGTAGATCTGTTAATTTTCCACTGCGTATGTTTTGTATACGATGCAAACATGTATTTAACCATTAATAACAATATATTAAGGCGCTAAGGTTTAGGGATCCACACACAACACATCTATTGGTAGTCTTTGTTGGAAAAACCGAATTTGCATCTCATACAAAACCCACAACGGAAGCAACACAAGGGTCTACTTCATTCATGAGAGATAACATGTAACCTTGAATTCTAGAACAAAGAAAAGAAAACGTACCTTGATGTAGTGAGATTCAAAAACAAAACTTTAGAATACCTTCAATCTTCATTCCAATTCCACATGGTGCCCAAGATGAGTGGTCTCTCAATCAATTCTTGTGTATGTTGATTTTCCTTATGAAAAATGTATTTTTCAGATTCTATAGAGAAAAACTATTTTCTCTTCTTTTAATCATACATATGTTTTAACTACCCTTGGCAGTTACTTTATTTAATAACTCTTATTAAATAAAAACTTATTATCTAATTGGGTTAGCCTTTTGGGCCAGTCGAATTGGGCTTAAGTATGTGGATTGGGATGGGACCAAAGGGACTAATAAGGCTCTAGCTCTAATGGGCCTCAGACTTATCTGTCAACTCTTGACAAGCCCAAAGTTACCATTAATTATATAACAAGTACCACTATGGAAATATAATTGCACTCTAAGCCTTATTAATAAATTATTTCCCAAGACTCTAATATGATATCATTGACCCCTCCATGAAATATCCATAGTGAACAAAGTCATAATAAACTGTCACTTTGTAAACAACTATTTTATTCCTTGAGTACCCAGTTTAATCTTTTAGTTATTCATATTTATGAAATCTAATTTCATAAAATATGAACTTTAATAACTCTTTACTAAAGTTTACTAAAGTGGCCAGCCCTGAATAACCAATTCCCATTAAACTTATCTCAATGGGATATTTCGTGTCTCTATAGAAAGAGATTATGGATTCCATCTTGAGAATATATGTTCCCTCAACACTACGTGTGGTTAACCAACATACTGAGGTTTTAATCGTTAAATTAGATCTCACTTCTGATATATCAAAGTAACCTACATTTTATGATCGAGTATACTATCCTCTCAGGATTAAGAGTCTATAAAATTAGAAGTCGTGAGGTTAATTATTCATGTGACAATTGTTAATTGAATAATTAATCTCACAGCAGTTCAGTTCAATATGTTTTAAACACTTAAGACATTGATACCCATCAACTAGAAGTCTCCACTTCCATGATCAAGACAAACCATCTTAGTTGATGTGTTATACTCTTCGCAGATGAAACGCCCAATTTCATCACCGATTACGAATTATATTTTGTGTTTACAAGGAATTTGTGATTTATATCTTCTGTGACTAAATCACTTAAATCAT
Source organism: Notholithocarpus densiflorus (assembly GCA_030021035.2). Classification (NCBI taxonomy): domain Eukaryota; kingdom Viridiplantae; phylum Streptophyta; class Magnoliopsida; order Fagales; family Fagaceae; genus Notholithocarpus; species Notholithocarpus densiflorus. Next base: position 283,550 of record JARYZH020000278.1, on the reverse strand, counting down.
ATACAATTCATTTCAAGGACTATGATAATGTCCCATTAGTTCATTTATAAATAGTCTTATATAATTAAACAATTTAATTATTTATAACATGCCAATAAATTGGATTTTATGGCACAAACCCTAACAGTCTTAACAATATTTATTTTATAACTCAACTAAAATTCATACGAATGATGATCTTAGTCAGATGATTTAACAATAAAAACTCAAGAATTAATTTTCTAAGGTAGTTTCATGAAATTGATTGATTTTAGGCAAAACAAAACTAGTGAATTAGTTCGCAAGGAATACTAAGTATTTAACGAGCCCAGAGCCTACAATAAACCAAAGAATTATACAGAACTAAACACTTTTCTAGATGAGTAAATCAATCAAAAACATAATAACATAAGCATTAAAACCATAAAATAATTATTAAGAACATACCAATAAACGGTTGGGTTTCACCCCTTTCCTTAGCAAGGCCTCTAGCAAGCCATAACACAAATAAAACTCTAAAAACTGTAAAGAAAGTTTAAGAAAACCTAAATTACATTCTACTGCAGCTCCCTCCTAAATTTTTCCCTAAAGAGCCTTTAAATAGGTCAAGGGATCCTATTACAAGTTGAATTCCCGTTTGGAGAAAATCTCAGGTTTTTGGGCTTCACTTAACCGACGTTTTCGGCTCATTTAACTTCAAAATTCGGACTTTTGGTAAACTACAAAGTTGTATCCCTTTAAGTTAAATTTCTAGCCCAACTTGAATCATCTTGATTGGATATCTGAGCCGAATGTTATTCTTTAAATACTAACTGGTGCGCAGGCTGGAATCCTAATCCGAATTGGACTTGGATTTGGTGCAAATTTCCTTTGATTCCTTGCTCCAATTGGACTCAAATTTAATTGGGTTGGCCTTTTTGACTTCATAATGGCCCTTGTAAAAGTAAAGCCCATTAGCTTTTTTCTTTTCACAAATCCACTTATTTAATTTCATTCTCCTACAAAAGACAAATTCACGCATTAAAATTCAATTAATTACAAAATTGATTATTCAGCATTATTCCATTACCAACTATAAAATGCATGAATTAACTCAAAATAAGTATGATAATGCTTTCTAATAATGATATAAGTATGCAAAATTAAGCTATTATCCAAAAACTTGCTGTGACTTAAATAATGCTCCCAAGTGCAGGATTGTCACGAAGTAATAACTCGGTAAGTTCGAGGTCGAATCCACAGGGAAAAGGGAATTGATTAGCAAACGACAAGAGAATAAAACTAAAATAATAAAGTTTAAAGATTTTTTATGGTTTAGTAAAGTTAATTTAAATTGTGAGAAAATAACAATATATTAAGGCGCTAAGGTTTAGGGATCCACACACAACACATCTATTAGTAGTCTTAACAATATTTATTTTATAACTCAACTAAAATTCATACGAAGGATGATCTAAGTCGGATAATTTAACAATAAAAACTCAAGAATTAATTGTCTAAGGTAGTTTTATGAAATTGATTGATTTTAGGCAAAACAAAACTAGTGAATTAGTTCGCAGGGAATACTAAGCATTTAACGTGCTCGGAGTCTACGATAAATCAAAGAATTATGCAGAGCTAAACACTTTTCTAGATGAGTAAATCAATTAAAAATAATAATAACATAAGCATTAAAACCATAAAATAATTGTTAGGAACATACCAATAAACGGTTGGGTTTCACCCCTTGCCTTAGCAAGGCTTCTAGCAAGCCTAAACACAAATAAAACTCTAAAAACTATAAAGAATCTTTAAGAAAACCTAAATTACATTCTACTGCCGATTGGCACTTCCTGAGTGCCGATTGGCACTCCCCAAGTGCTGATTGGCACCCAGTCCCCCTGTGGGCATTTTGGCTGATTTTGTATTTTGTGCACATTTTTGGTCCGTTTTGGCTCCATTTTTGCACTCCAAAAGGGAGTTGTGCAATGAAATTCCTCAGAAGTTTACATTGATTGTCAAACTGGGGCATTTGGCAAAAGAAAAAAAAAAGAAGGAAATTAACCAACTCAAAATTTCTCAAAATTATGCATTCATTTTCTAAACTAGGGGCATTCGGCCATACCTTATCCCCTTTTCTGAAACAAATCAAATCAATCACCTCTTTTCCATTATAAAATAAAAAATAAAAAAAAATTTCAAAGAAATCATCATGCATAAATTTTCAAACTAGGGGCATTCGGCAATGCCACATTCAGGTGGGCACAATCATATCAAAAGTGGTCAGATAAGTTCAAATTGTATACTACAAATCTTTATCAAGTGAATTCTAAACTGGTCTCATCTAAATCCTAGCAAGGCTAAAGTTATCTAAGGACAAGGAACTAAAAGTGGAAATTAATACAAATTATTTGACAAAAGAATATTGTGGTCTCTTGCAGGAAAATTAAAATACAAGTCAAGCATCATTCGAACTTCGAGTCCACCTATGGGAAGATCTTCTAGACCAACCCCTAGTAGAACCACCCTCTATGTCTCCTTCTCGCTCTTGACTTGCATAAAATCGAGATTCTTGTTGCCTGTTCTGAAATTCAAGGTTTCTGATTCTTTCTTTCAAAGATCTTGTGTTGGCCTCAGCGTTCACCATTTGATTGCTCTGCAAAATCATCAAATACAGGTGTTCAGTTCATTACTATGAATTTCAAACAAAAATTAGTAAGGGAGTGTCATCCTTTACCCAATTCACTTCATTAAGCACATATTGGGAAGATTGCATGCGTGCCACCAGCTACAAGCCTCCAATCATTCGCATGCTTTCTTCCACGAGATCAACACCCACTTGGAGCATAACGCCACAAGTTCAGAAACAACTAAATAAACAAAGAATAAGACAGGAAATTAAAGGATTTGGAAATGTACCAAGCCAGTCCAAGGGACATTCGGGGTATACTCCAATCAGTCTAGATCCACAGAGTTGAAAGATCCATCAGAATTCATTACCTCAAATTACCATGTTAGGAAATGGGGATATGTCTCCATGAAAGAACTAGAAGGACCACCAACATTGCTAGAAGGAGGACTCTCTCACCTCTAGAAGATGAAGCCTAAAAATGCAACATTCAGACATTTTCACAAAAGGAAAAACAAAGAAAATAAAAGATGATGATGTAAGTCATAATGCAAATTGATTTGGAAAAGAAAGAAAGTCACCGATGCTCCCGAGATGTCAGCTAAGCAACCTTGCAAGTGAGCCTGGACAAATTCAAGATAGTCTCCTGGTACCCTAGGAATGGTGTAGCCAATCTGAGCACGAGCAATTTCTATATTAGTAAGATGGTCTACCAGCCGAATAGAAGGACAAGGATGGGCAGGAATCGTTTCAGGAGGGTACATGTGTTGAACCTGAGCTAGTACCCGGTCACCAAGATACCAATACCTCCCATGGCCACATTCGAACAACACCTAACATTTATTCAACTCTTGAGCTCATGCACACTCATCATGCTCCTCACATCCAAGCCAAGGATTTAAGGACATCTAAACATCACAAAGAACCCAAAAAAAGAAGAAGAAGAAGAAGAAGTCATACCTAAACAAAGAAAAAGCAAAACAACAAAAATAAAAAATAAAATAAAAAACTCACCTCATCGGCATCTAAGCCGTCAATCACCATCCGCCAAGCCTGCAAAGAACACTTGGGAGGCACTGACAGACGATACTTAGGCAGCCAGCGAAGAAACCTTAGAAACATATCATCAACATCTTCCAAAAGTTATGGACCAACCCCAAAATATTCATACATCCAAACATGCGAAAAAAAAAATCAATACGCATCAATAATAACACAAATAATCTTTTTAGAAAAACACCAGACCAAAAATTTAAATCTCACCTGCCAAACAAATGGTGCCCCTCCTAAGCTTAAAATACTACATCGAGAAAGCTGAGTCATAAAGTGCAAAAGGGTTGCATAAGTCATGCCGCCCCAATCATAATTTTTGATTCGACTAATATCCCTCAAACTCCACAAGTAACGTAAACTCGCAGTGCTCCCCAAGTTAGGACACAAGAACAGTTCCAATGAAAAGAAGCATAAACATTCGAGTGCCAATTGCCACGGTCTTACATTTGTCAATATTGGAATACAGCCACATTAAGGACACATTGTTGCTGCTGACTCGTGGAGGGATCACACCCAAAAAGCTCATAATCTCCGCTAGTGAAATGGAATCATTACCCTCAATTCTCTCACCGCCTAGTTTTAAGCCAGTAATGGCTGAAAAGTCATATGGTGTCAACATCACCTCACTAATTCCAAAAAAATGAAAGGTACAAGTGGTATCCCAGAATCGCTCTGACAATGCGACAAGCAGCTGAACATCCTTGTACTCAGTGGTGTCGTAATCCAACAGAGCTTGGGAGAAGGTTTTGAAGCAGGCTTCATTGATGACATTTCTAATGTCTGGAGATAATGCCACCCACCTGTGTTTTAGTAACCGTAGACTACCCCGACTCTTGAGATTCTACAATTAACCAGAATATCCCACATGAGAAACATAAACAAACAACAACGACAACACACACACACACACACACACACACACACACACACACACACACACACACACACAAAAAAAAGGAGCTTAGCCAATCGTTATCATGACATCCACAAAAATACCCTGTTCCAAAAATACTTACCTCAAAATCCCAATAAACAAATAAAGATGCCCCTCACAAAAATTAGCTGCAACACCCTAACAATACCCCAATCAACCAAAATAAAATCCTTCATCTCCATAAAATCATTCAAAAATCACTCAAACATATACCCATGAAAAATAATACCCAAAGAAAATTCCATACCCATGAAAAATAATACCCACAAAGAAAATTCCATACCCATGAAAAGTAATACCTAAAGAAAATTCCATACCTATGAAAAATAATACCCAAAGAAAATTTCATACCCATGAAATAATACCCACAAAAAATTTCCATACCCATGAAAAATAATGCCCAAACATCCCAACAAAATTTTCATACCCATATAAAATGAGCTTACCCAATTTTGTCCACATATCAAATTCACAATCAATCAAAAATTTTCCAATAATGTCCAAAAATCATATCCAACAAAAAATTCAACCAATGACCAACATTGTCCAAACTTCACAATACCAAACACTTTAACAATTCAAAAATGCCCCAAAATTAGAAATGACCACACAATGATTTCCATCCAAATCATACAATACCCAAAAAAAGAAAATCCACAAGAACAAATGACAACAAAGATAACAATGCCCACCATAAAGTTCCCAACAAAACAAGAGATCAACAAATTTACCAACAAAAACAAAAAATGAGCTCACCTTGAAATCTTTTTTGGATGAGTGTGGAGCATGAGTGCTTGGGTCTGAAGAAGTCCCTTTTTATCATTCCATTCTATGGATTAATGATACTTCTTCCCATTAAATGTAAGAAAGTAAGGTGGTCTAGGAGGAAATGAAATGGAGATGCAAAGAGAAAAAATGGAAATGGGTTTCAAAAATGGGTTTTTCAAGGATACTCAAAAGCTCAAAGATCTGAAGAAATATTCAAGGGAATGGTAGAAATCAAGCTTGGAAGCTTGGAGAAGTGATTTTCTAAGCAAGAAATGGTGTGGAAAAAGAGAATATGCAAGGGGAATAGAGTTTGGAATAGTAACAATGGAGGAAGAGGAAGGAAGAAGAAAAAGTAAAAAAGATGGAGTAATGTTGATATCGTATTTTGTCTGCCCTCGATTTACGTGCCGGACCCCGAAAAATCCAAAAATATTATTTTCTCCCGGCCGCGACAACATCCAAAATGACGTGGCGCAACCCATTCGGACAATGAGCACCCAAAGTGCCTTTTTCAGCTAAAATGACCAAAATACCCCTAGTCAACCTAGGGTTGACCGAAGGTCAAACAAGGTCAAAATCCACAAAAAATAACACCTTTCATAGTTTTTCATCAAACCCGAGCTTCTCGGAGATTTTTAGCCACCTTGACTAAGTTTGACCCAAAGTTGACTCTGAGTGGGCCCAAAAACCCTAATTTTGATCCAGCCGTCGGAATGGGTTGAAACCAATTTCATTGTGAATATTATCAAATTCTTATTCCAACAACTATTCATGGGTCAAAATCGGAGTTAAAACGGCCGAGATATCACGAAAACCGAGTTAACGCACCAATTGATGCACCGTTAACTTCCCAGAGCCATAACTTTTGATCCGACCGTTGGATTTTTGAGTTCCATATCTTTTTAGAAATTGTGTTGGAAAAATACATGTTTGTATCTACTTCATATGTAATTGATAACATGTACTTTGTAAATTTCAGAAATTAAGAACAAGATAGTGTACCTTGGTGTGGTGAATTTCAAAATAAAGATTAGAAGTACTTGGGAACACTTTTAATCTTCACTCCAATTCCATTAATGCCCAAGAAGTGTGGTCTCTTAATCAGTTATATGAATTTGTTCAAGGGAGAATTAGAGAGTGTCCAACACTCACATACAAATCATTTCATATCACTTACTAAAATTCTATATGTTTCTCTCCTTAAGACTAATTATCTAATTGGGTTAGCCTTTTGGGCCTTTCCAATTGGACTCTAGTATGTCGCTTGGAGTGGGACCAAAAGGGAACAAATAAAACACTAGCTACAATGGGCCTTGGGCTTTTCAGTCAACTTTTGACAAGTCCAAAGTTACCATTAATTATATTTAATACCACTATATAAATATAATTGCACTCTAGGCCTTATTAATAAATTATATCCCAAGACTTTATTGTACATGCAACCCCTTCATTAAAATATTCGTAGTAATACAAAGTCATGAATATAGACTGCCACTTTGTAAATTACTACATCTTAATCCTTAAGTACCCGGTTTAATCCTTTAAGTTATTCATCATATATTTATGAAATCCAATTTCATGAATATATACTTTAGTAACTATTTACTAAAGTAGTTAGGCCTAACATTCTGAATAACAAATCCATTAAACTTATCTCAAGGGAATATTTTGTATCTCCGTTAAGAGACTATGAATTCCATCTTGAGAATATATGTTCTATTAACACTAAATGTGGCTGCCCAACATACTGAGGTTTTAGCCGTAACTTTAGATCTCACTACTGATATATCAAAGCAACATACACTTCATGATCAGGTCCATTATTCTCCCAGAATTAAGAGTTCATGTAAATAAAAGTAGTGAGATTTATTATTCATTTGACAGTCGTTAGGAGAATAATAAATCTCACAGCGGTCCAGTTCAATATGTCTTAACTCTTAAAACATATCAACTAGAAGTCTCCACTTCCATGATCAAGACAAATCATCTTAGTTGATATGTTATATTCTTCGCAGATGAAATGCCTAATTTCATCACCGACTACGAACTAAAATTCTGAGTTTACAAAGAACTCGTGATTTATATCTTTTGTGACTTTTCACATAAATCACATATTGTGCATCTCACGGACTATATGATAATGTCCAGATATTCATGTTACCATCATTTTAGATAATAATAAAGCGACTTTATTAATCACAACATTAAGTCATACATAATAGCATACATAATAACATACATAGCATCATACAACAGGATTTTAGGGCACTAATCCTAACAAACTAAAAATCAAGATCTTTCTAAGGGTGTCAAGATCAACCCGATTAGATGACTTTTGATGCCGGCAGTCCTTGAAGGGCCGCCGCCTCGAAATGCGTGCCAAGGCTATAAATAGCCCCAGGCACCCCTCAGACCAGAAAAGGAACACATTTTTCTAAATTTCTGCTCTCTGCTTGGTTTCCCTACACGTTTTTCTCTCTTCAAAATACCAAAGAACACACAAAAAAAACACCCAAAAAACACATCAAAGCTTGTTGATTCTTCTCTCTTCACCAACATCACAAGATATTGTTCTTATACCCAATCTTCATTCCCTTGGTTCTACACTTTGGATTTGGGGTTTAGGGATGTGGATGTAGCTTTTTTAGCCATCCTCCACACTCCTAACCTTCTAAATCTTTTCCTAGCATTTATCTTGCTCTTTTTGCTTGAATAACATGATTTATAGCTTTCTTTAGCATGTTTCTTGCTTTATTTGTGTTTCTAGCTTAAATCTCTTTGTTGTTATGTCTTATTCCATGTTTCGTGCTTAGATCTATGTTCCCACATGTTCATATGTTTAGATCTACATGCTTAGGGTTTTATGCCATGTTTTTCTATGTTTTGTTCCTCTTTTTTCTCTATGTTGATGATAGGGTTACATGCTCACATGCTTGATATCATGTCTATGGTTATGTCTTGCTTAGATCTACATGTTTGTATGCACGTTCTATGCTCCTATGCCTATAACCGAGTCTTCGCATGCTTGTATGCTTGGATTCATGTCCTTCCATGTCTATATGCTAGATTTCTATATGTTTACATGCATGTTTCTATGCCTATATGCCTATATCTATGCTTCCACATACTTGTATGCTTGGATTCATGTCCTTCCATGTGCTTGTGCGCTCCATGCCATGTTTGTGCGCCTAGACCTAGGCTATGTATGCCATGCCATGTGCTACTGTAGCCCTTTTGCCGCTTTATCTTTCTTTCTTGTATTTTGGCTTGATGGTTAGGACCCGATCTAGACCCTATGGTCTTTGTCATCGTCCATACACCTTGGCCCATATCAAAGGGTTTGGATCATCCTATTTGCATGTCTATGTTTGCTTGCTTCTATGCTTTATGCTTGTGTTGGACTCTCTTGTTCTAGGCTTTTCCACGCTTGATGTCTTTAGCGTGCGTGTGGTTGTGTGGTTACATTCGACGCCCATGAGGCCTTTTTTGGATGCAACCATTTGGGACGCATCGCCATGATGCCGATTGCTTCATGCATACCTTCCCCCTTTTCCACTCTGTGCGATGATATGCTTGTCATGCTTGTTTGTGCCAACCGTTGGCTTTATATGCATCTTTACACGCCTGCTTACATGTTCATGCATGAGTCTTGCTTGCTAGTGTGTCATCCATGCTTCAACACAATGAAGTTATGGACATTCGATCCAAACCTACATTTGTCCTCTGCGGACACCACCTTTTGTTTGCTTTCTTGCTTGTTTGCGTTCTCGCTTATTTGCTTGCTTTCTTGTTTCTTTGCTTGCCATGTCTATCCTGCTTATCTACTTTATGCCTTTTTCATATGCTCTTTGCATCTTTTCCTTCCATTTCTCGTTTGCTGGTTTCTTGTCTTTGCTTTTGCATGTACACACATGGAGCGAGGATGCTTAGAGCTAGGGCACAGTCTCCCAGGCGCAAGCAAAAAGGGCGCGGATGCGAGCATGTAGAGATAAGCCAAGCGGGTGTGTTCAATATGTTTAGGAGTTTAGCCTTTCCCTTTTGTTATATGCTCTTTTAAACCCCTTCCTTCCTCCTCCCTTTCTCTCTTAGATGGATTGTATTAGGTATATCATGCCTTGTACCATTCGTCCTCATCTCTAAAGTATGGCGACCCCAGTTTACTTTCCTACACCTATATTTTGGGCCATGCTCTAGGGATGTAGGCGTTTACTTTCCTGCTTTATGTGCTTGCATTGTGAATGATGTATGTATATATACTTGCACCCCCCGTTTCGGTGTGATCGTCACAGTCCATGTCACCTAAGGCAAAGCGATGCCTAATTTCTATTGTGAAAGTAAGGTGACACGTTGCTGGATTTTCGCCGTGCAAATCTGGTGCTCAGCTCGAATGCCATAGAAAAGCATAGATTGGGAACCATGCCCCTTCAAAAGCTAAACCTCAATGCCCCCATGTATGCAAAGCCCCGAAAGCCAATGTCGGAATCATGTTTTTACTACCAATTTCTGAAAAATAAGGTTTTATCAAAACAAAGGACTGTCTTTGGATAGGCGTTGTGGGGTGCCTAACACCTTTCCTACACGTAACCAAACTTACGGACCTAAGAATCAAGATTTTTTGCCATCCACATTAGATTAGGAAAAATGCCCTTTTTCTTAACCTAGGATCGGTAATAAAATCAACTAGAAACAAGTGACCAATCATATCTTAGAAAAACCCAATGATTGGTGATAACTCCAATTACCTTTGGTAATCCCTTAAAATTTGGCCCAGATTCCTGCCATAACGCCAAAGGTAGACCTACCTTCCTCCATCGAGAGAGAGAGAGAGAGCACCCGAAGCCCCGTGCAAACCATACCACACACTACACACGCGATACTCTGAGATAGAGGGGCCCTCCAACGAGGCCCCCGCGCTCGCGGGAGCGTCACCATGGCAGGTGGTCAAACAAAGGCCCACGTCGGCGGTTTTCCGCCCTGATCGAGGCCGGGCGTCGACAAGCAAAATAATAAAAGGGGTGTAGACACTCAATTTTTCACCCATAATTTAATCAAGGAGAATAACTTGAATGACCAATCCATGTACCCCAAAAATCATAATTGCATTACATGCATCAATTTGTTCTTGTATTACATGCATCATCTTGTCTTTGCATTACATGCATTAATTCATTCATTGCATATAATAAAAATGATCTTGAGATTCTAACGGTCGCAGTGGTGTTTCCAGTTATCAAATCGGACTATCGGATCGAAAGATATCGCATGATCAAGTTTGCACGGTCAACATGCATTGTGTCTAGGTAGAATCAGCCACACATGATCAATTTAAATTAATTTTGATTGGTTAAATAATTAAAATTAATTAAATAATTTTGTGATTGGTTGATAATTAGTGTTTAAAATAGGGATGCATGCATGAGAATAAAAGGGATGATTGGATGACAATAAAACTGTGGACAATCTGAACTTTATCAAGATTTATTTTAGGGTATTTATCTACAAGATAATTGTCCTTAAATATCCTGAATTATCCAAAAAAGAGATGAAAAATCATAGGCGGAGGATGAAAACGCGTCTAGGTACAAGGACCGACCAAAAAACTCTAGAAAAGGAGTCCAAACAGCACCCGAACACGAAAGTGCATTAGGAGCCATAGGGCCAATTCGGCACTTTTGGAGTGCCAAACGGCACTCTAAAAGGGCCAAATTACATTGATGTGGCCTTTGGCCCAACGGCCTTCGAGTGATGATTATGCATACCTTTTTCAATTTTTTCACAAAAGGATGCGTCTGGATTTAAACCCTAATCATCCGTACCTATTTTTTAGAGTCTTCTGGCCTCTATAAATAGATACTGAACCTCATAATTCACCACCTTTTTTTACGCCCTAAAAGGCATACGTTTTTCACTATCAAACCACCCATATTTTCTAATCCTTTCTCTGAGTGTTGCTACTTAAATTAGGGTTTTAGGGTTCAAAGAGAATTGAACAAATTTCTTTGAACCCTAAAACATCCTCTCAGGAACAAAGAGTGCTCATGCAAGAGGTTGTTTCCTTCACCCTATCTTCCTTATGCTTCTTTTTATGTTGATGAATGTTTTGTCTATAACATGAATTGTTAATTGTTGTTTTGTTAAAGCATGATTGTTTTTTTATGTGATTGTTATAATCTTTTTCTTGAATGTCAATAAATCTGCATGTGAACAATTATTCTTCTTAAAACAAAACAAATCTGCATCTTTATAAGATATAGATTTGAATTTTTCTCAATACAAAAACAGATCTGCATCTTTATAAGATGTAGATCTGAGTTTTTCTCAACACAAAAACAGATCTGCATCTTCATAAGATGTAAATATGAGTTTTTCTCAATACAAAAATAGATCTACATCTTCCTTAGATGTAGATCTGAGTTTTCTCAAACAAAAAGAGATCTGCATCTTTATGAGATGCAGATCTAAATTTTTCTCAAATCAAAACTAATTTGCATCTTTCTTAAGATGCAAATCTGATTTTCTTAATACATGCAAATTGTTGAAATAAAGAAAGAGATTATGTATTACTATGTTTGTGTTTATTTTAATTCATGATTGCATAAATTTAGATTATGAGTAGAATTCTCATCTTAGAAAATCTTTTTTTATATAAATATATAGCAAAACAGATCTGAATATTTGTCATAAAAAAATCATTCTTTTAAATATAACAAAACAGATCTGAATTTTTATCATCAAAAACCCTTTTTTTTTTACATCCCACAAAACAGATCTATATTTTGACAAACTAAAATCAATTTTTTTTAACAGTAAAAACAAATCTGATTTTTTTTTTTTTTACAAAAGAAGAGATTTCATTCATAAATAAATTTGTGTGATTTAAGTTTTGTCTCACATGTTCAACATATCATTCATGACATGCATAAAAAAGTACATTGGTCACAAGAGTCTAGAAGACCAGACTTTGTCTGGGCAGAATGGGTGCCTAACACCTTCCCATTCTGTAACCTAGCCTCTGGATTTAGGTCATTGGTTTAGTAGATCTAGCCTTGTCTTTATTTTTGGGTAGAATGTATCTAGAACAACAAGCCATGTAATTATTTGGTAGATTGTAACTAGGACCCAAAGCTATGTAATTTTCAAGTTTTTCAAGATATATAATTTTTATTCAATCAATGAATGGAACTATTCAATCATGCATTTTGTAATTAGTATTTTTTCTTATTTTTTTGTATAAAAAAAAATAAGTGGCGACTCCATACCACTTACCCAAAAAGAGAGGTGCCTTAAAAGGTACCCAAATCTTTTTTTTTTTTTTTTAGGGATGCTTTTCGTCGAGGTCTCTCACAATGGCGACTCCACTGGGGATGTCGAGGGCTAAGCTTTGTATTAGACTTAAGTGACGAAATATATACCTTTGTTTTGCATGGTCTTGCATGATATAGTTGTTGTTTGTTTATTTATGTTTGATGGGATGTTGCATAATATTGTGGTGTATGATATTTTGTTGTTTGTTTTGGTTGTTAAAATATTTCCCTAACTGTCATAGTGTGTGCCATAGTGTGTGCCATCCAAACAACAATGTATGCACCCCTTTCAACAATTTGTGGTAGTAGTAACCATGGATCACCGGTCTTCATTAGATTCGGGTACCCAGTGGCGAACTCACCAACTCATAGCCCAAAGTCACTGGATCATTTAGTGTTGACTGTAAAGGATAAACCATGCTGTTTGGACCAACACAATGTTCATTACAATACAAGTTGGGAGGTGTAATGTCCTAGCTATGGGAAACAATGAAACAACAAACCTATTCTACAACACAATGACTTAGAACCTACCCTTAGGTCAGTCCCGGTTAAAATTGCATTACATGTTATGTATGTTTGTTTTGATTGACTGATGGATATGGATGGGGTCTTAGCTTTGATTAACCCGACCATGCCTATCATTAAGGGAGAATCTGGTCAAGATCAGAAGGAAGGCTACAAAGAGAACTAAAGCCCGACACTCAAGCTAGTAGCTCCAGTTCCAAGCCCATCACTCCCATCACAATATTGAAGCCTTCAAGCATAGAAGAGACTCCACTGCTGCAACATCACAACCCCCCATCTTCGACCTCCAAGACAGTTTAGGTCACAAGAAGTCTAAAGCTCCTAGTAACATGGCAAAAGAGGGAGAACACTCAAACACAGAGGAACCCATGAACACCCAAGAGCTACTCAACACTATGGTAGCTAGTCAAATTCAGTTGAAGGAAGACATGAACCGTATGATGCAACAGTTTCAGAATTCGAAGAGTAATCAAGAGGTGGACAAGGCTGATCATGATCCACCAACCCTAGAGAATGAGAAGAAGATCAACGAGAGGATGAATAAAATGGAGGAGATGATTAGAAGAGCCCGTAAGATGGAGGAACTAATGGAATACGATTCACTCTCCCTGTTCCCTAATGCAAGGTTGCCACCTAAGTTCAAGATGCCAAATCTAGACAAGTTTGATGGGACCAGATGCCCAAAGTCCCAGCTAAAAATGTATATAAGGGCTATGCAGCCCCTAGGCGCAATCGACGAAGTACTTGCCCAGATGTTCCAAAACACACTGACCGGAGCCGCTCTTAGGTGGTTCCTCAACCTAGATGATGCAAGAGAAAGAAGTTGGGAGGACATTTGCCAATAGTTTCACAAGTAATACAAGTACAATATGGAAGTGGACATCACAAGAAAAGACCTTGAGACTACCAAGCAAAAGCTGAAAGAATCCTTCTCTACTTTCATTACCAAGTGGAAAGCCAAGGCTGTACAAATGATGAGTAGGCCTTGTGAAGAAGAACAGTTAGCCATGGTTGTAAAGAACTTATTGCCTGTATACCATAAATATCTGTTTGCACAGTATTTTCCCAATTTTAAAGCTTTAATTGCTGTCGGAACTCAAATTGAGGATGCTATAAACAATGGCACTATAAAGACTAATGACCTTCCAAGATTTAGAAAGAATATAGGGTCTAAGGCGAAATTTCCAATATTCATAAAAATGATCCTTATCAATTGATTGCACCCATTGCACCTGTGCAAGTACCCCAAAGGCCTAAACCCAAGAGAGAATTTCATGAGTTGTACATGCCCATAAGTCAAGTGTTTGATAAGCTAAAAGCAAAAAGGTTACTGAAGCCCTTAGACCCAAGACCAATTCCAAACCCTTTGCCCTCAAAGTTTGATGTGAATAAAAGATGTGCTTACCATCAAATCCCTGGTCATGACACTGATCGTTGTTTCACCCTTCGTTATGCAATTCAAGACCTAATAGACAATAAAGTGATTGAGCCGCCTACAAGGCCTAGCATCACTAACAATCCCTTGCCCAATCACAATTTTGGGAAAGGACCGAGGGTTAATTGCATGATGACCGAAGAGAGAGTAAGGCAAACCCGTCCGACTTGATCTATGACCTACCCGAGTGTTTCATGATGACATGGGAAGAATTAATGGATAGGACCTCTACTACCACCACAGGATATGACATATGGAATGAAGTACCAGAACCCAAGAATTACCCAATATCCACAAATGAGGGGAGACACTTCAAACCCTAAGAGAATAACCAAACACTCGTAAATGGGGGGAGACACTTCAAACCCCAAGACACTGATCCCCATGATTCAACCAAAATTGCCCACATCACAAGGGGGGGGAGACACTTCAAACCCCCATATTTAGAGACCGACAACCCGGTGGAAGCTCTGAACAAATCCACTCAACAAACACTCGTCGAAGAAGATGAAGTCCTCAGGCAATTACAAAAGACACAAGCCAACATATCCTTATGGGGTTTACTCATGGCCTCATACAAACACCGACAAAACCTAATAGACTTGCTCAACAAAATCCAAGTCCCAACAACCACAACCTCCCAAGATCTGAATGCTATGATTGGGTCCATAAATAGGGAACTCACTATTTCCTATTCTGACAAGGATCTGACGAAGAAGGGGAAGTACCATAATGATCCGTTGCATATCACTGTAGATTCCATGGGGAAGAGAATACTGATGGTTTTGGTAGATGATGGAAGTTCCTTGAATGTCTGTCCTTTGAAGATTGCAAGATGCCTTGGCCTGAGCATTGAAGACTTTGTGCCTACCAATCAACATGTGAGGGCATACGACAATAGTAGAAGAGAAGTCTTGGGAACCATAACATTAGAGCTTACCATCGGACCGATGGTTAAGAAAGTGGATTTTCAAGTCCTTAACATAGCCTTATGCTTCAATATGCTCCTTGGGCGACCATGGATCCACGACACCAAAGCTGTACCTTCTTCCCTATATCAAAAGGTTCGGTTTCCACATAAAGGAGCTATTGTAACCATCTATGGGGATACTTTGACTGTGCCTAAACCTGTTTACGGTATTGATTTTGAGAAAGAGCCATTGACTTTGGATGGCTTTGAGATTGATAGGCCTAGTTTTGAGAAGAGAGAAGAAGAAGTTGAAAAGATCCCAATGGACTTTGCTCCTTATGGTAACAACAATGTGATAGCAATGATGAAAAGAATGAACTACCTTCCTAGAATGAATTTGGGGAGAGCTGTGAAGAAGCCAACTGTTCAAAACTTCGAAATTCCTACTGCCACACCACCTTTTGGGCTAGGCTATAAGCCCACTGATAATGATTTGCTAGAAATGGAAGTGAGAAAAATGGCCCAAGCTAAGGCCAAAGCAAAAGGACTTCCTTGTCCTCCAGAACCTCTAAAGCCCTACACTCCTACACTGAATGGGAAGTTTATAAAAGCTGGAGAAAGTCAACGTTATTGGGGATTCCCAGAACCGAGATTCGATCCTATAACAAAGACAATGGTGCCCGGTTTCGAGATATTACTTGATTGCAACAATGAGGTTCCAGAATTGAAGAAAAAAGATACCTCCTGGGTCCCTACTAATTGGGCTGATCACATGGATCCCGATGCCATAACTACACTCCTTGGAGATCATATCTACAACATAAGAGAAGAAGAATATTGGGAGGCCTGCCAGCATAAATTGAAGAGCCCGTATGAACTAAGAGCCAATGATGGAGATAAGGAAGAGGGAGCAGCCCCTAGTGATGATGAGGATGAAGGTGATGACAAGAGTGATAGCAGCAGTGACAGTGGACATGGTGATGATGACAGCAGCACCAATAGTGATGACAACAGTAACAGAAGTTATGATAGCCCGTACAGCGAAGATGATTGGGGTGAACCCCCTAGTGAAAGAGAAGATGAAGATGCAGACCTATTCTATGAGGAATATGACAGTGATGTGGACTACTATGATCAAGATATTGAAGATAATACTGAAGCTAACAGGTGGAACGATACTAATAGTGATCAATACAGGCTGATAAATGTGTTAGAGAATGCAAGAGAGGAGAATGCACAAGCCAATCAAATGTATCATGAAGAATATCCCTATGGGGGTCTTTCAAATTGGAGTGATATCACTAATGTTAGCTCAAGGTCTGGCCCAAAGTATGACAAGCATTGAAGAGAGGTTCCTGAATTGGGGTTGTATTACGATTCAGAACCAAGTACACTAACCCTACATACTATAGAAGATGATGACATAGATGCCAAGTTGGCCGCTCTAGACCAAAAACTGATGGTCTACAGTCTCAGAATCATGACACATGAGAATGCTGAATGTAATGAGGAAAGAATGGAAGGAAGTGAGCCAGAACATCTCTCTCAACCCACTGATTTGGGCAATAGAGGCAAATATGAGCTATTTGATGAATGGATGAATAACATAGAGTGACTCGATGCTTTTGTGATAGACAAGCCCACAGATATGGAGGTTGAAGAAGAAGCTACGGATTATATGGATGTAGCCCCCACAGTACTAATGCTGAGGGAAGAAAGAGCTTACTAGGAGCCACCTGCCATTGTGGAAGCCACGATCGAGTTGAAGAACTGGGCATGGGAGGGAGCCACCCACCCCATGGAGGACTCTATGAGGAAGATTAAGACCGTCAAGTCAATCACTTTTGCCAAGAAGATCAAGACTGTCAAGCCAATCACTCCTACCAAGAACATTGTTTTTGTTCCTATTGAGTCTATTTCTGCTAGTGTCTCTATTCCTGTTAAATCTGTTTGTGATAGTTTTCCAATTGAGTTTGTTGAGTCTGTAGAGTCTGTTAAAAACTCTTTTCCTTTTAATATGATTTCTGATTATGCTTATTTGCTGGCTTTGAATGTTTTTATTTCTGAAATTGGTAAAGAAACTCTTAATAATAAGGAATTAAAACATGGATACCTAGAACCTATAAAAGAAGAAACCCAACCAATTAACTTGGAAATCGATGATGAACCCAAAATGATCCAAGTGGGCAATACCCTAACCGCCTCAAAGAAAGATGCATTAGTGGCACTGCTGACAGAGTTCAAAGAAATCTTTGCCTAGCCATATGAAGACATGCCTGGGATTGATACAGTTATAGTACAGCATTGCATTCCAACAGATCCAACCATGAAGCCGGTCAAGCAGAAGTTGAGAAGAATAAAGCCAGAATAGACTCTCAAGATCAAAGAAGAAGTAGAAAAACAGTACAATGCAGGATTCCTAAGAGTGGTCAACTATCTAGAGTGGTTAGCTAATGTAGTTTCGGTACTGAAGAATGATGGGAAGGTTCGAATATGTGTAGATTTTCAAGATCTAAACAAGGCCAACCTAAAAGATGATTTTCCTTTGCCTCACATTAACGTCCTGGTGGACAACACAGCAGGGCATGCTTTGCTCTCGTTTATGGATGGATTTTCAAAATACAATCAGATTAAGATGGCCCTAGAAGATATGGAGAAAACCTCCTTTATCACTCCATGGGGGACATACTACTACCAGGTCATGCCATTTGGCCTTAAAAATGCTAGTGCTACTTACCAACAAGCAGCCACTACTTTGTTGCATGATTTGATCCACAAAAAAGTAGAGGTTTATGTTGATGACATGATAGTGAAGTCCAAAGACCGTGAAGGGCACATACCAGCTTTGAGGAAGTTCTTTGAAAGAATCTAGTTCTACAAGTTGCAGTTGAATCCAAAGAAGCGTACTTTCGGAGTCACATCTAGAAAATTGTTAGTGTTAATGGTAAGCCAGAGGGGAATAGAAGTTGATCCTGACAAAATCAAGGCAATTGTAGAGATGAAGCCTTCAAGGACTGAAAAGGAGATCTGAGGATTTCTGGAGAGGATACAATATATCAGCAGGTTCATAGCCCAACTCACTATGACGTGTGAACCAATCTTCCGACTTCTCAAGAAAGAAGTCCCTACAGTGTGGAATGAACAATGCCAAGAAGCCTTCGAGAAGATCAAGAGTTATCTGATGAAACTGCCAATACTTGTCCCATCAGTTCCTGAAAAGTCATTGTTGTTGTATCTCACCACTACAAATACAGCAATGGGGGCTTTACTTGCTCGATACCTAAAGGAAACTAGAAAGGAGAATGCGCCGAGGATGCAGAATCAAATTGCAGATGCTTTAGCAACCATGGCATCCATGATGGATGGGCCAAAAGAAGATGAAGCTAGACCGATAGTGTTGGAACAAAAAGAAGAACTAGCCTACTGCATGACAATAGAAGAAGATGAAGGAAAGGATGGGGAAGGTGAATGGTATTCAAACATCCTACAATACCTCAAGGGGAACATACCTGGAGTCTGCAGGTAAGAATGATCAGTTAACCATCTGGAGGTTGTCTACTAATTACATCATTTGTGGTGAAAGGCTTTACCGAAGATCATATGATGGAATTCATCTCCTTTGTGTAACTGCCAAGGAAGCACAACAGATAATTGAAGAGGTTCATGAGTCAAGTTATGGGCCACATATGAATGCGCATATGCTATCAAGGAAGATAATGAGACAAGGTTACTACTGGACCACTATGGAAGCCGACTGTGCGGCTCATGTTCAAAGATGCCATCAATGCCAAGTCCATAGAGATCTGAAGCACATGCCACCTATGCCATTACATACCATAACATCACCTTGGCCATTCTCTACATGGGGAATAGACGTTATTGGGAAGATCCACCCTACAACATCCAATGGCCATGAATTTATACTTGTAGCCATTGATTACTTTACTAAATAGGTAGAAGCTGCCTCATTCAAGGTTTTGAATTCAAAGAAAGTTGCTCAGTTTATTCAGACCAATATCATCTGCAAATACGGGGTACCGCATAAAATTATCTCCGACAATGGGTTGCACTTTAAAGGAGAAACATAAAAGTTGCTACAACAATTTAATATTCAGCACCACAAGTCTTCGCCTTATCGTCCTCAAACTAATGGAGTAGTTGAGGCTACTAATAAAAACATTGGGCAAATTTTGAAGAAGAGCACAAAGAACTACAAGGACTGGCACCTACAATCTCCCTATGCACTCTGGGGGTATAGAACATCAATCTGATCTTCCACAGGAGCCACTCCTTATTCATTGGTGTATGGGATGGAAGCAGTCCTTCCTATTGAAATGGGTGTCCCTTCACTAAGGACAGTACTGGAAAGTGAAATCTCTAAAGCAGATTGGTTGCAGAGCAGATATGATCAGTTATGCATGCTAGATGAGAAAAGACTCAAAGCCTTGTATCACATTCAAGGATATCAGAGGAGGCTTAGGAAAGCTTTTGACAATAAAGTGAGAACCAGAGATTTGAAGTTAGGGGATTTAGTGTTGAAAGAAATCTGAGCCCCGGTTCAAGATGCAAACAGGAAGTTCAAGCAAAATTGGGCAAGTCCATACATTATCAAATAGATATACTCTGGGGGAGCAGTAAGGTTGATAGACTTAGATGCAAACCCTTTCACTGAGCCAACCAACATGGATCAATTGAAGAAATACCACGTTTGAAGTGGTAGTCTGAAAGCACCACGTATGAGGTGGTTGTAAATTATGTTATTCCCCTTCTTAGGTTTGACTATAAAAAAAGGCTCGTTAGGCTGAAAACCTGAAAGGGCGGTCTAGGCAAAAATTAAAGCAACAAAAAAAGAGAAGATAGGTTGAAAACCCGAAATGGCAATCTATGCAAAAGGAGAGTTTAAAAAAAAAAAAAAGTGAGAAAGCCTGCTAGGTTGAAAACCCGAAAGGGTGACCTAGGCAAAAGTTAAGGCAAATAAAAAAAAACCATCATCATCCATGAACTACGTGATGACCTGATCCTTCTATCAAGGGGGTACATAGGCAACCATGCATTGGTTCAGTCACAATTTCCCAAAACCCACCATTTTCCCATTAACCAAAATTACCAAAAATTCAACCATTCCATTACACAAAATCCAAAAGCCCAAACCCTAAACCAAACCATAAAAATTCCAAAACCCCAAAAGCCTACACCTTAAACAAAATCTCTAACCTGCAAATCCTAAATAATTCCTAAACATAAGAGTTTTTTTTACATCAACTTCTAAAATAAACATGATCAAAGCCAAAAAAATAAGAAGGTCACTTTGTCTTCAGTCTTTTCTTTTTCTATTAATCATCAATTCCCTCTGTGATAGATACTTTGTCAGCATTGTCCCTTCTTTTGAGTTCATAGTTGTTTTCATCGGGTTTTTCCCGGTTGTCTCTGAGAAACTATTCTCTCATAGCAATCCTTTCAGCTTCCTTGTCAACAATCTTGTCTATCAACCAGTTGGAGTATTCTATAGTCATCTCGTGGAAGTGAACCTTGACAAAAGATTGGTCCACTCGGTTAGCCATCTCTAAACCCAATAGCATGTTCTGTACAGAAGTAGGATTTGTATCCACAAGAGAGAGAGGTCTTCTTCTTTTGCCACCAGGTATTCCTTGCTCATATTTGAATTGCCTTAAGAGTCTGTCTCCCTTGTAGAAATTTTCTCTCCATAATCCAACAAGGAAAATATGATCTGATCCTAGAGACCTCAGTAAAAGGGGTGGGCACTTCCACCAATAACAATCCCATTGAATTGAGGTACTAGATTTCTTGTCTAAGAATTTCACCTAGTCACTCTCAATTTGGCATTTAGTCTTGATTATAGCCCTGCTAAGAAAATTGCTAGGCCCATAATTACCGTTTGTAAGCTTGGCAATCATGTCCAGTCGCTCCATTAGCCATATCTGCAAAGTCAAAGGACTCCCTAAGAAGTTCTGAGTTTCTCCACCATGAAATATAGCATCCAGTCCCAGAAGAGTTTCTGCCAAGATCAAAGAAACAGGATTATCACCATCCTTAATCTAACTCACAACACTTATAGCTCGAGCATCCACAAAGCTGTGTCTTTCAGATCAAAGCAAAAGTTCTCCCACAGAGCATAGAGCCAAACCGAAGTTTTTCTACATGTTGTCAGTCACTCCATAGGTGCGTTTGTCAATCAGCCGAGAGATAATGGCATGAAGATTCACCATATGACCTTCAATCATACTATTAGTAATGAAAGTAGGAAGACCGAGAGCATCAGACAAAGATTCCTTATGCCTAGGGTCACATGAAACCGCTACAGATTTTTTACCTAGATCGTAGCCCAAGATAGCAGAGAATTATTCAATTGTCGGACAGAGTTCAGTCGTGTTAAACCGGAACACATGATCTTCGAGATCCCAGAATTTCACAGCAGCACGAAGGAAGTCCCACTTGATTTTGACATTCCTCAGAGCCTTGATTCCCTCTAATTTAAACGCTGTAAAATTGGTTTTGGTACTAAAATCAAAGCTACGAACCCACCTATTGATGTCATGAATTGTTGAATGAGAAAAATTATGATTGCTGCCATGGATGACTTTTGCTTGTGATTATTGTGTTTTGCTAACCTTTATGCAGTAATTTGTCGCAGGAGAATTCGTTTAAATAAGCTGCATCAATTCCTAATCAGGTTTGAAATAGATTTTAGAGAGTTTGTAGCTGGCTAGGAGAGAGTTTCATAATCACAAACGAAGTAAATGTTCTTCAAAAAATGCGAAAACTCGAAGCGCGCATTGGGAGACCATGAGGAGTCGGCCTACCATGGTGTGAGCATCATGGTGTGGCTCAGTG
Organism: Notholithocarpus densiflorus; assembly: GCA_030021035.2. Taxonomy (NCBI): domain Eukaryota; kingdom Viridiplantae; phylum Streptophyta; class Magnoliopsida; order Fagales; family Fagaceae; genus Notholithocarpus; species Notholithocarpus densiflorus. Next base: position 261,179 of record JARYZH020000278.1, on the reverse strand, counting down.
CAATTCTGCACTCTAGAAGTGCCGAACGGCACTCCAAAAGTGCCGAATGGCACTCTTCAGTTGCCAAGTGGCACATAGCCCCTTGGTCCTACACATGCAATTCCATGCAGTTTCATGTTCTCGTGTAATTTTTTAAGATTGTTAGACACTCAAAAGGATTTTTTTAATCAAACTGAGACATTCTGACAAGTCTAACACACTTGTTTTCAAAAAATCATCACCTGCATCATTGTTCTCAAAAAAGTGATCAACTCAAGTTTTCTTTAGACTTATGGATTTATGTTCCAAACTAAGGGCATTCGCCCACGCCTCATGCATTTTCAAAAAAAAAAAAACCACCATCATTTTATAAAAATAAAAAAAATAAAATAAAAAAAGAGAAGAAAAAAATCATCATAAAGATTTCCAAGAATCATGCATCCTTTTGTATACTAGGGGCATTCGCCTATGGCTCATTTTAAAAAAAAAAAAAAATAGAAACACCATCATTTTTATTCAAAAATAAATAAATCAATCAAGATTTTCAAAAATCATGCATTCCTTTTAAACTAGGGGCATTCGCCTCCACCTCATTCAAGTAAGTGCAGATTCCAACAGAGCCAAGCAAGATAAGTTTAAATTAGTACTACAAGATCTCATCAGGTGAGTTCTAAACTTGTCTTAGTTAAAGTTTCTACATGATCCAAGGTGATACCAAGGACAAAGAGCTAAACATGGAAAATAATACAAGATTGTCTAAGGAACACTTCATTTTTGTTTTGTAGGAAAAATAAACATACAAGTCATGCATCATTAGGACTTCGAGTCCGCCTGTGGGAGGATCTCCTTGATCCACCTCCAGAGGAGCCACCTTCAGTATTTCCTTCCTGACTTGTGAAAAAGCGAGGATTGTACTGACGATTTTCAAGTTCGAGGCTCCTGATCCTTTCCTCTAAAGCTCTCTTGGTAGAGTCAACAGTTTCCATTCGATGTGCCTAAAAAGTCAGCAAAATCATATGTTAATTCCACCATTAAGCAAAGCTCAAGCCAAAGATGCTCAGAATGCAACATGGTATACCCAGTTAGAATCATTGATCACATATTGGGAAGACTGAGTACGAGCCAATAACTGCAAGCCTCCAATCATCTGCATGCTTTCTTCCACAAGATCCACATCAACTTGAAGCACAACTCAACCGAGTTAGAATCCATTCAAGAAATAAGGACAAAGAACTAAACATTCAAGAACACACTGGATCGGGCCAAGGAACATTTGGCACATGCTCTGGCCTAGTGAAAGGCATGGAACTATACGTTCCATCAGGATTCATCACATCATACTGCCATGCTGGAAAATGAGGATAAGTCTCAGTGAAAGAACTAGAAGAACCACTAGCATGGTGAGGAAAGGGAATCTCTTCCTCTTCCTCTTCCTCTCCTTCAGAAGATGGAGGCTGAAAATCCAACATGCAAATATTGTTACCAAGCAGAAATATGGAAAAGGAATTGGCAGAACTTTGATCTTAGCAGGGAAGGAAAATACCGTTCTGCCAACCAAACAACCTTGCAGATGATCCCGAACAAATTCGAAATAATCTCCTTCTGCTCCTGCAACAATGTAGCCATCACGGGCCCAAGTAATCTCTTCATCAGCCAAAAGGTCAGCCAACCGAATAGTGTGACAAGGATGAGCCGAAATTGTGGCAGGAGGATGCACATGTTCAACTTGGGGCAGCACCCGATCACCAAGATACCAGTACTTTCCATGCCCACATTCAAACAATACTTGGCGGCTATTCAGTTCTAAAGCCCGCTCACACTCAGCATACCCCTTACATCCAGCCCAAGGATTTAAGTTCATCTAAAAAATCACAAAAAAGGAACTCGGATAGAAAAGAGACTGAATCATAACAAAGTGCCAAGGATTTAGAAAGGAGAAGGAAGAAAGAACTCACATCATCAATGGTCAGATTGTTAATCACCAAGCGCCAAAGCTCCAAAGAACGCCTAGAGGGTGAAGACAAGCGATGTTTGGGCAACCAACAAAGAAATCTAGGAAAAATGCCAGTAACCTCCTCCCGGATTTCGGGACCAACCCCAAAATACTCATACATCCAAACCTGAAAAATTCACAACACCATTACCACATAGCCAAAATAATTTCCCCAACCTACACATAGCCACAATAAATACCAAACCTCACCTGCCAAACAAATGGAGCCCTACCCAAGCTTGAAAGACTCCGCCTAGAGAGTTAGGTCATGAAATGCATCAGAGTAGCATAGGCCATGCCGCCCCAGTCATAACTCCGGATTTGTTCAATTTTTCTCAAGCTCCCCAAGTAGCGTAGATTCACAATACTGCCTAAATCTGGACACAAGAAAGTTCCAATAAAAAGAAGCATGAACATACAAGCACCCTTTGCCACAGTCTCACATTGGGGAATACTCTCACATAACCAAGACAAAGGAACATTGTTACTCCTCATTCTAGAAGGCATTACACCTAAAAGTCTCTTGAGCTTAGTTGAAGTAAGGGAATCATTGACAAGAATTCTTTTACCACCCAACCTCAGACCAGTGATGACAAAAAAGTCATAAGGTGTCAACATTACCTCCCCAATGTTTGGAAAATGGAAGGTACAGGTAGTGTCCTAGAAGCTCTCTGCTAAGGCAAGAAGTAACTAAAGATCCTTGTACTCATGTGTCTCATGATTTGACAAAGTTTCAAAAAAAAGTGACAAAGCCCGTTTCATTGATGACGTTTTTTATGCTAGGAGTGTTAGGATTAGTGCCCTTAAATCCTATTGTATGGTGCTATGTATGATATTATGTATGACATTATGTATGACATGATGTATGACTTAATATTGTGATTGATAAAGTTGTTTTATTATTATCTAAAATAATGGTAACATGAATATTCGGATATTATCATATAGTCCATGAGATGCATAGTATGTGATTTATGTGAAAAGTCACAGAAGATATAAATCACAAGTTCTTTGTAAACTCAGAACTTTAGTTCGTAGTCGGTGATGAAATTGGCCATTTCATCTGCAAAGACTATAACATATCAATTAAGATGATTTGTCTTGATCATGGAAGTGAAGACTTCTAGTTGATATGTTGATATGTTTTAAGAGTTAAGACATATTGAACTGGACCGCTGTGAGATTTATTATTCTCCTAACGACTGTCAATTGAATAATAAATCTCATGACTTCTATTTACATGAACTCTTAATCCTAAGAGAATAATGGACCTGATCATGAAGTGTAGGTTCCTTTAATATATCAGGAGTGAGATCTAAAGTAACGGTCAAAATCTCAGTATGTTGGGCAGCCACATTTAGTGTTGATGGAACATATATTCTCAAGATGGAATTCATAGTTTCTTAATCGAGATACAAAATATTCCCTTGAGATAAGTTTAATGGGTTTGTTATTCAGAATGTTAGGCTTAACTACTTTAGTAAATAGTTACTAAAGTATATATTTATGAGATTAGATTTCATAAATATATGAAGAATAACTTAAAGGATTAAGCCGAGTACTCAAGGATTAAGATGTAGTAATTTACAAAGTGACAGTCTACATTCATGACTTTGTATTACTACGAATATTTTATGAAGGGGTTGAATGTACAATAAAGTCTTGGGATATAATTTATTAATAAGACCTAGAGTGCAATTATATTTATATAGTGGTATTAAATATAATTAATGGTAACTTTGGACTTGTCAAGAGTTGACAGAAAAGCCTAATGTCCATTGGAGCTAATGTCTTATTTGTTCCATTTTTGGTCCCACTCCAAGCCACATACTAGAGCCCAATTGGAAAGGCCCAAAAGGCTAGCCCAATTAGATAATCAGTTATAAGGAGAGAAACATATAGAATTTTGTAACAACAAGATACATGAAATGGTTTGTATATGAGTGTTGGACACTCTCTCATTCTCTCTTGAACATACACATATAACTAACTGAGAGACCACACTTCTTGGGCGTTAGTGGAATTGGAGTGAAGATTAAAAGTGTTCCCAAGGACTTCTAATCTTTGTTTTGAAATTCACCACACCAAGGTACACTCTCTTGTTCTTATATTCTGAAATTTACATAGTGCATGTTATCAATTGCGAATGAAGTAGATCCATTAATTTTCCACTGCGTATGTTTTGTATGCGATGTAAACATGTATTTAACCATCAAGGAGACAATGCTACCCATGCACTTTTCAACATTTGGAGACTCCCTCGACTCTTGAGGCTTTGCAACATAAAAATTCAGCTCATCCATTTCCATAACCAAAAACATATAACCAAAAAAATTTTACCCAAAAAAATATTCTCACAATCAATACCCCACCACCACAAAATCAAATCAAGGACCCACCAAAATGTCACCACTACCAAATTTATCACATATCCATACAACCACCAAATTTTGCCACAGCCATGCAAAAAGAAAATTTCTACATGTCCAAGAAAAAAATTCCCACAACTTCATACACAAATAAATTCTCACATACCCAACAAAATTTTTCCACAATACCCACAAAATTTGCCAATACCCATAAATATATCCATGCACATACCCACAAAATTTTGCCATGTCCACAAAACAAAGTTTACATATACCAATAAACTTTCCCACATACATCATGAACATATTCACATAAGTTTAACACAAATTTTTCACAATGCCAATACTCCCAAAATCCCAACCAAAATTCATCCAACAACATCACAAATTACCTACATTGTCAAAATTCCAAAAGCCACCAACATTGCCCAAATTGCACCATGATCAAAGAAAAAACACACTTCAAGAATGCTCCAAAGCCAACATTCCAAACATGATCAATCACACAATGCCCCCAAAATTTCAAAAGTGACAATATCTCACCATGAAGCTTTCAATGAAACATGCAACATCATTTTTCCAAGCAAAGAAACCAAAGAAAAACTCACCTTGGTGTCCACATGACAATATGGAGCATGGGTCCTAGGGTCTTGAAGAAGTCCATCATCATCATTCCAATCAAATATTGGATCATATTTCTTACCATGAGAAGCTAGAAAAGAAGATCCCTTTGAGGAAGAAGCCATTTTAATGCAAAGAAAATGGGTTTCACCAAAAATGGGTGTGCGATGAAAATGCTCAAAACACAAAGATCTAAAGAAATATTGATAGAGATGGATGAGGGAGAGTTGAGAAGCTTAGAAAAGTGCCTTTTTTGAGAAGAAATGGTGAGATGAAGAAGAAAAATCAAGGGGAAGAAGAAGGTGAATAGTGTCAATAGAGGAAGAGGAGTTGATGGAAGATGAAGCTAAAAAGCAAAAAGAGAGAAACAATGAAGTGGGGGGCAAAATTTTCGGCCCCCACACTCTTTAACTCAGCAAAAGCTAAGTCAACTCAGTCAAACTGAGTTGACTCAGTCAACCCAAAAAAACAAAAAAATTTCAAACTTCAGATTTCATGATCAAAATTCCAAGCCTTAATTTTCAAAATTCTAAGGCTCAAAATTTCATATTTCAAATAAAAAATTTCTAAGTTCCAAAGTCTTAGAATTTGAAATAAGAATTTCAAAACTTCCAAGTATCAAAGATCAAATGTTTCTCAACAGAAAAATCTTTTGTTAATTAAACTTTTTTTGACAAAATTCAAATCAAGAGTGAACAAATGAAAATCACACATCTCAGAAATGGTGCGACCATGAAGCACCTATCAGTTAAAGTCTAATTTAAAATTTAACTTTTTGCAGAAAGAAAATCCAGATTATCGAGGTAGAGGAGACCCCCTTGATCATCATTTCAGTTCCTGATTATCGAGGTAGAGGAGATCCCCTTGGTCATCATTTCAATTCCAGATTATCGAGGTAGAGGAGATCCCTTTGATCATCATTCCAAAGCCAAATCGAGGTAGAGGAGATCCCTTTGATCATCATTTCAGTTCCAGATTATCAAAGTAGAGGAGATCCCTTTGATCATCATTCCAAAGCCAAATTGAGGTCGAGGTAGAAAAGATCCCCTTGATCATCATTTCAGTTCCAGATTATCAAAGTAGAGGAGATCCCTTTGATCATCATTCCAAAGCCATATCGAGGTAGAGGAGACCCCCTTGATCATCATTTCAATTCCAGATTATCAAAGTAGAGGAGATCCCTTTGATCATCATCCCAAAGACAAGTCGAGGTAGAGGAGATCCCCTTGATCATCATTTCAGTTCCAGATTATCAAAGTAGAGGAGATCCCTTTAATCATCATCATCATTTCAGATCCAGATTATCAAAGTAGAGGAGATCTCTTTGATCATCATCCCAAAGACAGGTCAAGATCGAGGTAGAGGAAACCCCCTTGATCATCATTTCAGTTCCAGATTATCAAAGTAGAGGAGATCCCTATGATCATCATTCCAAAGCCAGATCGAGGTAGAGGAGATCCCCTTGATCATCATTTTAGTGCTAAATTATCAAGGTAGAGGAGATCCCCTTGATCATCATTTCAAAGCCAGATCGAGATCAAAGTAGAGGAGATCCCTTTGATCGTCATCCCAGACAACTCCATTTTCAAGATCAGGATAGGAAAGTTTCTTGGTCACCATAATTGCTAAGAATCAACTACCAGCTAAGTCTGGTATTTTCATTTTTTTAGTCAAAAGATAAGGCCAGTTCTATGTTCCAAGGTTTTAAGTTCGAGGGCTAGGTAATCTTTGAAGATTCAACCTCAATTAAATCATGGTTGCTAAAATCGGTGTCTTTGTTTTACATTGACATTCGCTTCTCAAGCTCTGTCAATGAGAGGCATTCTATAGACACTCAATTTTGCACCCATAATTTAATCAAGGAGAGTGACTTGAATGACCGATCCATGTACCCCAAAAATCATAATTGCATTACATGCATCAATTTGTTCTTGCATTACATGCATCATTTTTTCTTTGCATTACATGCATCATTTTTTCTTTGCATTACATGCATTAATTCATTCATTTCATATCATAAAAATGATCTTGAGATTCTAACGGTCGCAGCGGTATTTCCAGTTATTAAATCGAACTACCGGATCAAAAGATATCGCATGATCAAGTTTGCACGGTCAACATGCATTGTGTCTAGGTAGAGTCAACCACACATGATCAATTTAAATTAATTCTGATTGGTTAAACAATTAAAATTAATTAAATAATTTTGTGATTGGTTGATAATTAGTGTTTAAAATAGGGATGCATGCATGGGAATAAAAGGGATGATTGGATAACAATAAAACTGTGGGTAATCCCTTTGATCATCATCCCAAAGACAGGTCGAGATCGAGGTAGAGGAGACCCCTTTGATCATCATTCCAAAGCCAGATTGAGGTAGAGGAGATCCCTTTGATCATCATTTCAATGCTAGATTATCGAGGTAGAGGAGATCCCCTTAATCATCATTTCAGTTCGAGATTATCGAGGTAGAGGAGATCCCTTTGATCATCATTTCAGTTCCAGATTATCGAGGTAGAGGAGATCCCCTTGATCATCATTCCAAAGCTAGATCAAGATCAAAGTATAGGAGATCCCTTTGATCGTCATCCCAGACAACTACATTTTTAAGATCAGGATAGGAAAGTTTCTTGGTCACCACAATTGCTAAGAATCAACTACCTGCTAAGTCTGGTATTTTCATTTTTTTAGTCAAAAGATAAGGCTAGCTCTATGTTCCAAGGTTTTAGGTTCGAGGGCTAGGTAATCTTTGAAGATTCAACCTCAATTAAATCATGGTCGCTAAAATCGGTGTCTTTGTTTTACATTGACATACGCTTCTCAAGCTCTGTCAATGAGAGGCATTCTGTAGACACTCAATTTTGCACCCATAATTTAATCAAAGAGAGTGACTTGAATGACCGATCCATGTACCCCAAAAATCATAATTGCATTACATGCATCAATTTGTTCTTGCATTACATGCATCATTTTGTCTTTGCATTACACGCATTAATTCATTCATTGCATATCATAAAAATGATCTTGAGATTCTAACGGTCGCAGCAGTGTTTCCGGTTATCAAATCGGACTATCGAATCGAAAGATATCGCATGATCAAGTTTGCACGGTCAACATGCATTGTGTCTAGGTAGAATCGACCACACATGATCAATTTAAATTAATTCAGATTGGTTAAACAATTAAAATTAAATAAATAATTTTGTGATTGGTTGATAATTAGTGTTTAAAATAGGGATGCATGCATGGGAATAAAAGAGATGATTGGATAACAACAAAACTGTGGATAATCCCTTTGATCATCATCCCAAAGACAGGTCGAGATCGAGGTAAAGGAGACCCCCTTGATCGTCATTCCAAAGCCAGATCGAGGTAGAGAAGATCCCTTTGATCATCATTTCAGTGCAAGATTATCGAGGTAGAGGAGATCCCCTTGATCATCATTTCAGTGCTAGATTATCAAGGTAGAGGAGATCCCCTTGATCATCATTTCAAAGCCAAATCGAGAGCAAAGTAGAGGAGATCCCTTTGATCGTCATCCCAGATAACTCCATTTTCAAGATCAGGATAGGAAAGTTTCCTGGTCACCACAATTGCTAAGAATCAACTACCAGCTAAGTCTGGTATTTTCATTTTTTTAGTCAAAAGATAAGGCCAGTTCTATGTTCCAAGGTTTTAGGTTTGAGGGCTAGGTAATCTTTGAAGATTCAACCTCAATTAAATCATGGTCGCTAAAATCGGTGTCTTTGTTTTACATTGACATTCGCTTCTCAAGCTCTGTCAATGAGGGGCATTCTGTAGACACTCAATTTTGCACCCATAATTTAATCAAGGAGAGTGACTTGAATGACCGATCCATGTACCCCAAAAATCATAATTGCATTACATGCATCAATTTGTTCTTGCATTACATGCATCATTTTGTCTTTGCATTACATGCATTAATTCATTCATTGCATATCATAAAAATGATCTTGAGATTCTAACGGTCGCAGCAGTTTTTCCGGTTATCAAATCGGACTATCGGATCGAAAGATATCGCATGATCAAGTTTGCACGGTCAACATGCATTGTGTTTAGGTAGAATCGACCACACATGATCAATTTAAATTAATTCTAATTGGTTAAACAATTAAAATTAATTAAATAATTTTGTGATTGGTTGATAATTAGTGTTTAAAATAGGGATGCATGCATGGGAATAAAAAGGATGATTGGATAACAATAAAACTATGGATAATCTAAACTTTATCAAGATTTATTTTAGAATATTTATCTACAAGATAATTGTCTTTAAATATCCTGAATTATCCAAAAAAGAGATGAAAAATCATAGGCGGAGGATGAAAACGCGTCTAGGTACAAGGACCGGCTAAAAAACCCTAGAAGATGAGTCCAAACGGCACCCGAACACGAAAGTGCATTCGGAGCCATAGGGCCAATTTGGTACTTTTGTAGTGCCAAACGACACTCTAAAAGGGCCAAATTTCCCTGATGTGGGCTTTGGCCCAACGGCCTTCAGGTGACAATTATGCATACCCTTTTCGATCTTTTCGCAAAAGGATGCGTCTAGATTCAAACCCATATCATCCATACCTATTTTTTAGAGTCTTCTAGCCTCTATAAATAGAGACTGAATCTCATAATTCAGCACCTTTTTTTTACGCTCTGATAGGCATACGTTTTTTACTCTCAAACCACCCATATTTTCTGATCCCCTCTCTGAGTGTTGCTACTTAAATTAGGGTTTTTAGGTTTCAAAGATAATTAAACAAATTTCTTTGAACCCTAAAACATCCTCTCAAGAACAAAGAGCGCTCATGCAAGAGGTTGTTTCCTTCACCCTATCTTCCTTATGCTTCTTTTTATGTTGATGAATGTTTTGTCCATTCCATGAATTGTTTATTGTTGTTTTGTTAAAGCATGATTGTTTTTTTTATGTGATTGTTATAATCGTTTTCTTGAATGTCAATAAAGCTGCATGTGAACAATTATTTTTCTTAAAACAAAACAGATCTGCATCTTTATAAGATGTAGATCTGAATTTTTCTCAATACAAAAACAAATCTGCATATTTATAAGATGTAGATCTGAGTTTTTCTCAACACAAAAACAGATCTGCATCTTGATAAGATGTAGATCTGAGTTTTTCTCAATACAAAAATAGATCTACATCTTCCTTAGATGTAGATCTGAGTTTTCTCAAACAAAAAGAGATCTGCATCTTTATGAGATGCAAATCTAAATTTTTCTCAAATCAAAACTAATTTGCATCTTTCTTAAAATGCAAATCTGATTTTATTAATACATGCAAATTGTTGAAATAAAGAAAGAGATTATGTATTACTGTGTTTGTGTTTATTTTAATTCATAATTGCATAAATTTAGATTATGAGTAGAATTCTCTTCTTAGAAAATCATTTTTTTTTTAAATATATAGCAAAACAGATTTGAATTTTTGTCATCAAAAAATCATTCTTTTAAATATAACAAAATAGATCTGAATTTTTATCATCAAAAACCCTTTTTTTTTTTTTTTTACATCCCACAAAACAAATCTATATTTTGACAAACTAAAATCAATTTTTTTTAACAATAAAAACAGATCTGATTTTTTTTTTTTTAAACAAAAGAAGAGATTTCATTCATAAATAAATTTGTGTGATTTAAGTTTGTTGGGAAATTTAGACCCCGGTAGATAGAATTAACAAGTTTTAAACCCAAGTTGTTAATTAGATTTATTATGAATAAAACTTGTTAAAACAAACAAACATCAATATCATGTCAAAATCATGCAGCGGAAAAATAAATAAGACAAGATATGATGACCTAGGAAAACCAATGAAACAAACTAGTTTCACAGTAAAAAACCTGGGGGGAAACCTTCCCGAAAAGCAATCCACTATAATGAAAAGGAGTTTCAGATCTAGTACAAAACCTTTGTCCCTAGACTCTACAATCCCCGTAGATGAACTCACAGCAGAAACCTTCTATCGCTTCAGAACCTCTGAATTCTTCAATATATGAATGCCACCCTTTGATGATGCACGAATCCCAGTACGTGACTAACCAATTGCGCGGATCCCAGTACGCGACTTAAGCACCAACTAGAAGAAGATGTTGGCTGCAAAGTTCTTCACTTCATCAACAATAAAGATCAAGAAGCACTTGGTTACAAAACCCTAAGGCGCAAAGACGCAGTAGCTTCTTTCCGAGAGAATAAGGCGTCAGTCACCTTTTGCATATGTTCTCCTTGTATTCTCTTATGTGACGGCCTCTAAAACAAGCCTTATATATGTCTAGGGTTGTGAGAAAAGAAACCCTACACATACATGTCAGCATGGGCCGAAAATCAGATCTGAAAATCTGAATTCCCGTAACCTTGATCGATCGGGAGGTGTCGAGAAGGTGTCGAGCTTTAAACTTCGACAGATACAGCTATCGAGAAGCTATCGAGGAGCTATCGAGGAGACAGGAGCTTTCTTGATCGATCCACCAACTATCAAGAGGTGTCGAGATTGCGATAACAATCAACTGGGGATCTCGATAGATAGCCTAGCTGTCGAGAGGTGTCAAGCAGCTGTAGAGATATCTGTCCGTAGGTGTCGAGCTATCTGTCCAGCTTTAATGACAACTTTTCTTCACTTGTTTCTTGGTTCAATCTTCATGGCTTTAATACTAGACTTGAACTCTTGTTCTTTGAAGTAGTAAACACATCCTAGATCTACCCAATTACAAGTAAAGTGCGTTTTGTCAAAGAATTAGCCAATTACACAAAATATGTCCTTAACAATCTCCCCCTTTGGCAATCCGTGACAAAACCACAACAAACAATTGAAGTATGAGATAAGTCATAAATCACTCAACTCATAATCAATTGTTGAATACAATAAAATCTATCCTAACACAAACTCTTGAAAAACTTTGCAAGAAGAGAGTTCATGGCATGGAAGACTTTGACAACCTATATTTCTGAAATACTTGAAACAAAACTCATCAAGGCATCTTAGTGTGAAACAGAAATAATAGATTGCATACAATAAAGAAACATGTGTATAAAGATAGAAAAGAAACAACACATGAAAGATAGGTGAAGAAGACATACATCAACATATAAAGAAGATAAGTTCAATGTATGCAAACATGGTCACAAGACCCAAGGTACAAGAAGAAGGAAGTAAGCACTCCCCCTAACAAGATGAAACACATCTCCCCTTTACAGAGGCATGTATTTCTCCCCCTAACATGTAGAATCTTTAAAAGAAACCACATATTCTCCACAATTTCTCCCCCTTTTTGTCATGATTGACAAAAGGTACAAAAAGCTAGAAAGCTTCACCCGAGAAATATAAAGATGATCAAGGGGATACAAGAAATCCATATAAATGCATGAATGTAATGAAACAAGATGCTATGGATCACAAGATAATAGAAGGATGCAAAACATGTAAAAAACAAATCTCTCAACAAGAAAAATGTTATGCACATAGATCCCAAAACACACACACACACACTAAACAAGTCTAATCAATTTTATATTTCAAAAACAAGTTAAGACAATTTAGTGAGCATACATTAACACATGTAAACCTTGTGATGGCCAAATCACATTGTACCTGCACATGTATCAAAAGTAGCAAAGAATATTGCATGTTGTGTGTGAAAAACATCGCAAGATTGCAAATGTGTCAACATGTTATAACAATTTGAGATATGAGAAAATCACTTTAACTCACACACAATCATAACTATTTGATGGGGACTATCACCTTCGAGATACATCCTATAACTCCCACATCTCCTAGAATACACGCTTGCAATCATATTTAAAGTATTTTTTATCTTTTTGCTTTTTAATTTCTTTGCATATTATCTTTTTAAGCAAATCATGCATGGGCATATAAGAGATAGAAAAGAAATACCCAATGATGGTAAGCATTTGACATTCCAATTTTACTATGCCGAAACACACAAATGTCATTGACACTGCACTTTTGCTATGCCGAAGCATACAGGTGTCATATTATGATTGGCGGGCAACAGTGGTGAGATGGTTATTTATGCCTTTCTCTTAAGATTTTTTTAGTCCTTCCCGTCAAAAAGAGTGATACGAGTGTTAAATACAAGAGATAACTTAATCTTACTCATCACAAACAAAAGCCACAAAGCTCACTTGCTTAGTTGTGCTTAGAGATGCTCATCTAAGCTACAAGAGATACAAAGTTTAGAAAACTTTGTTTCAATGGCCATCCAAGGTACACAAGTTCCAATGTACACAAAACACACTGTTTTTGTATTTTTCTAATTTTTCCTTTTTATTTTTATTTTGAAAACAAAACAAAATAAAAACTAAACAACTAAACAAAAACAGACAATCAACATGAAAGCATGAAAGAAAGATGCAAATGCATGAAAGCATGATTCCAAAAGCAGATAAGAAATCAAGTAAAGAGAGTCCTACTTTAGATAAAAAGAATTAAAGCAAAGGACAAACAGAAAAAAAAATTAAGTCTTAGGCTCCTTTTTCACCCACACAGCACAAGTCTTTGGGCGTGAAGATGAAAAGGCACGTGTCCTAGTATGTCTACTAAAGGACATAGAAGAATTAAAATTCTCCTGAAATTGAGTCAAAAAGCTCAAGACTTTTAATAACTCTCCAAACAAAAGTGTAGGTCCTTGAGAGGAAACTTGTGACCATTTGGACAATTGCTTATGAGGATACAACCTAAAGCAATTAGGACGAATGTGTCCAAAAACACCACAATGGTGACAAACATGAGTAGTTTTAGAACTAATATGCTTCCCAGAAGAAGGTCTAGCCTTAGAGGTTGACAGAGACCTCAACTTAGGACAATTTGGCCTAATATGACCAACAATATGACAATGATGACAAATGGGGACAAAAACATATTTTTCTTTCATCCTAGGAGGAGTTTTAGACATAGGTTTAGAAACTTCAGCGTTAACATTGGAATTTTTACCTTTGTCTATCCTAGCAATATTAACCTTCAACTCTTCATTATTCCTTTTAAATGGCGAAATATAAAAATCTTTTTCTTTTGAGTTAGACTCAACAACAAGTTTGGCACTAGTTAATTTTTTTACTTTAGTTTTAAATTCAACTAGTTGCTCTTCCAAACTCTTAATTTTGTCCACCTGAGATGAAATTTGATTTTTAAAATTCTCATTCAAATTATTGGCTTCATCCAATTTTACCTTTTTAAATTTACCTTTTAATTTTGTAGAACATTCAAGAGATTTCATACAAATATTATAAAGCTTGCAATAGGCATCTTGAATATCATCATCATCATTCAACACAAGATCATGGAAATCAAAACAATCAAGAGATTCTATGACAACAAGGGTCAAGAATCACACTCAGGAAATTAATCCAATCAGAGTGTACCCGCTCTGATACTACCTGTTGGAAAATTTAGACCCCGGTTGATAGAATTAACAAGTTTTAAACCCAAGTTGTTAATTAGATTTATTATGAATAAAACTTGTTAAAACAAACAAACATCGATATCATGTCAAAATCATGCAGCGGAAAAATAAATAAGACAAGATATGATGACCCAAGAAAACCAATGAAACAAACTAGTTTCACAGTAAAAAACTTGGGGGGAAACCTTCTCGAAAAGCAATCCACTATAATGAAAAGGAGTTTCAAATCTAGTACAAAACCTTTGTCCCTAGACTCTACAATCTCCGTAGATGAACTCACAGCAGAAACCTTCTACCGCTTCAGAACCTCTGAACTCTTCAATATATGAACGCCACCCTTTGATGATGCACGAATCCCAGTACGTGACTAACCAATTGTGCGGATCCCAGTACGCGACTTAAGCACCAACTAGAAGAAGATGTTGGCTACAAAGTTCTTCACTTCATCAACAATGAAGATCAAGAAGCACTTGGTTACAAAACCCTAAGGCGCAAAGACGCAGTAGCTTCTTTCATAGAGAATAAGGCATCAGTCACCTTTTGCATATGTTCTTCTTGAATTCTCTTATATGACGGCCTCTAAAACAAGCCTTATATATGTCTAAGGTTGTGAGAAAAGAAACCCTACACATATATGTCAGCATGGGCCGAAAATCAGATCTGCAAATCTAAATTCCCATAACCTCGATCGATCAGGAGGTGTCGAGAAGGTGTCGAGGTTTAAACTTCGACAGATACAGCTATCGAGGAGCTGTAAAGCTTTCTCGATCGATCCACCAGCTATCGAGAGGTGTCGAGATTGCGATAAAAATCAACTGAGGATCTCGATAGATAGCCTAGCTGTCGAGAGGTATCGAGCAGCTGTCAAGATATCTGTTCGTAGGTGTCGAGCTATCTGTCCAACTTTAATGACAGCTTTTCTTCACTTGTTTCTTGGTTCAATCTTCATGGCTTTAATACTAGACTTGAACTCTTGTTCTTTGAAGTAGTAAACACATCCTAGATCTACCCAATTACAAGTAAAGTGCGTTTTGTCAAAGGATTAGCCAATTACACAAAATATGTCCTTAACAAAGTTTTGTCTCACATGTTCAACATATCATTCATGACATGCATAAAAAAGTACATTGGTCACAAGAGTTTAGAAGACCAGACTTTGTCTGGGCGGAATGGGTGCCTAACACCTTCCCATTCCGTAACCTAGCCTCCGGATTTAGGTCATTGGTTTAGTAGATCTAGCCTTGCCTTTATTTTTGGGTAGAATGTACTAGGACAACAAGCCATGTAATTATTTAGTAGATTGTAACTAGGACCCAAAGCTATGTAATTTTCAAGTTTTTCAAGATATGTAATTTTTATTCAATCAATGAATGGAACTATTCAGTCATGTATTTTGTAATTAGTATTTTTTTTCTTATTTTTTTGTATAAAGAAAAATAAGTGGTGACTCCATACCACTTACCCAAAAAGAGAGGTGCTCTAAAATGTACCCGAATCTTTTTTTTTTTTAGAGATGCTTTTCGTCGAGGTCTCTCACAAGGGGGCCAAAATTTCAGCCCCCTTTGACCCTTTTTACTTGAGTTGCTGAGTTAACTCAGGTTTAACCGAGTTGACTCAGTCAAACTTGAGTTAACTCATCCATGAAAATAAAAAATTTAAAATTTAAAATGATGATGAAATGAAGAAAAATGAGTGAAAAAAATAAAATGATGAATGAAAAGATGAGTGAAAAAAAAAATGAATGATGAATAAAAAAATGAAAAATTGAAAGAGAAATTGAAAGAGAAATTTTTTTTTAAAAAAATGAAGGAAAAATGGTCTTTAAAGTCTTTAAAAATGATTTCAAAATTTGTGACAACAATTTTGTTGAAAAAAATAGAAAAAAAAAATTCACAAGGATAAAATTGATCATTTTCAGTGAAACAAAAGGAATGGAAAATTCCCTAAATTGAGCAGATAAAGTCTCAATCATCAAAATTCTATTTTGCTTTTTTATTACAGATTTTCAAATCAAGACAAATATAGTTCTCAGTCGCCTCCGGATTTTCAGACTGAGCCGAATATAGTCGCCTCCAGATTTTCAGATTAAGCCGAATATAGTTCTCAATCAACTCCAGATTTTTAGACTGAGCCGAATATAGTTCTCAGTCGCTTTCAGATTTTTAGACCGAGTTGAATATAGTTCTCAATCGCCTCCATTTTTTCAGATTGAGCCAAATATAGTTCTCAGTCACCTCCAAATCTTCAGATTGGGTGAATATAATTCTTAGTCTACTTCCAAATTGGGCGAATATAGTTCTCAGTCTACTTTTAGATTGGGTGAATACAGTTCCTAGTTAGCTTACTTCAGATTAGGCGAATATAGTTCTCAGTCTACTTCCAGATTAGGCGAATATAATTCCTAGTCATCTCATTCCAGATTGGGCGAATATAGTTCCTGGTCATCTCATTCCAGATCGAGTGAATATAGTTCTCGATTGCCTCATCAACATTCAAGATTTTATCCAGGTTTATCAATTATCAAGTAGATTAGGTGTCCATAGTTCTCATTTTTTGTAAAACAATAAAACAATGGTTCTACATCCAAAGGTTCTAGGTTCAAGGGCTAGGAAATCCTTGAAAAGTCAACCTCAATTAAATCATGGTTGCTAAAATTAGTGTCTTTGTTTTACATTGACATTCACTTTTTGAGTTCTGTCAATGATGGGCATTCTATAGACACTCAATTTTGCATCTATAAGTTCGTTTTAGAATATGACAAAAATGACCATTTCAAATACCCAAAAATCATTACTGCATTACATGCATTAAACCATTCATTGCATATCATAAAAATTATTTTGAGATTCTAATGGTCGCGACGGTATGCCCGATTCCTAAATTGGACCGTCCGATTGAAAGATACCACAAGATCAAGTTTTTACGGTTTGCATGCATTGTCTGAGGGTGAAGCTGATCATGTGTGATTAATTGGAATTAATTCTGATTGGTTAAAAAATTAAAATTAATTAAATAATTGTATGATTGGTTGTTGGTTTTTATCAGAAATAAGCTTGGTTGCATAGGAATAAAATGGATAATCAGATAACAACATAATTGTTGATAATTAAGTCTTTTTAGAATATTTATCTATTAGATAATTATTGTTTTAAGGACCTGATTATCAAAATAAAAGGGATTTATTTTGGAATACGAGTTAAAAATACGTCCAAGTGCAATTCTTGACTTATAAAATCCCTGAAAAAGAATCCAAATCGAACCAAAGTTGGGAATTGGGCTCGGCACTTGAGATTGCCAATTAGCACTCTTGGAGTGCCGATCTGCACTTCTTAGTGTTGATTGGCACAGCTTTGAGGCCCAGCCCAGAAACATTCTGATCAAGATAAAACACATCCATTTCAAATTTTTAGGGATAAGAATTCGACCTAATTCGTATCTAATCCAACCTATCATATTTTCTAAGCACCAAACCTCTATAAATAGGAAACTAAAATCAGAAATCAGGACCCCTTTTTTCTGACTCCTCTCTCCCCTTACGTTAAAGAAATTTTGGAAGCTTTGCTTTAGGAATTTCTTTTCTGTTAAGAGGCTTCACTTAAATCCTTAGAAATTCATTCTCTTTGATCTCTAGGATAGTTCTCTGTTTGTGGAATACGTTCATGCAGGTATGATTCTAACTTTACATTCCATAACATGATTTTATTTTAATTTCAAAAACATGCTCTTATCTATGCTTTATTTTCCATGAATGTGATGTTGCTTTTTGTGTTTTAATAACCATGTAGGTCATATGTTATTGCATGCTCTATTTCTTGTTTTTGAAAAATTCACATGAGTAGTTGATGAACATGCCTAGATCTAGGGTTAAATTTCTTCTTAAGATTTTAGATCTGCAAGAGAATCCGTGTTTCTTTAAAAACTAAAATCAGATCTGCATTTTTCTCCATGTTTCCTTTTCAAAACTAAAATCCAATCTGCATTTTTTTCCATGTTTCTTTATCAAAACTAAAACCAGATCTGTATTTTTCCCATGATTTTCAAAGATAAAATCTAATCTGTATTTTATTTATAAAATCTTATCTATATTTTATTTATAAAATCTGATCTATATTTTTTTTATAAAATCTAATCTGTATTTTGTTTATAAATTTTGGTCTTTTTTTAATAAAAATCTTATCTGCATTTTTTTACAAAATCTGACCTATTTTTTTAAAGTAAAACCAGATTTGCATTTTTTCACATAAAATTGGTATTTTTATAATTTTTTTTTTTTTACATTTAAAAAATCCAAACCAGATCTGAATTTTTATTAATAATTCATTCTTTTTCTTTTATGGAAACTCGGTTTTAAATTTTTCCCCAAGCATTCTCATTAAACCTTTTTTACACAAAATAAAGTTGCAAATCTAAGGTTCTTAAGTAGCATTTTAACCCTAGGTCTAGGATTTGACATGTCATTTGTTGTACATCATTTGACATTCTGAGTATGGGTATTTAATGGTCATTTAAAGTCTAGAAGACCAGATTCTGTCTTGGCAGGGTGGGTGCTTAACACCTTCCCATCCTGTAACCTAGCCCCTGAATCTTAGAATCTTAGGTTGGTGGATTTAGTGTCTTATTTTATTTTGGGTAGATTGTAACTAGGAAACAAGACTTTGTATTTTCCTTTTTTTTTACTAGATTCTACCTAGGAATTAAAGCAATGTAAAGTTCTTTCTACCAAGATGTAATTATTTCCAAATAATGAGAATGCATATTATTCAATATATATATTATAGTTTGTAAAGTTTTCTTATTTTACTTATAAAATAAATGGCGACTCCATATAATTCTAAAAAGGGAAGGTGCCGATGCCTACACCCTTTTCTAAGAGCACCCAAAATTTCCCCGGTCTCTCACACCCCTATTCTGTGGTGAAGGTAGTCTTGGTCATATCCCTTGAAGCCATCTTGATTTGGTTGCATCCCGAGAAACCATCCATGAAAGACATCAAGGCACTACTAACTGTGTTATCCACTAAGACATCCATGTGAGGAAGAGGGAAGTCATCCTTATGGCAAGCTTTGTTCAAATCCCTAAAATCCTCACACATTCGTACCTTCCCATCTTTCTTGGGTACGGGCACAACATTGGCTATCCACTCAGCTTGGTGTACGGGTTTGATGAACCCTACCTTCAATTGCTTGGTGACCTCTTCTTTAATCTTTTGAAGCCATTCAATTCTCATACGCCTCAAATTTTGTTTGACGGGCACCATGTGAGCATAAGTGTCAATGTGCTGTTGGGCTATCTCGGGATCAATGCCAAGCATATTATCATAGGACCATGCAAATACTTCTTGAAATTCTGTGAGAAACTCTTTGAGATCTTTTCTTTCTTTTTCATTTAGGGTTGAACAAATTTTAATTAAACATGGATTCTCATCATTGCCTAAATTAAGAGTTTCAAAAGTTAGTTCCATAGGTTCAATTTTCTTTTCCAATTGTTTATTAATTTCATTTTCAAATTCTTTTGAATCATTTAAATGCAGAATTTCAATATTATGGGACACATCAAAATAAGCAAAATTAGAATTCATCTTATTAAAAATGTTGAAAAGTACATTGAAACTTGTACTACACACTTTTTGTCCCACATTTTCAGAAAACCCAACTCAAGTCCAATTATTAAGTTGCCCAACGACAAGCATAATGAAGGTGGAAGGGTCACTTGGCTCCTTGTTGGTGATGGCAAACACGTCCCCCTCCATCTTCAACATAGCCTCCATTGCTTCAACATCCATGTAATCCACTCAATCAACTTCTTTTTGAACTTCCTTGATCACCACCATAAGCTTTTCCTTGAAGGTGAGCTTTTCGTTGAAGAATATCTCCCAATTCGGATACACCTTCCATCCTTACCTACCCAAAGTTTGGGAAAGCCACAAAAAGGGAAGTCTCTCCCTTCCTTCACAAAGTTTACATTAAGAGTACCAAGGTTCTTCAGCCACCCATTTTCCTACTTTTCCAAGAACAATACCAGACATATACCCCATGTTCTTCATCATTGCAATCACCTCATGGCTACAATATAGGACCAAATCCGAAGTATACCTTTCATCCTTCAATCCATAATTAGCCATGTTCACAAATTCAAAGCCACTCATTTGGAGCTCACCTCCTTCTTCCTCAAGTCCACAAATCGGTGCTAGGATCTCACCATCACCAAGCATTATAGCAATTCCTCCCTTCCATGGGATCTTCATCTTTTGGTGTAGAGAAGTGGGAATAGCCCCAATAGGATGAAATCATGCCCTTCCTAAGAGAAGGTTGTAGTTAGGAGTGATGTCCATGACATGAAATTCCACAATTGTTTCTATTGGGCCAATCTTGCAAGGAGCTTTGAAAGTACCTATAACCTTCCTTGAAGTATTTTCATATGCCCTAACGGTCAAAGAAGAGGGTATGATTGTTTCCAAATCTAATCCAGTGGTAAGGGCAGTCCTAAAAGGACATACATTCAATTTAGATCCATTATCAATCAACACCATAGGAACCTTGGCACCCATGCATTCGATGGTGATTTGTAAAGGTTTAGTGTGAGTGGCCCCTTCGGGAGGAAGTTCCTCATCGGAAAAAGCAAGAAGAGGATGAGATAGGGCCTCCACTCCTATGAGAGATAATACTTCTTGTGGTGTAGTTTCTATAGGCACCTCTTTCCCATTCAAAGCATCCAAGAAAGCACTATGATGCTTGTGAGAAGCCATAAGCAAGCCCCATACCGATACATGAGCTTGAGTCTTCTTCAATTGAGTCAAAACTCGATCTTCTTCCTCTTTCTCTTCCTTCCCTTTAGGTTCAGTGGGCTTGGACCCTTCTCCTATGTCCTTACTAGGATGATCCTTCTCCAAGGATGGTTTGTAGTGTTTCACACTTCTAGTAATATTGGCCACAATGTCCTCTATGACTCTTCTCTTTAGCTCGACCATTCCTTTGGGAAGTATCCCCTACACAGCCACTGCATTCTTCAAAACCTCATCTTCTTCATCCCATATTCCTTGGACTTCTACGATGTTAACTTCCACGGTCTCTATCAACTTTGAACAATCCCATTCAATCTCATCGATTTACACCCAATTCTGATATGGAGGAGGAGCTCTATGATAATCAGGCAAAGGATTCTTCCTAATGCTAGGCTTGGTGATGATATTAGGATTCGGGAGGGTTCCATTGTCTATAAGGTCTTGTATCTCCTGTTTAAGGTGGAAGCAATTGTCAATTTTATAGCCGGATTTCTGATGGAAGTGACAATACTCATTGAGGTTCTAAGTAAGAGGTACGAGGTTAGGCATAGGTGTGGGATCTAGAGGCTTGATGAATTCTTTGGAAGATAAATTCTCTTATGCTTGGGCAAGGGTCATTCCTAGGTCGGAGAATTCTCGACGGGCTTTCTTTGTGAAGCTTGGGTAGGCTAAGGTTTGTTGAGGTATGATGACACTTACATTCACGTGATTGGGAGCCTTAGAGGTAGTCACTCCTCCTCCATATGCCTTCTTGATTGGAGGTTTGCTCTCACCCTTCTCCAATTGTCCATTGTTGATGGCATCCTCTATCCTAGTTCCACAATCACACAACTCTCCAAAAGAACTAATAAGCGATGACAAGAGCCTACTATTATACACCGGAAGTAAATTCTTGATAATCATGTTGATTTAATCTTTCTCATTTGGCCTATTAACCATCCGAGATGCCTTTCCCTTCCATCTTGTCATGTATTCGGCGAATGTTTCCCCTACTCCTTGCTTAGTGGTCTCCAAATCTCTCAAAGTCACATAAATCATGGTATTGAAGATGAATTGATCCACAAACAACTCCACTAGCTCATTCCACACCTTAGTCTTGCTAGGATCCAAACTATAGTACCATATTTGAAAGCATAAAAATACGAAAAATAGGCTATACAGAACCATACATGTGAAAGCAGAAGCAAAAACAAATACATAAAAATTAGGGTTTCTGGGCAAGTTCATGCGCACGCATGAACTTCCTTGGAGCATAATTAAGCTTGCATGCGCAGGCAAGATTATACGTACGTAGGTTTCTGCCCAGAAACCCTAGAAACACAGCATATGCAATAAAACTTTAAAACGAGAAATCTAACATCGTATCATGCTTCCAAAACATACAATTACATAAACCTAAGCTGGATAAACATATTAAGGCATAAAACAACAAAAAACTAAAGCAGATAAAAAGATTAAAGAACAGAAAAGAAAGGAAAAGAAAAAGAAAAGTTTGAAACTAATACCTCAAAGAAAAGCTCTTCAAGCTTGATTTTTAACCGTTCCACTCAATCAAATCTATTCACAATTCAATAAAAGAGTGATTAGTAATCTTAAACTCAAAGATCAAGGCTAGAAAAGACCCTAATCAAAAGAAAATTGACTTAAGGATGTTTTGTGAAAAACTCCCTATTTGATTCACTATTTCTAGTGATTCTTAGTGTTTTCCGTGGGATTTCTATGTTTTTTGAAAATATACCATGTAAGGCTACTTATAGTGTGAAAAAAGGGGCTCGGAACGACTCCTAAACGATGTGTGAGATTCCTTCCAAATCTCAACATTAATGCAGAAAACTTGCCTTGTTTAGTTTATGGAATTCACTATGCATGCGCAAGATCAGGCCTGCGTGCGCAAGCCGATTCTTACGTACACATAGCGAGGGTTTTCTTGGCTTTATTTTTCCAAAAATAGATTTATTTGCTTATTAAAATTTATATTTTTCATTTTAACATTTCCACATCTGATTGGGTCGTAAACCAATCTTGGGTCTTAGAATTCAGCATCATTGGGGAACGGGGCCTAAGTCGTAAGGGGTACAAAATGCGGTGTCTATAGGGGCCCCAAATCCTTGAAGGCTCAAGGGTTTTTGGAGGAAGGGCCGCCACAACATACTTGAACCATTTTTCTAAGAACTGGCCCCACATGAAAAATTATTTGCCCCCCCCCCATTTGTCCACGTTAGTGTTCCTTCCAAACTTACTTTTCACCTTTTAATATTTTCAATCATTTATTATTAGTCTTTACTATTGAAACTCCTTTACATATCATACCATTGGCTTGATTAGAAGTTTTACCTTTTCAATTCCCAAGCTTTAATATATTTTTTCTGATATGGTGTAAGCTGATATTGCTCTTTTACTGTTGTTATATTGCTCTCTGTTGTAAGCTGATATTGTTGTCTGCATTTATTGCTAGTAAATATTGCTCTATGTTGCTGAATATATCTATTGCTATTTTTTCAGCTCTATCTTTCTGTGACCATTCTTTTGGCTTTGTATTCTTTCTTTTCTTTGCATAAAAGTTATAATTTTGTCTCAAAAAAGAGTGCTGAACTTATTTGAAACTAGCAAAAATTACTTTAAAATCTTGAGAGGTACTAGAGTATTCTTCTCCTTTTATTTATTAAATCAATTGATAAGCTTTATTCAAAATTTCAGTTTTGGCTTCTATTTTGCTCAAACAATCAAATTTGAACGTCATCTTGTATTTTTATATATAATTTCTTATTGGCTTATAATGATTTTGTTATTTTTAATTTCTAAAAATACTATATCTTCTTGTAGATGTAGTTGTTATAGTTATATATTTAATTTCTTGAATGGTTTGAACTTGTTAGGATAAGTGTCCTTAAATCCTATTATATGATGCTATGTATAATATTAAGTATGACATTATGTAGGATTTAATATTGTGTTTAATAAAGATGTTTTATTATTATCTGAAATGATGGTAACATGAATATTCAGACATTATGATTTATGTGAAAAGTCACAGAAGATATAAATCACAAGTTCTTTGTAAACTCAGAATTATAGTTCGTGGTCGGTGATGAAATTGGGCATTTCATCTGTGAAGACTATAACATATCAATTACGATGATTTGTCTTGATCATGGAAGTGAAGACTTCTAGTTGATATGTTGATATGCTTTAAGAGTTAAGACATATTGAACTGGGCCGCTGTGAGATTTATTATTCTCCTAACGACTGTCAATTGAATAATAAATCTCACGACTTATATTTGCATGAACTCTTAATCCTGAGAGAATAATTAACCTGATCATGAGGTGTAGGTTGCTTTGATATATCAGGAGTGAGATCTAAAGTTACGGTCAAAACCTCAGTATGTTGGGCAACCACATTTAGTGTTGATGGAACATATATTCTCAAGATGGAATTCATAGTCTCTTAGCGGAGATACAAAATATTCCCTTGAGATAAGTTTAATGGGTTTGTTATTCAGAGAGTTAGGCCTAACCACTTTAGTAACACTAAAGTATATATTTATGAAATTGGATTTCATAAATATATAGTGAATAACTTAAAAGGATTAAACCGGGTACTCAAGGATTAAGATGTAGTAATCTACAAAGTGGCAGTCTATATTCATGACTTTGTATTACTACGAATATTTTATGAAGGGGTTGCATGTACAATAAAGTCTTGGGATATAATTTATAGATAAGGCCTAGAGTGCAACTATATTTATATAGTGGTATTAAATATAGTTAATGGTAACATTGGACTTGTCAAGAGTTGACAGAAAAGCCCAAGGTCCATTGGAGCGAGTGTCTTATAGGTCTCTTTTGCGCACATACATTTTTCCTTCAAATGGTATCAGAGCGGTCTTCAATTTTGAATTGTATAACATGTTTTATGAGTTTTGGAATTAAAGATTATAGTTTCATATTGTTTGAAGATTATGCATTTAATTTTTTGAATGGTTATTGAAACTATGATTTGATAAAAAACTGATATTGATGTTATGATGTTGTTTAAATTTGAATTTAAGTATGTTAAATTGATCTTTAAGGCTATAGCATCAATGAATTTCAATTTTGATATCATTCTCTGACTATCATGTTCGTATGTTAGTTGTTTGTTCAAGAAAAACCGTAGAAAACTGCCTTAGAGAAATTCTGAAAATTCGAGTTTCACGAGTTTCGATCGATCGAAAATCACTTTCGATCGATCGAGTGAAACAGTGATCAGACTTTCTTAAATAGATTGTTTTTTGATTGCTAGTCGATCAATTGAATTTGTTTTTCGATCGATCGAGAGGCAATTTCGATCAATCGAAAAAGTCAGATCGTCAAGTTCGAATTTCTTAATTTTTTTGATCGATCGAGGGGCACATTCGATCAATCGAAAGAAAGAAAATCAGAATTTTTTCTAAGTGTTTTCATATGTAAGAGGAGTAAGACTATGTGTAATTAGATTATGCATGTTTTAAAATTAAAAACTTTTCCTTTAAAACATCTAGTGGGAGAGAGATACAAGGGTTGGATCTCACGGCCTCCATTATCGGTTCATAGTAGTGTGGGTAAGCACCTCGTCTTGGCGTATATGCCTCACAATCCCAAAGGAGGGTGTTTACTTCATAGTGCTACAAGATTGAACTTACCCGTTTAAAGTAGTGTGGACACGAACCTCGTCTTGGCGTATATGCCTCGCGATTCCAAAGGAGGGTGTTTTGTTCCATGGTACTACAAGTTTAAACACTATAAAGGAGATGAAATATGGCTACACATGATTCTAGATAATGGTGTATACTAGACTAAGTATAATGTTAACCTCCCAAAGGAGTTATGTCATTATTACTTAGAGGCCAAAGGTAATACGGCATATTATTTGTGTTTGATAAGAGTTATCATGATAGCACTAATAATGAGAATAGTTCTCAATCAATTAATGTGTTTATAATAAACTTGCTACCAAGGAATTATAGACATGGATTGGGTTGTCATTGCATATATTATTTTATGGTTTCATTAAGGTTCCATACTATATGTTTATATGCGAAATTGATAATGTCCAATTTACTTATTATATTCATATTTATTATTTTCAGATTTGAACATGGCATCATTTAGCCCACTTGTAACCATTCTTAATCAAAACAAACTGACTGGATCCAAATATGTTGACTGGAAAAGAAATTTGGACATAATTCTCACTGCTGAAGAGCACAAATATGTGCTTACTAAACCATGTCCTACCTTTCCTTCATTAGATGCTCCTCTTGAGGAAAAACAGCGATATGATCGTTGGTAGAAATCTAATGAGATGGCCAAGTACTACATCCTAGCATCTATCTCAAATGTTCTACAGCATCAAATGCAGGATGTAGAACTAGCTTCAGACATTATGCCAAGTCTGAAGGAGATGTTTGGTGAGCAAGGCCGTTCTGCAAGGCAAGAGACCATGAGGCAAATTTATAATACCAAAATGGCTGAAGGTAGTTCAGTAAGGGAGCATTGTCTTACAATGATCTCTAATCTAAATACATTGGAAGTTTTAGGTGCCGATATTGATGGAGAATCCCAAGTGGATATGATACTCCAGTCACTACTAGAATCATTCAAGGAATTCAAACTTAACTATAATATGAACAAAAAGATTTATACATTGTCTGAATTAATGAATGAGTTGGTAGCGGCGGAAGGCATCCTTGGTACTTCTAATGTTGAAGCCAATATTGGTGAAACTTCTACTTCTCAACCTAAGTCGAAAGGCAAGGGTAAGAAGAAGAAGAAGAAGGACTTCACCAAGCAAAAGGGTAAACAAACTGCCTTAGGGGTTGCCGGCAAAGGAAAGAAGCTCAAAGGAAAATGTTTCCATTGTGGTGAGAAAGGACATTGGAAGAGAAATTGTCCAATATTCAAGGCTGCCAAGAATAAGGGTATGAAAAATACATTCCTTCTAGAAATATGTTTGGTACAGAATCCCACGGATTCCTAGTGTGTGGATTCAGGTTGTACTAATCATATCTACAATTCCTTGCAGGGGTTCCAGGAGACCAGAAAGCTTAAAGAAGGGGAGTTGTTTCTTACTTTGGCTGATGGGAGCAGGATTCCGGTTGTAGCTGTTGGTGTTTATAATTTATGTTTTGAATCTAGAGTTTTAATATTGGAAGACTGTTTGTATGTACCTAATGTTCGTAGGAATTTAATTTCTGCTACTTACTTAGGTAAACATAGATATTGTGTTATCTTAAAAGACAATGTTATAATAAAGAAGGATAAAGTGTTTATCTGTTCTGGCAATATTGTAGATGGTCTTTATATTTTAACCTCTGATAAGCATGAATTATATAATTCTGAATTAGATAATAACTTTCATGTGAAATCATTAAAGAGAAAGTTGCATTCTACTAGTGATACATATCTTTGGCACTTGCGTTTGGGTCCTATTAATTCAAATAGAATTCAAAGACTGATCAAAGATGGACTCTTAGAGCTCATGAACTTTGATGAATTTTCAGTTTGTGAATCTTTTTTGGAAGGTAAAATGACCAAACGACCTTTTAATGCAAAAAATAGAAGAGCCCAAGATTTGCTAGAGCTAGTGCATACTGATGTGTGTGGTCCTATGTCAACCCAAGTAAAAGGAGGTTATGAGTACTTCATCACTTTTACCGACTCAAGATATGGTTATGTGTACCTAATGAGACGGAAGTCCGAAGCCTTTGAAAAGTTCAAAGAGTTTAGGGCTGAAGTTGAGAAACAATTAGGTAAACATATAAAGGCCATTCGATCTAATCGAGGTGGCGAATACCTTCTTGGGGATTTCAAGGATTACTTAATTCAAAATGGGATAGTATCCCAATTGACTGCACCTGGAACTCCCCAACAAAATGGTGTAGCAGAAAGAAGGAATAGGACTCTTTTGGAAATGGTTAGATCCATGATGAGTTATTTAACTTTACCTATTTCTTTTTGGGGATATGCACTAAAAACTGCAATGCATATTTTAAATTTAGTTCCATCAAAATCTGTTCCTAACACACCCATGGAATTGTGGAGTGGGCGCAAGCCTAGTATGAAATATCTCCACATTTGGGGATGTCAGCACATGTGTTGAAAGGGAAGTCTGATAAGTTGGAAGATAAAACAGAAGTATGCATGTTTTTAGGGTATTCAAAGGAAACAAAGGGTTATTTATTCTATAATCATAAGGATAACAAAGTTTTTGTTAGCACCCATGCCAAATTTTTGGAAGATGATTATGTGAATAATTTTAATCCTAGAAGTAAAGTTGTTTTGGCTGAAATAAATGAACCTGTAAATAAACAACTAATGAATGAAACTAGGGATGATGTGGCTGTATTAGATACACCACAAGATATTACTCAAGAGATGTCTAGTACACAGGTGCCTCGTTGTAGTGGGAGAATTGTTCGGCCTCCTATAAGATTCATAGGTTTGGGAGAAACTTATGAAGCTATCTCAGAAGAGGCTGAATCAGATCCTTACACTTATGATGAAGCAATGAATGATATAGATGCACATCATTAGGTCCAAGCTATGAAATCTGAATTAGATTCCATGTATTCTAATCAAGCTTGGGATCTTGTAGAGGCGCCTAACGACATTAAACCTGTTGGTTGCAAATGGGTTTACAAGAGGAAGAGAGGGATAGAGGGAAAGGTTGAAATCTTTAAAGCAAGGCTAGTGGTGAAGGGGTATACACAAAAGGAAGGTATTGATTATGAGGAAACATTTTCACCAGTAGCAATGCTTAAATCTATCAGAATTCTCTTATCCATTACTGCTCATTTTGATTATGATATTTGGCAAATGGATGTCAAGACTGCTTTTCTCAATGGCAATCTTGAAGAGGAAATCTATATGATGCAACCGGAAGGTTTCGTAGCAAAGAACCAAGAGCATATGGTATGCAAGTTGAAAAGGTCCAGTGCTTTATGTTGATGATATTCTACTCATTGAACATCAGATTTGAACATCAGATTTGATCAAGCAATCAAGTCATTTGGTTTTGAACATCAGATTTGATGATATTCTAGGTCATGGAACATCAAATTTGATCAAGCAATCAAGTCATTTGGTTTTGAACAAAATCTTGATGAACCATGTGTGTACAAAAGACATCAAGATAAAGTAGTAATGTTCCTAGTGCTTTATGTTGATGATATTCTACTCATTGAAAATGATGTAGGGGTAATGTCATCAGTAAATGTTTGGTTGTCAAGCCAATTTGATATGAAGGACTTGGGTGAGGCTACTTTATTCTAGGGATCAAGCTTTGGTGAGATCGCAAGAATAAAATGTTAGGCTTATCACAAGTTGGATATATAGATAAGGTTCTAAAACGGTTTAGCATGCAAAACTCCAAGAAAGGATTACTTCCTTTCAGACATGGAGTTCCTCTGTCTGATGACCAAAGGCCTAAGACTCAAGAGGAAAAAGATTTGATGAGACAAGTTCCTTATGCTTCTGCAGTAGGAAGTCGCATGTATGCCATGCTTTGTACTAGACCAGATATCTGCTATTCAGTTGGCATGGTCAACCGATATCAATCAAATCCAGGACCAAAACATTGGCAAGCTGTAAAGCATATTCTCAAGTATCTACGGAGAACGAGAGATTATATGCTTGTTTACCGTTGTGAGGATTTAATACCTGTTGACTATACAGATTCAGACTTTCAATCGGATCTAGATTTCAAAAAGTCCACATCAGGATGTGTATTCACCTTGGGAGGTGGAGCCATAACATGGAGGAGTGTCAAGCAATCTTGTATTGCGGACTCCACCATGGAAGCAGAATATGTTGCTGCTTGTGAAGCAGCAAAAGAAGCTATATGGCTCAAGAAATTCCTTTCTGACCTTGGTGTAGTAAGAATGGAGCAAGCTCCCATTACTTTATTTTGCGACAATAGTGGAGCAGTTGCACAATCTAAAGATCTAAGGAATCATAAGAAAGGAAAGCACATTGAGAGGAAGTACCATATCATTCGAGATATCGTTGCCCGTGGAGATGTGGTGGTAGCAAAGATTGAAAGTGCAAATAATCTAGCAGATCCGTTTACCAAAGTTTTGCCTCAAAGGACTTTCGAGTCACATTAAGAGGGAATGAGAGTTAGATTAGTGAACAATAGTCTTTAGGACAAGTGGGAGATTGTTAGGATAAGTGCCCTTAAATCCTATTATATGATGCTATGTATAATATTAAGTATGACATTATGTATGACTTAATATTGTGTTTAATAAAGATGTTTTATTATTATTTGAAATGATGGTAACATGAATATTCAGACATTATCATATAGTCCATGAGATGCATAGTATGTGATTTATGTGAAAAGTCACAGAATATATAAATCACAAGTTCTTTGTAAACTCAGAATTATAGTTCGTAGTCGGTGATAAAATTGGGCATTTCATCTGCGAAGACTATAACATATCAATTACAATGATTTGTCTTAATCATGGAAGTAGAGACTTCTAGTCGATATGTTGATATGTTTTAAGAGTTAAGACATATTGAACTAGGCCGCTGTGAGATTTACTATTCTCCTAATGACTGTCAATTGAATAATAAATCTCACGACTTATATTTGCATGAACTCTTAATCCTGAGAGAATAATGGACTTGATCATGAGGTGTAGGTTGCTTTGATATATCAGGAGTGAGATCTAAAGTTACGGTCAAAACCTCAGTATGTTGGGCAGCCACATTTAGTGTTGATGGAACATATATTCTTAAGATGGAATTCATAGTCTCTTAGCGAAGATACAAAATATTCCCTTGAGATAAGTTTAATGGGTTTGTTATTCAGAGAGTTAGGCCTAACCACTTTAGTAGACTAAAGTATATATTTATGAAATTGGATTTCATAAATATATAGCGAATAACTTAAAAGGATTAAACCGGGTACTCAAGGATTAAGATGTAGTAATCTACAAAGTGGCAGTCTATATTCATGACTTTGTATTACTACGAATATTTTATGAAGGGGTTGCATGTACAATAAAAGTCTTAGGATATAATTTATAGATAAGGCCTAGAGTGCAACTATATTTATATAGTGGTATTAAATATAGTTAATGGTAACTTTGGACTTGTCAAGAGTTGACAAAAAAGCCCAAGGCCCATTAGAGCTAATGTCTTATTGGTCCCTTTTAGTCCCACTCCAAGCCACGTTCTAGAGCCCAATTGGAAAGGCCCAAAAAGCTAGCCCAATTAGATAATCAGTTATAAGGAGAGAAACGTATAAAATTTTTTATAAGAACAATTTACATGAAATGGTGTATGTGAGTGTTGGACATTCTTGAATTCTCTCTTGAACATTTCATATAACTGATTGAGAGACCACACATCTTAGGCGTTAGTGGAATTGGAGTGAAGATTAGAAGTATTCCCAAGTGCTTACAATCTTTATTTTGAAATTCACCACACCAAGGTACACTCTCTTGTTCTTGTATTCTGAAATTTACATAGTGCATGTTATCAATTGCGAATGAAGTAGATCCGTTATATTTCCGCTACGCACATGCATTTTTCCTTTAGAACTTATGGTTGTTAAAAGGACTAAGGGTCCATTTGGTTAGAGAAGTGGAAAAATGGGAGAATAGAAAATGGTGGGAGGGTGGAAAAGTGAGAGGATAGAAAAGATTTTAATTTCCCTCATTTTTGTTTGGTTGGGAGTTGTTGATACCGTATTTTGTCCACCCTCGATTTGCATGCTGGACCTCGAAAAATTCAAAAATATCATTTTCTATCCATGGATCTGTGAGAGCATCCAGAACGATGTGGCACAACCTGTTCGGGTACCGGAGCACTCGAAGTGCCTTTCTTCAGCTAAAATGACCATAATGCCCCTGGTCAGCCCTAAGTTTGACCAAAGGCCAAACGAGGTCCAAACTCTCGCAAAACAACGTTTTTCACATTTTTATATCAAACCCGAGTTTCTCAGAGATTTTTAACAACTTTGACCAAGTTTGACCCGAAGTCGATCTTAAATGGGCCCAAAAACCCTAATTTTGATCCGGTTGTCAGAACAGGTTGAAACCAATGTCATTGCAAAGATTATCAAATTCTCATTCCAACGACTATTCATGGGACGAAATCGAAGTTAGAAAGGCCGAGATATCACGAAAACCGGGGTGGCGCACCGATCGATGCACTACAAACTTCCGAGAGCCATAACTTTTGATCCTACCGTTGGATTTTCAAGTTCCATACCTTTTCAGAAACAGGAAGTCAAGACCTTTCCAAAAGTATTAAGATCAATCAGATCAGAGAAAGTTCCTGGAAAAGTGTGTTGGGGCTATAAATAGTGCCGTCGCCTGGAAAAGTGTGTTGGGGCTATAAATAGCCCCAGGCACCCCACAAACTAAGGGCGCAACACATTTTTCTGAATTTTTGCTCTCTGCTTGGTTTCCCTACACGTTTTTCCCTCTTCCAAACACCAAAAAACACCCCCAAAAACACATCAAAGCCTCTTGATTCTTCTCTCTTCACCAACAACACAAGGTATTGTTCTTATACCCAATCTTCCTTCCCTTGGTTCTACACTTGGGATTTAGGGTTTAAAGGTGTGGATGAAGCTTGTTAGCTACCATCCACACCCCTAGCCTTCTAAATCTTTCTCTAGCATTTATCTTGCTCTTTTTGCTTGAATAATATGATTTATCGCATTTTTTAGCATGTTTCTTGCTTTATTTGTATTTCTAGCCTAAATCTCCTTGCTTTTTTGCCTTATGCCATGTTTCATGCTTAGATCTACATCCTTACACACTTATATGTTTAGTTCTACATGCGTAGGGTTTTATGCCATGCTTTCCTTTGTTTCGTTCCTCTTTTTTGCTTCATGTTGATGTTGGGGTTACGTGCTCACATGCTTGTATGATGTCGTTGGTTATGCTTTGCTCGGATCTATGTGTTTGCGCGCTTTTGCCATGTTTTATGCTTAGATCTACATCCGTACATGGCTATATGCTTGGATCCATATTCTACCATGTCTACGTACTAGCTTTCTACATGTTTGCTTGCACGTTTTTATGCTTATATGTCTAGATCTATGTTTCCACTTGCTTGTGTGCTTGGATCTATGCTCTTTACATGCTTTATGCCATCTTCCATGTGCTTGTGCACTCCATGCCATGTTTGTGTGCCTAGACCTAGGCCATGTATGTCATGCCATGTGTTATTGTAGCCCTTTCGTCGCTTTATCTTTCTTTCTTGTGTTTTGGCCTAATGGTTAGGACCCAATCTAGACCCTGTGGTCTTTGTCATCATCCACGTACCTCGGCCCATATCAAAGGGTTTGGATCACCCTATTTGCATGTCTATGCTTGCTTGCTTCTATGCT
Organism: Notholithocarpus densiflorus; assembly: GCA_030021035.2. NCBI lineage: Eukaryota > Viridiplantae > Streptophyta > Magnoliopsida > Fagales > Fagaceae > Notholithocarpus > Notholithocarpus densiflorus. The sequence continues at coordinate 227,611 of JARYZH020000278.1, read as the reverse complement.
TTATGCCTATGTTAGCCTCTCTTGTTCTAGGCTTAGCCATGCTTGACGCCCTCCGTGGGTATGTGGTTGTTGTTAGGATTAGTGCCCTTAAATCCTATTGTATGATGCTATGTATGATATTAAGTATGACATTATGTATGACTTAATATTGTGTTTAATAAAGTTGTTTTATTATTATCTAAAATAATGGTAACATGAATATTCGAACATTATCATATAGTCCATGAGATGCATAGTATGTGATTTATGTAAAAAGTCACAGAAGATATAAATCACAAGTTCTTTGTAAACTCAGAATTGTAGTTCGTAGTCGGTGATGAAATTGGGCATTTCATCTGCGAAGACTATAACATATCAATTACAATGATTTGTCTTAATCATGGAAGTAGAGACTTCTAGTTGATATGTTGATATGTTTTAAGAGTTAAGACATATTGAACTAGGCCGCTGTGAGATTTACTATTCTCCTAATGACTGTCAATTGAATAATAAATCTCACGACTTATATTTGCATGAACTCTTAATCCTGAGAGAATAATGGACTTGATCATGAGGTGTAGGTTGCTTTGATATATCAGGAGTGAGATCTAAAGTTACGGTCAAAACCTCAGTATGTTGGGCAGCCACATTTAGTGTTAATGGAACATATATTCTCAAGATGGAATTCATAGTCTCTTAGCGGAGATATAAAATATTCCCTTGAGATAAGTTTAATGGGTACGGATATTCAGAATGTTAGGTCTAACCACTTCAGTAAGAAATTACTAAAGTATATATTTATGGAATTGGATTTCATAAATATATGATGAATAATATAAAGGATTAAACCGGGTACTCAAGGATTAAGATGTAATAATCTACAAAGTGGCAGTCTACATTAATGATTTTGTATTACTACGAATATTTTATGAAGGGGTTGCATGCACAATAAAGTCTTGGGATATAATATATTAATAAAGCCTAGAGTGCAATTATATTTATATGGTGGTATTAAATATAATTAATGGTACTTTGGACTTGTCAAGAGTTGACAGAAAAGCCCAACGCCCATTGGAGCTAGTGTCTTATTTGTTCCCTTTTGGTCCCACTCCAAGCCACTTACTAAAGCCCAATTGGAAAAGCCCAAAAGGCTAACCCAATTAGATAATCAGTTATAAGGAGAGAAATATACAGAATTTTTAAAGAAGTTACATGAAATGGTTTGTATGTGAGTGTTGGACACTCTTGAATTCTCTCTTGAACACATTCATAGAAACTGATTAAGAGACCACAGTTCTTGGGCGTTAGTGAAATTGGAGTGAAAATTAAAAGTGTTCTCAAGAACTTGCAATCTTTTTTTTGAAATTCACCACACCAAGGTACACTCTCTTGTTCTTATATTCTGAAATTTATATAGCACATGTTATCAATTGCGAATGAAGTAGATCCATTAATTTTTCGCTGCGTATGTTTAGTATGCAATACAAACATGTATTTTTCCATCAGTTGTATGGTTACGTCCGACGCTTATGAGGCCTTGTTTGGACGTAACCACTTGGGATGCATCACTGCGATGTCGATTGCTTCGTGCATACCTTTTCCCTTTTTTGCTCCATGCGATGATATGCTTACCATGCTTGTCTGTGCCACCCGTTGGCTTTATCCGCATCTTTACACGCTTGCTTAGATGTCCATGCATGAGTCTTGCTTGCTAGTGTGTCGTCCATGATTCAACACAATGAAGTCATGGACATTTGATCCAAACCTACATTTGTCCCTCGTGGACGCCACCTTTTTGTGTGTTCTCTTGCTTGTTTGTCTTTTTGTTTGTTTATTTGCTTCCTTGCTTGTTTGCTTGCCATGCCTATCATGCTTACCCACTTTATGCTCTTTCATATGCACTTCGCATCTTTCCTTCCATTGCTTGTCTGCTGGTTTCTTGTCTTTGCCTTTGCATGTACACACATGGAGCGAGGATGCATGGAGCTAGGGCATAGATTTCCAGGCATAAGTAAAAGGGCGCGAGCACAAGCGTGAGCCAAGCGGCTGCAATCAGAAAGTCTAGGAGTTTAGCCTTTCCTTTTGGTTATGTACTATTTTAAACCCCTTTCCTCCCTCTTCCCTTTCTCCCCTAGATGGTTTGTATTAGGTATATCATGTCGTGTACCATTCTTCCTCATCTCTAGAGTATGGCGACCCTGTTTATTTTCCTGCACTCATATTTTGGGCCATGCTCTAGGGATGTAGGCATTTACTTTCCTGCTATGTGTGCTTGCATTGTGCATGATGTATGTATATATACTTGCTCGCCCCTTTTCGGTGTGATTGTCATAGTCTGTGTCACCTAAGGCAAGCGATGCCTAATTTCCACCGCGAAAGTAAGGTGACATGTCACCGGGTTTTCACTGTGGAAATCTGGTACTTTGTCGAATGCCTTAGGAAAGCATAGATTGGGACCCCACCCATTCAAAAGCCAAATCTCAAAGCCCCAATGCATGCAAAGCCCCGAAAGCCAATGCTAAAATCATGTTTTTACTGTCAATTTCAGAAAATTAAGGTTTTATCAAAACAAAGGACTTTCCTCGGACAGACATTGTAGGGTGCCTAACAGCTTCCCCACACGTAACCAAACTTCCAGACCTAAGAATCAAGATTTTTTGTCATCCACATTAGATTAGGAAAAATTCCCTTTTTCTTAACCTAGGATCGATAATAAAATCAACTAGAAACAGGTGACCAATCACACCTTAGAAAAACCCAATGATTGGTGGTGACTCCACTTACCTTTGGTAATCCCTTGAAATTTGGCCCAGATTCCTGCCCTAAAACCAAAGGTAAACCTACCTTCCTCCACCGAGAGAGAGAGCACCCAAAGCTCCGCGCGAACACACACCACCATATATACCGAGAGGGGCCCTCCAACGGGGCCCCACACGTGCGGGAGTTGTCGCCACGGTAGGTGGTCGAACGAGTGCCCGTGATGGCAGCGGCAATTTTTCCGCTTCCAACCCGATCGAGGCCGGGCGTCGACAGGAATGGAAAAGTAGAGGAATGAAAAAAATGTGTTTGAATAAATTTACTCATATACCATTGTTAAAAAATAATGCCCTATTAAAAAAAAAAAAAAAAAAAAGCAATCGCCCAAATTATTGTTGGGAAAATAATAGTGAATAAACAAGTTTGATACAACAAACAATATCCCAAATAATTAGCAAGAATGTAAATAAGCAATAATAATATAAATTTAAGTAAAATTAGAAACAATCTCACAGTGCTATAGAATCACGCAAAGAGCATTGTCCTTAAAGGTTGATTCGTGCCACCCAAAGTAAAACTTGGTGCGATTGGTTCTCTTGGCCAAACAACCCCCCAGGATTAGACTATAGCGTCGACCTTTGTGATGTACGCACTTCCACTCACAAAAGGTTTAAGAACAACCTTCTATTGCCTTTCCTTAAAATATATATATATATATATATTCTTGTAGAAAAATATGTGGGAGAGAAAGATAGTAGAGTTGTGTATATCTAAAATATAGAGTAGTAAAAAAAAAACCCTTTAGAAAATGTGTTATGATGAGTATTATATAGGCTACTTATGATGATAATAGTCTATAGTTATTGGTTACTAATAACCTTTAAAAGCCCAATGGCTATATTATCAATTATTGCCTAACAACTATTTTTCTCATAATTTCCTAACGGCTATTTTCCTCATAATTGCCTAACGGCTATTTTACTCATAAATTTCCAACGGCTAGAAAATAAATAAGAATAAAAGTGTTTGGAACACACACCCACACCAACAATCCCTCACATGTTACAAGCACAAAATAGGAAAGGCACGCATCTAAAGAAAGCATGCACCAATATGGTACCAGAAGGTTTTAACCATACATAGGATAAATAAGTAGGAACTAAAAGACAATGGTGGAGTTAAAACTCTTTTAACCAAGCTATTAGTAAACCAAACTTACCACCCACATAACTTTCTTTATCAAGGTTGTTCTTAAGCTGGTTGGCGCCTTATCCAGGCCATGTGCCACTGGGTTTCATGAGAGCTCTAGAGACCTACCCAAAAAATCTCATAGGAAGCGGCACAACTTCCACTCATACATAGGTGGCATCCATCAGGAATGCGTGCAGAACACCCCATCCCAACAAGTAGGGAGTATGGATCCATTAAGAGTGTAAAACTCAACCTCCAACAATCTGCAACTTAATCAGTGGCATCCATCAGGAGTGCGTGCCGATACACCCCATCCCAACAGGTAGGGATATGGATCCATTAAGTGCCTAAGCTCATCCTCACCAAATTCTGCAACTTAGCACTGTCTCACACCATAGGGATGGACTCATCACTAATCTCCTTAACAAGATAGCAGAAAACACATAATAAATGACAGTGCCCACATGGACCACTAATGACCTCTACCCATTTAACCCCTTACATGGAATCACCCATTATAGAGGTTGGGCATTAGTCATAGTGTCACAAATTGGGTATCAGTCCAATCCCCCTAGATGTCTCACTCACCAGCCTTCTTACTAGTGGTTTGGTCAAAGGATCGGCCAAGTTCCTTTCTGACCTCACAAAGTCCAAAAGCATAACACAAATGACCAATAAGCTGCCTCAGCCTCAATTGGATATGTCGACTTTTCCCATTATAAACTTTGCTCTTAACACGTGTTATGGCAGTCTGGCAATCACAAGGAAAGCAAACAGAGACAACAGAGTTAGTAAATGGAGGCATATCAATTAATAAACTCCTAAGCCATACAGCTCTGGACCTAGCCTTCTCTAAGGCCATTAACTCTGTTTCCATATTAGATCTCACTATACAAGTCTTCTTTGAATGTTTAAATAGTGTGTAAAACACCTATGAACGTTTAGACCCCTAAATTACAAATTACCAATCCAAGCTTATTATCAAACAATGTATGTGCGGAATATGAAAATAAGCTAAAATATAATTGATAAAACAATCTAAACCGAAAATAATCACAACCACAGCAGTAATTAAATGGAAAAGATTAAGGGAAGAGAGATGCAAACACAAAGACAACATAACGATGTGTTATCGAAGAGGAAACAAAGGTCCTCGGCGTAAAACCTCTCCGCCACCCTTCAAGCGGTCAATAATCCACTAGAGCATAAAGTTGGGATACATGAACAACAGAAGACCCTCCAAGCCTAATCTACCTAGTGTACCTAAACCCTCTAAGCTTCTTGCTCCAACGAGGTTACACCAAACCTATGTCTTCTCTAGCTTACCGAATCCCGCAATTAGCCCATTACATCAACCAATATCAATTGGTCCCTTCCTAACTGCTTTCCAAGCACCAAATAACCTTCTCACAGACATGGGTATGGTGAGATAAGGATTTGGCTAATGTACCTCTCAAGGATGTATCAATGGAGAGGGTGAGAGTAGAGGAATTTAGAGAATCAAAGGATGAAGATTGTGGATGAGTCAATCTTGTTTTTCTCTAGGGTTTCTCTCTCAAAATTCTATCTAGAAGCTCTCTACATTCCGTGGGTATAAGGGAATTTATAGTAGGGTGTGTATGGAATGCTAAGAGTCAATTACAGCCAAACAGGGTGTTTTGGCAACTTGAGCTCGTGACTGGAACGAGTCGCGAGCTAACTGCCTTGCCAGACTGGAGATTTTGTCCTATAGTGCAACAGCTGGCATGACCCTTTAGCTCCCCTTGCATGCTTCACACGTGTGCCATTTCTGGCGACTTGCCAGTCGCGAGGCTCTTCTTGATTGCACACTCTTGAGCTTTTCTTCACACTCTCTCACACACTACCCTTACATGATTCCCACCTAAATACAAGGTTTCTAAATTCTAAATTACAAGCAAATTTGGCACGGAATAAACCCAACTAATGATTGAATAAATTCAACCTTACAATCTCCCTATTTGGCTATTTCGTGACAAAACCCTACAACAAACTCTAGACTTAACATGTGAGTTGGGAACAGTTGAACAAAACTCACTCACACCTAACTCTATAATCTGTGAAGCTCTTGAACCATACGTACAAGTATTTCCTGAAAACAACAACACAATATGATCATTGTATGCAGAAAGCTTGAAATGCATATGGAGTAAGCACAATGCGATCAAGCAATATAGATTAAAGCAATAAAGCATGGCTTGACCAAAAACGAACAATCACTATAAATAGTGACCACAATGATCATTCACACAAGAAATGAACATCCGGACATGCAAGCTAATAGGCTCAATGCAAAATATCATTTGCATGTCCAACACTCAACTGATACAAAAACTCAAAGTAATTGCATCAAGGATATAAAATCCAAAAAGGGCACAAGAGTGAAAGTACTTAAAGAAATGCAAAACATTAACAACAAGTACTAAGCTACAAAGCATAGGTACAAATACATGTACTGAATATAAACTGAAATTCAGCAAAACATTAAACATAGGTCTTTTCTATCTCCTGCTCTTCAACATCAATACTCCCCCTTTGATCAAGCTCTTCCCCCCCCTATCATCATCATCTCTGCCTTTTTGTCATGGAATAGCTAGTCCTCATTTTCCTCTAGCTTCCTTTGAATTTGGTCCATTTGGGTTTGGAGAGAAGTGAACTTCGTATCACAACGGATGGTGTGATGGTGCTGGAGAGAGGCTAGTCCGGACATCTTAGTGCTTATGTCATGGACAGATGCCATAATGTTGTCTAACTTCTCATTATATGAGGATGAGGTAGAGCGGGAACCACTATGAGATGCTGAAGTCTCTGTCTTGATTCCCTTCCGACTATGACCAATGCTAGCATTGAATGTACGAATGTTGATTGGACTTGGCTTCGTGTAAGGAGACTCATCATCTGATGAATGAATGCCTTTGAGTTTCAATATCCTTGATATGAGGCAGCAAAAAGGAATGCCTTTAGATCATGAAGGAACAAAGCTCTTCCGAGATTCATGTACCCAGTGCTGGATAGAGGATACAGATTGTGGAACATGATTATTGTAAGCACCCTTAGTTCCGGAGATAGTGAGGAAACACTGATTGAGTTCCCAGTTTGTGAGAATTCCGAGTTTCTTCCAAAAGCGTCCCTAAGTAAATCCTCATCTGGACTCAAATCGTCATATACCGATGGATTAGTAAACATTGGTCGGTTGATGTGTAGGATTTCTGCCAAATAAACGGGAGTCACTGAGAAAATCTTTCCTCTAACCAAGCATTTAAGCTCCTCTCCCTCAACAATGGCATTAGCATAGAACTCTTTCACCAAATTCTCGTATGCATCATCAAGGTCAGAGAGAAGGAAATTTCAATCTTTGGTGGCAAACCATATAGGAATTTTGGTGTCCAAGAGAGATGGCTAGTCAACAGCCCTTTCAACCAGCAATGAAGCTTCTCTAAAGTAGTTCGCGTAGGTCTGAAAAGTAGCATAAGATCTGAACTTGTTAGGGTCATACACTCCCGTTGGTGATCGGGTCCTCTTTGGCCTAGGAGAAAGATCATCAACATCAATCACGGGCTCTTTCCCTTTGCTACTACCTCCTTTCACAACTGATCTCTTGAATGGAGACATCATCAAGCTACATCATGTTACACCAAAGAGCAACAAAAACCACTCAAGACAACAAACTCTATTAGCATTGAGTTAGTCTCAAAACAGGAATATTGAAGGAAACCCTAAAATCATGAGATTAAGGTCTCAATTATGTCACTGAATGAGTGTGTGCCACAAATATCACATTGTGTAACCAAAGGTAGAGTGTAACAGCACAAAACTAGCAAAACTCACAACACAATCGCATCAAAACAGCAAATACCCATGTTCAAGCATCATATTCACATAAATCATCAAAACACCCAATACACGAAATCTGAAACAAGAAATGTGAAATATATTGAGAAGGACACAGAATCCATACCTTTTCTCAAAGATTGGAGAAAAGTGAGGAAGAATATGGAGAGTTGTGTGTGAACACGGTGATTTTGAAAGGGGGAAAGACAGACAAGAAGATGAATAGTCACGAGATGCGAGGGAAAAATGAAAAGTTTTGAAACCTGATCTAAAAAAAAGACCCTCAATGTGCAAAACACGCGATTTTCGCGACTGAAGTAAGTCGTGAACAAGTCGCCAGACCAAGTCGCCAAAAACCCCTGAGACAAGATTTGAATAATTTGTCCAAGTGTTTTTTGCGACGGGAAGGTCCACCTGCGAGGAAGTCACGAAGGGAGCCGGGAAACTTTCTGAGTATACCTCACGACTGAAGCTTTCACTCGCGAACAAGTCACCAAACCAAGTCGCGAGAAATCTAAAAACCCAGATTTTTGAAAAAATTTCTAAGTCATTTTCGCGACTGGGACTTTGACCCGCCAGAGAGTCGCGAAAACCTTCTGAGTAAGCTCGCGACTAGATAGACCTACGAGGCAAGTCGCTAGAACAGGGTTGCACAGTTTTTAAAATTTTTCAAAACACAAATACTTTCCAAAAACAATTAAAACACTCAAAAATCTTTTTGTGTTTGATCAACATATAATTGAGCATGTGCAACATATTTAATCAAGTACAATCACATGAATGAATAAGGCATTCATTGAACATAGACATGTGTGATGTGTGTGGGTACCAAAGATAAGATAGTCCTTAGTCTAATGTGAAGCTTCAATGATCAATTCAACCAAGGCATACACAATTGGTACGAGGAAAAGTGACCAATCTCAATTATAGAAATATGCATATATAACCTCCCACATAAACTTGATTACATAATTTGAAGCTTTTCATTTGGCTCCATTCACATCATAACATTTGATCTTTTTGAATCAATACATCTCATTTTGAGATCGATGCCTGAAATTTTTGATATTTCAATTTGATGAGCAAGCCTTTGGCTTTTTGGGCATCATACATTTTCATAAAAGTCACTTTCCCTTTTTCCTAGTCAAATACTAGTATGTGTGATGACTTTTGCAGCTCAATATCTCTTTTCATTTTAAGATTACATTTGGTGAGCTTTTTAAGCAAAAAAATAAAAATAGTGGGAAGATATATAGGCACAAGTCTATGCAAGTTTCAAGATCAACAAAACCATTGACTAATCATTCATGACAAGTTTGAAGATCTATTTACAACAGCCACATAGATGTCAAGAGTTTTCCCACGATGATATGAGTGCATAAAGAACAAGCTACGCTCTTAAATGCACAAAGCCATTAGTACAAAGGTACAAGGCAAAATATGCTAGTGACAATGCACAATAATGCCGATCAAACTTTTTGGATTTTCTACTTTTTATGTGTTTTTGGATTTTTGACACAAAAGCAAGAAAAGAATGATAAAAAAAATGTAAAAACATTTAAAGTAAATAGCAAACAAACACAATTTTCAACACATGCTAGAACGATAACAAAAAGCACACAACCAATCAATGTCACAAAACATAGGAAGTATTAATGCATGGACATGTTGTAATGCTTATGCATGTGTACCCCTTTTCACCCACACGGCACTAGCGTTTGAGGTGATATCCTTATAGGATTAGGTACGATCGTTGTGATTTTCAAACCTTCTAGTGAAGCTTGCCAAACAGGTGGTGAATGCATCAATCATCCTCATCACATCCCTCACTCCGGGATCACCTTCTTGACCTTTTGATTGCTCAGCATTCCAATTCCCTTTGCCATGTCTTGGTCCTCTTGACCTTTGAGCACTTGAATTCTTCAATGCGTGAAGCTTATGACAATTGGGTCTGGTGTGACCTTGAATTCCACAGTGATGACAGAAGTGTTGGGTTCTTGGACCTCTTTGTGACTTTGGGAGTGATTTCCCTTTACCCTTAGGTTTGACCACTGATTGGTTAGGAGGCTTAGTCATAAACCGTTGGTCAGTCACATTCCTCTTCTTCTCTGCCTTCACTTTCTCAGCAGTAGTGGTGACTACCATTGGTTCCTTGGCTTTTACAAACTTCATTTCCTTGGATATATTAGCAGCCGAACTGCTTTCTCCGGTGTATCCCAATCTGCTTTTGTCGGAGAAAGGTTTTTGATGAGCAAGTACTTCATCAAGCTTATTGGAGGAAACTCACTCTACTTTAGCATTCGCTTGAACCACCTTAAGCTCAAGGAATTTGATCTTTGAATAAGTTTCGGTTAACTCTCCATTCAGTGTCTCCATTTCACATTTGGTCTCCTTGTAATGCACTAGAAGACTTCTATAATCTTCTTCTGCCCTCTTCATCTTTTTAATAGCTGCGTTAGCCACTTTTGCATATTCACCGGTCTTCTCAAGGAGGGAATTGTAGGTCTCTTGCAGTCCCACTGTTCCTTCATCTTCCTCATCATCAGATTCCTCTACTATCCCTATTAACTCCAATTCAGTGTGCTCTCCAAGCTCTTCCACTAGCGCACCCAAATCATCCGAAGATTCCACATGAGCAATGGTCATGAATGCAGAGAAGTTTCCCTCTCCATCATAGCTTTCATTTGAGTCTGAATTAGAGGAGTCTAAATCACTAAGAGTAGTGGCATACACTTTGCCCTTTGTTCTCAAATAATTAGGACACTCTTTCTTGAGATGTTCTTGTCTGTTGCACTCGAAGCACGTGATTCCTTGAGAGGATTGAGAGTCCTTCCCATCTTTCCTCTTGAAATCCTTTTTCTCCTTTCCGAAACTTGGGAATTTTCCCTTCTCAGAAAACTTTCCATTCTTCTTGAATTTCAAGAACTTTCGAAAATTCTTCACAAGATATGCCACATCTTTATCGACTTCATCCTCATCCGATGAGTCATGAGCTTCTACCCTCTCATTAATTGTCTTAAGAGTAAGGGATTTGCTCTTCCTTTGTGATGGCAATGACAGCTCATATATTTAAAGTGAGCCAATTAGTTCTTGAACTTTGATATCATCAAGATCCTTACTTTCTTTAATTGTTGTAACCTTTGCACAGAAGCTCTCCAGCAATGATCAAAGGATTTTCCTTACTATCTTTGAGTCCTCCATTTTCTCACCCAAATTGAACTTGCCAATAACCACCTCATTCAGCTTGCCATAGAATGAGTCGAATGACTCGTCTTCACTCATTTTCAGCTCTTCAAATCGAGTGGTTAGCATCTACAATCGTCTCCATTGCTTCATAGGTGGTCTCCAATATCTGCCATGCCTCCTTGGCAACTGTTACGTGAGAAATCCTGTGAAACTCATTTGGAGAAACACCACAAAAAATTGCATTCAAAGCTTTACTGTTAGCGTTAGCTGCCGCAAGGACTGCCTTATCCCATGTGGATTTAGCAACCTCTAGCCTAGTCCATCCAACATCTACCGCATCCCAAACGGTTTCTTCAATTGAACATAAAAATGCCCTCATCCGGACTTTCCAAAAGGCATAGTTGCTACCATCAAAATATGGTGGTGCATTTAGAGATTAAGATCGATCCATCTCAAACGGGGTCAAAGATCGCACTAAGGTAATTAAACCACAGTTAGTGCACCCGCTCTTATACCAATTAAATGTTCAAATAATGTGTAAAACACCTATGAACGTTTAGACCCCCAAATTACAAATTACCAATTACCAATTCAAGCTTATTATCAAACAATGTATGTGCGGAATATGAAAATAAGCTAAAACAGAATTGATAAAACAACCTAAACCAAAAATAATCACAACTACAGCAGTAATTAAATGACAAAGATTAAGGGAAGAGAGATGCAAACACAAAGACAACACAGCAATGTGTTATCGAAGAGGAAACCGAAGTCCTCGGCGTAAAATCTCTCCGCTGCCCTCCAAGCGGTCAATAATCCACTAGAGAATAAAGTTAGGATACATGAACAGCAAAAGACCCTCCAAGCCTAATCTACCCAGTGTACCTAAGACCTCCTAGCTTCTTGCTCCAACGAGGTTACGTCGAACCTATGTCTTCTCTAGCTTACTGGATCCCACAATTAGCCCATTGCATCAACCAATATCAATTGATCCCTTCCTAACTACTTCCCAAGCACCAAATAACCTTCTCACAGATATGGGTATGGTGAGATAAGGATTTGGCTAATGTACCTCTCAAGGATGTATTAATGGAGAGGATGAGAGTAGAGGAATTTAGAGAATCAAAGGATGAAGATTATGGATGAGTCAATCTTGTTTTTCTCTAGGGTTTCCCTCTCAAAATTCTCTTTGGAAGCTCTCTACATTTCGTGGGTATAAAGGTATTTATAGTAGGGTGTGTATGGAATGCGAAGAGTCAGTTACAGCCAAAAAGGTGTTTTGGCGACTTGAGCTCGCGATTGGAACGAGTCGCGAGCTAATTGCCTTGCCAGACTAGAGATTTTGTCCTGTAGTACAACAGTTGGCATGACCCTTCAGCTCCCCCTGCATGCTTCACACGTTTGCCATTTCTGGCGACTTGCCAATCACGAGATCCAATCGCGAGGCTCTTCTTGATTGCACACTTTTGAGCTTTTCTTCACACTCTCTCACACACTACCCTTACATAATTCCCACCTAAATATAGGGTTTCTAAATGTTGAATTACAAGCAAATTTGGTACGGAATAAAGCCAACTAATGATTGAATAAATTCAACCTTACATTCTTGGATGACTTCCCAGCCTTCCCACTGTTTTTCATCTTCAGAAATTTTAGGAAGTTCTTTACAGGGAATGCTACCTCCTTCTCCACATCATCTTCTTCGGAGGAGTCATCCATTCTCTCGGTGATGGTTTTGAGAGCAAGAGATTTGCTCGACTTGTGAGAAGGCAGTCCCAACTCATATGTTTGGAGAGATCTAATGAGTTCTTGGATTTTGATCTCATCCAAATCTTTACTTTCCTCTATAGCTATGACCTTTGTACGGAAACTCTCCGGTAAGGACCTCAAAATCTTTCTCACCACCTTAGCATCCTCAATCTTCTCTCTGAGATTGAGCTTAGCAATTACGATTTCATTGAGCTTCCCATAGAATGAATCGAAAGACTCATCGTCACCCATCTTGAGCTCTTCAAATCTGGTGGTAAGCATTTGGAGCTTTGTATCCTTGACTTTCTTGGTACCCTCATAGGTAGTCTCAAGAATCGTCCAAGCTTCCTTGGCTGTCTCCACATGCGATATCCTGTGAAATTCATCAGTAGACACACCATAGAATATAGCATTAATAGCTTTACTATTTGCATTAGCCAAAGCAAGAGCTTCCTTGTCCCATTCAGACTTGGCTGTCGTGGGTTTAACATACCCATTCTCGACGGAGTCCCATACCGACTCATCTATAGCACAAAGGAATGCCCTCATGCGGACTTTCCAAAACGCATAGTTGCTCCCATCAAAGAATGGTGGAGCATTGAGCGATTGTGATCGGTCCATCACAAAAGGGTCAAGGATCACACTCAAGTAATTAAACCATAGCGAGTGTACCCGCTCTGATACCAATTGAAAGCTCGAAAATGTGTTAAAACACAAGAGTTGTTTAGCCCCCCAAATTAAAGATTACAGCTCGGTTGATTTTACTCTTACTTATAACTAAGTGCGGAAAAGAGTAAATGCGAGCGTACAAATAATAAAACTACTCTAAGCCATATTCATCACAACACAGTAGTAAAATGAAAGCTAAAAGAGTAGGGAAGAACAATGCAAATACAAGATAACACACCAATGTGTTATCGAAGAGGAAACTGAAGTACTCAGCGTAAAACCTCTCCGTCGCCCTCCAAGCAGTAAATCGATCCACTAGACAATCAGTTGGGATACACGAATAGCAAGAAACCCTCCAAGCCTAATCTACCCAATGCACATAAGCCCTCCAAGCTCCTACTCCAACAAGACTTCTCGAATCCGTGTCTTATCTAGCTCTCCGGATCCCGCAATACGCCCGATTGCATCCGCCAAAGCTTGGTTTATTCCAATACTTCCCAGCAGCACCAAAATCTCACTTGACACTCTAAAAGGATGTGGTAAGTGTTTGGGCTATCAACCTCTCAAGGGTATGGAAATGGAGAGGTAGGAGTTGAGGAAAATCCATAATGAATTGTGTAGAGAATTGTGGGTATAACAATCACTAACTCTCAAGGTTTGTGGCTAGGGTTTTCTCTTAGAAGCACTCCTCAACATATGTGGGTAATGGGGGTATATATAGTGTGGGTACCAATAGTGTGTATTAGAAATGACAGTTCAACAAAACAGAATGTTTTGCGGGTATCTCGCGGGAAGGCCTTACCCGCGAGACACTCGCGAAAACCAGCTGTCTCCATCCTGTCCTAACTCTTCGCATTCCAGTCATGTGCAGGGCACATGCTTCACTTCGCGGGAAGCTTACTCGCGAGCTACCCACGAAAATAGCTTTAGTCTTCAATTGCCTTGAGTCTTCACACACTCTCTCTCACACACAACCCTTATAAATAAAACTCACATAAAATACATGATACATAAGATTGAACATAATTACAATCAAATTTGGCACGAAATTAAAGCCAACAATAACTAGTTGTAAATTACAACTTTACACAAATATAAGTAAGTCATCAACATATAAACAAATAATGACACCTTCATTATTATTTAACTTATTATATATGCATTTATCCTCATGACCATAAATCACAAATTCATGTGTAAGCGTCATATATCAAAATTTTCATGTCATTGTATAGGTGCCTATTTTAATCCATACAAGGATTTAACCTGAGAGTTCAATTAGTGTATAAAACACTATGAACTTTTAGACCCCCCAATTTACAAGTTACCAATTCAAGCTTAATATTAAACAATCAATGTGCAGAATATGAACATAAGCTAAACACAGAATTGATAAACAATCTAAACAAAATAAAATCACATCCACAACAAAAATTAAATGGCAAAGATTAAGGGAAGAGAGATGCAAAAACAATGACAACACAGCGATGTGTTATCGAAGAGGAAACCGAAGTCCTCGGCGTAAAACCTCTCCGCCGCCCTCCAAGTGGTAAATAATCCACTAAAGAATGTAGTTAGGATACATGAACAACAGAAGACCCTCCAAGTCTAATCTACCCAGTGTACCTAAGCCCTCCAAGCTCCTACTCCAACGAGGTTGCGCCAAACCTATTTCTTCTTTAGCTTACCAGATTCCGCTATAGCCCATAGCATCAACCAATAACCATTGGTCCCTTCTTAACTACTTCCCAAAGCACCAAAAAGCCTTCTCACAGATATGGGTATGGTGAGAAAAGGTTTTGGTAGTGTACCTCTCAAGGATGTAACAATGGAGAGGGTGAGAGTAGAGGAATTTGAAGAGTCTCTATGTAAAGATTGTGGATGAGTCAATCTTGTTTTTCTCTAGGGTTTCTCTCTCAAAATTCTCTCTGGAAGCTCTCTACATTTCGTGAGTAATAAGGGGTATTTATACTAGTGTGTGTTTGGAATGCAAAGAGTCAGTTTTTCTAGAATAGAACTGACTGGCGGCTTGGCCTCGCGACTTGACTGAGCCGCGAGTTCAAGCCACGAGGTAACTGAACGGCCAGTCTGTACTTTTTGTCCTGTAGTGCTCCAGCTGGCATGACGCTTCAACTTCTGGCATGCTTGGCACGTGTGCAACTTCTAACGGCTTGCAAGCTGCGAGCAACTCGTGAGATCCAGTCGCGAGACTCTGCTTCTTTGCACAATCTTGAGCATTTCTTCACACTTTCTCACACACAACCCTTACATGATTCCCACCTAAATACAAGGTTACTAATTGCTAAAATACAAGCAAATTTGGCACGGAATAAAGCCAACAGAATGGTTGATTAAATTCAACCTTACAATCTCCCCCTTTGGCTATTCCGTGACAAAACCCTAAAACAAACTCTAGACTTAACATGTGAGTTGGGAACAGTTGAACATAACTCACTCACACCTAACTCTAGAATCTATGTAGCTCTTGAACCATAAGAACAAGAAACTCCTGAAACACAACAACACAATATGATCATTGTATGCAGAAAACTTGTAATGCATATGGAGCAAGCACAATACGATCAAGCAAAATGGAATATAAACAATAAACCATGGCTTGACCAAAAAGTAACAATCACTATAAATAGTGACCACAATGCTCATTCACACTTGGAATGAACATCCGAACATACAAGCTAATAAGCTCAATGCAAATCACTTGCATGTCCAACACTCAACCAATGCACAATACATTAAGTATATGCATCTAGGAATAAAATCCTACTAGGGCACAAGAGTGAAAGTACTTAAAGAAAATGCATAACATTTAACAAGTACAAGGCTACAAAGCAAGAGTACATATCAAAAAGCTTACAAAAGCAAGGTACAAAACTAAACACATACTGAAAAACATCTTAAGTATTAATAAACCACAATTTCACACCCAAACATATCCATGAGTTTTAAAACCAGCAGAATAATCAAACTATTTAACACAATGTATCAAACCCATAATGAAAACATTATTCAAAAACATAATACCAAAACCAACACCATAAAATAAGACTGAACAATAAACTAGATAAACACTATTTTTGGCTGCTCCCCTTCAAAATGGCACACCCCCCCTCAAGAGCTACTGCTCAAAAATTCTCCCCCTTTTTGACTGGAATGACCAAAGAGTCACTGCTGGGTGTTGATGCTGTCAAACTTGGCTAAAAATATGTTGAGCTGATCCTGAATTGCTGCCATCCTGTTAGTATGCTCATTCTGGACCTCTCTGAGTCCATCAATCCTCTCCAGGATGATTTGAAATGCATCTGGAGGTACAGCTGATGAGGTTGAAGCCCTGCTCCTCTTGCCTCTGCTTCTGGATATGGACGTTTGTCCTGCAGCCTCTGCTTCAGTTTCCATTGGATCACCTTCTCCATGGTCACCCCACCTTTTCATCACCTGGAAGACAAACTTGTATCCTGATGATGGTCATCTTGTTGATGGCTGATATCTTGAGAGATTGCAACACCTTTTGCTCTGAAAAGCCTCATGAGAAGGCTAGGAAAGATTAGCTTGGGCCTAAAGGTGGTTCTTGTCTCATCCACAATTGTGACAAATATGTGAGAGCTGATGTCAATGAAGGTTTTCTCCTTGAGCTCCATGAGGAAGATAGCTCTGGCATTGTTGATTATAGTCAGCTTTCTCACTGGATACAAGTTGAACATCATGATAATGGTGAGGCACCTCATGTCAACTGGAAATACTGTAGTGTTGAGACACCTCCCCTCTCTTTGTCCACCAATGTGATTTTGAACAGTTTCTATAGATAGCATCCTGTCCTTGTAATTGGTGAAATCATGACCTCTAAACCCTCAAGCCCTAGTACCTCATCAATATCATGTGCATCTAGGGTGAACTCATATCCTCTAATCCAACAATTCAGCTCATCCTTCCTTATAACAGCATTTGCATAGAATTCCCTTATTAAAGGCTCACAAACTGCAGGTAGGCCACTTAGCAACTTATCCCATCCTCTGCCCTCAAAACAATTTGGAATGAAGGTGTCCTTCAAGTCCCCTAAGTCTACAAACCTTTCCTGAATAATGGTTCTCTTCAAGAAAGAATCTTTGTATCTCTTAAAGTGTTGAATAGACCTAAACAGGTTATGGTCCATTTTCAGCCTTTTGTCAGCCTTCTTAGCAGGAGTCTTCTTCTTTGTAGGTGTGGGAGCCATCTATAAACAAGCAGAAGAGGCCACAACAAGAGAGCACAATAGATGAACACTCAAATCATTAGTAATATGTTAGTGTCATAGAAAAGGACGGAGTATCAAGCCAACATTTAGTGCATACTCAACTTAGAATCAGTCATTGAAAGAAATAGCTCAAAACAGAAAATCATAGAACAACCTATCAACAATTCTTATGCATAACACATTTTGACAGTGAGCACTACAACTCAAACAAGAACACTCTAAGGTACATTCCCAAGCATAGACTTCATCATGCAATAATCAGAAGTATTGAGGCAGTGTATGCCACAATCATTCAAAAGAAAGCATATGTCTATGAGACATATCGAAATGAGTATGAGATGCTCAAACCAAAACAAAGCAAACAATATCCACAGGGTAGAAGCAACACACATGATATCCATAGTCAATAGCAACATAAAGTCAAAAACATTATAACTCCACTGTCAAAACTCAACCATATTGAACCGACCATACTCACACAAAGAGTATATCACAGTAAACCCAAAAAGATGACAATGAGTCATAACATAATGGGTATGAGATTTACCAACCAACACAAAATACTCAAAATACTCAAAACAGAGGCACCAAACATGATATCAACCATATTTATCATCTTAAAGCCAAAATCAACGAAACCCAAACCCCCAAAGCCAACAAAAGGAACATACCCATGTTCGAAACCCATATAACTCAAAACGCCAACAATATCTCACAAAACCAAGAAAACAAGTCTAAAAACAAGAAATATAGAGTGAGGATAGAAAAACCCATACCTTTTTCTTGGAGATTTGAAGTTGAAAAGATGCAAAAATGTAGGATTGTGTGAGTAACACGGTGGGTTTGAGAGAGGCTCTATCGGGGAAGACAATGAATAGTCACAAAAGTTCGAGGGAAAACTGAAAAGTTTTGAAACAAAACTGACCTAAAAATGCAAAACACGCGTTTTTCGCAACTGAGTCAAGTCGCCAGGGTAAGCCGCGAAACATTTTGAAAACAAGATTCTTGAAAAATTTTCTAAGTGTTTTTCGCAACTGGAAGGTCTACCCGCGAGGAAGTCGTGAGCTGAACTGTGAAAATCTGTGTAAACCCCTCGCGACTGAACCTTCCACCCGCGAACAAGTCGCCAACATGAGTTGCGAAAAACATGAAAATCCAAATTTTGAAAAATATTCTAAGTATTTTTCACGACTAGGGCATTTACCCGCTAGTGAGTCGCTAGTGAGTCGCGAAAAATCTCTGTATGGGCTCGCGACTGGAGCATGCGACTAGGCCAACCCGCGACTTAGTCGCCAAAACAAGGCAACACTGGTTTTTGAAAATTTTGACAATTTTTGTAAAAACAAAGTACATTCCAAAAACAACTAAAACATTCAAAAATCTTTTTGTGTTTGATCAACAAAGATTGAGCATGTGAAAACACATTTAATCAAGTACAATCACACGAATGAATATGGAATTCATTGAACATAGACATGTGTGTTGTGTGTGAATATCAAAAATGAGATAGTCCTTAGTCTAATGTGAAGTTTCAATGATCAATTCAATCAAGGCATACACAACTAGCACTAGATAATGTGACCCATCTCAATTATAGAAATATGCATATATGACCTCCCACATAAACTTGAGTACAATATCTTTGAAGCTTTACATTTGGCTCCATGTGCAACATATCATTTGATTTTTTTGAATCAACACATCTCATTGTGAGATCGATGCCTAAAATTTTTGATATTTCACTTTGATGAGATAGCCTTTGGCTTTTTGGGTACCATACAATTTTATTTTTGGTCGCTTTCCCTTTTTCCTAGTTAAATACTAGTATGTGCGATAGGCTTTTGTAGCTTAATATCTCTTTTCATTTGGAGATTTACATTTGATGAGCTCTTTTAGCAAAAACAGGAAAATAAAAGAGTGGGAAGATATATAGGCACAAGTCTATGCATGTCTCAAGATCAACAAAATCATTCACAAGTCATTCATGACAAAGTTGAAGATATATTTACAACAGTCACATAGATTTCAAAATTTCGCCCACAATGATATGAGTGCATAGGAAACAAGCTATGCTCGTAGATGCACAAGGCCATTTGCACAAAGGTACAAGGTAAAACATATTTTGAGACAAAACTCAACAATGTCGATCAAACTTTTTGGATTTTCTACTTTTTATGTGTTTTTGGATTTTTGACATAAAAGCAAGAAAATATTGATAAAAAACAACAATGTAAAAACATTTAAGGCAAAAACAAATAATCAAAACAATTTTCAACTCAAGTTAGCAGCAACGCACAACCAAGCATAGACACAAAATATTGGAAGTATTAATGCATGGACATATTGTAATGCTTATGCATGAGTACCCCTCTTCACCCACACGTCACGTGCGTTTGGGGTGATATCCCTATAGGATTGGGTACGAGAGTTAGGACTTTCAAACCTTCTAGTGAAGCTTTCCAAGCAAGTGGTGAATGCACCGATCATCTTTATCACATCCATCACACTGGAATCACCTCAGTCTCTTGATTGCTCAACAGCCCAATTCCTTTTGTCATTTCTTGGTCCTCTTGGCCTTTGAACACCTGAATTCTTCAATGCTTGCAACTTATGGCAATTGGGTCTAGTGTGACCTTGAAATCCACAATGATGACAGAAATGTTGAGTTCTCGAACCTCTTTGTGACTTTGGGAGTGAGTTCCCTTTATCCTTAGGTTTGACCACTGATTGTTTAAGAGGTTTAGTCATAAACCGTTGGACATTCACATCCTTCTTCTTCTCCGGCTTCACTTTCTTAGCATTTGTGGTAACCCCCTTCGATTCTTTGGCTTTCACAAACTTCATTTTCTTGTATTTATTTTCAGCCGAACTGCTCTCTCCGGTGTATCCCAATCCACCTTTTCGAAAAATGGTTTTTGATGAGCAAGCATTTCATCAAGCTTCTGAAAGGAGACTCAGTCTACTTTAGCATTGGCTTGAACCACCTCATGGCTTAAGGAATTTGATTTTTGAATAAGCTTCGGTTAGCTTACCATTTAGCATCTCAATCTCACACTTGGCCTCCTTATGTCTTACTAGGAGACTTCTATAGTCCTCCTCTGCTTTATTCATCTTCTTCACAGTTGCCTTGGCCACCCTTGCATACTCTCCTGACTTCTCAAGGAGTGAGTTGTAATTCTCTTGAAGACCGATTGCATCTTCATCTTCTTCAGCATCCGATTCTTCTGCAATTCCCATGGATTCCTCATCACTATGCTCCCCAAGTTCTTGCACAAGCAAATTCAAGTCCTCCGAAGACTCAATATGAGCAATAGTCATAAATACTGAGAAATTCCCTTCTTCATCACAGCTATCCTCCGAATCAGAGCTGAAAGAATCTGAGTCACTGAGAGCGGTTACATATGCCTTGCCCTTCGATCTTAAGTAATTAGGACATTCCTTTTTGAAATGGCCATGTCCATTACATTCAAAACAAATGACTCCTTGATTAGATTGGGACTCATTCCCTTCTCTCTTTTTGAAGTCCTTCTTCTCCTTTTCGGAACTTGTAAATTTCCCTTTGTCACCAAATTTCCCACTGTTCTTGAACTTCAGAAATTTGCAGAAATTTTTTGCAAGGTAAGCAACATCTTTCTCGATAACATCCTCATCTGATGAGTCGTGTACTTCTACTCTTTCATTTATGGTCTTTAGAGTAAGAGATTTGCTCTTCCTTTGAGTAGGCAACGACAATTCATAAGTTTGAAGCGAGCCAACCAGTTCTTGGACTTTGATATCATCAAGATCCTTGCTCTCCTCAATCGCCGTCACCTTGGCACGGAAGCTTTCCGGCAATGACCGAAGGATCTTCCTTACTACCTTGGAATCCTCCGTTTTCTCTCCCAAATTAAACTTATCGATGACAACTTCATTCAACTTATTCTAGAAAGAGTCAAAAGACTCGTCCTCACTCATTCTAAGCTCCTCAAATCGGGTGGTCAGCATCTGTAGCTTCGTGTCTTTTACTTTCTTCGTTCCCTCATACGTGGTCCCCAATATTTGCCATGCCTCCTTGGCAATGGTAATGTGAGAAATCTTGTGAAAATCATCTAGAGACATACCACAA
Source organism: Notholithocarpus densiflorus (assembly GCA_030021035.2). Classification (NCBI taxonomy): domain Eukaryota; kingdom Viridiplantae; phylum Streptophyta; class Magnoliopsida; order Fagales; family Fagaceae; genus Notholithocarpus; species Notholithocarpus densiflorus. The sequence goes on along the minus strand of JARYZH020000278.1, from coordinate 205,877 downwards.
AAAATAGCGTAAAGTGCTTTGCTATTAGCATTTGACGCCGCGAGGGCTGCCTTATCCCATGAGGATTTGGCTTCCTCCGGCCTTGTCCACCCTATTTCAACTGCATCCCAAACAGCCTCATCTATAGAGCACAAAAATGCTCTCATCCGCACCTTCCAAAAGGCATAGTTACTACCATCAAAATATGGTGGAGCATTTAAAGATTGAGACCGGTCCATCTCAAACGGGGTCAAGGATCACACTAAGGTAATTAAACCACAGCAAGTGCACCCGCTCTGATACCAATTGAAAGTTCAATTAGCGTATAAAGCACTATGAACGTTTAGACTCCCCAATTTACAAGTTACCAATTCAAGCTTAATATCAAACAATCAATGTGCGGAATATGAACATAAGCTAAACACAGAATTGATAAACAATCTAAACCAAATAAAATCACATCCACAGCAGAAATTAAATGGCAAAGATTAAGGGAAGAGAGATGCAAACACAATGACAACACAGCGATGTATTATCGAAGAGGAAATCGAAGTCCTCGGCGTAAAACCTCTTTGCCGCCCTCCAAGCGGTAAATAATCCACTAAAGAATGTAATTGGGATACATGAACAGTAGAAGACCCTCCAAGCCTAATCTACCCAATGTACCTAAGCCCTCCAAGCTCCTACTCCAACGAGGTTGCGCCGAACCTATTTCTTCTTTAGCTTACCGGATTCCGCTATAGCCCATAGCATCAACCAATAACCATTGGTCCCTTCTTAACTGATTTCCAAAGCACCAAAAAGCCTTCTCAAAGATGTGGGTATGGTGAGAAAAGGTTTTGGTAGTGTACCTCTCAAGGATGTAACAATGGAGAGGGTGAGAGTAGAGGAATTTGAAGAGTCTCTATGTAAAGATTGTGGATGAGTCAATCTTGTTTTTCTCTAGGGTTTTCCTCTCAAAAATTCTCTCTAGAAGCTCTCTACATTTCGTGGGTATAAGGGGTATTTATACTAGTGTGTGTTTGGAATGCGAAGAGTCAGTTTTTCCAAAACAGAGCTGGCTGGCGGCTTGGTCTCGCGACTTGACTGAACCGCGAGTTCAAGCCGCGAGGTAACTGAACGGCCAGTCTGTACTTTTTGTCCTGCAGTGCTCCAGCTGGCATGACGCTTCAACTTCTGGCATGCTTGGCACGTGTGCAACTTCTGGCGGCTTGCAAGCCGCGAGCAACCCACGAGATCCAGTCGCGAGACTCTGCTTCTTTGCACAATCTTGAACATTTCTTCACACTTTCTTACACACAACCCTTACATGATTCCCACCTAAATATAGGGTTACTAATTGCTAAAATACAAGTAAATTTGGCACGGAATAAAGCCAACAGAATGGTTGATTAAATTCAACCTTACATAACCAATTTACAAACTTTATGTTATTGTCCAAGGACAACACAACCCTTGGGTTGCTCCATATAATATATATATTTTTTTTTTTTTTCTAATTCACCTATTAGAAAAACAATTTTAACATCCATATGATGTATAATAGGTTTGTAAATAGATACAATGACAAACAACATTCTTATAGATGCAATTCTAATCAACGAAGAATATGTATCAAATAATCTACATAATATTTTTCTTATAGCCTTAAGTTATCGAGCATGCCTTATAGTTTTCTATGATTACATTCGGTTATAATTTTCTTTTAGAAACCCACTTGCAATCATACAATTTTGTTTTAAACACCTACTTACAACTAATAGGCTTAACCTTAGGTGGAAGCTCAACCCATTCCAAGTGTGATTAGACATAATCTAATAATTTGTTAAAAGCTTCCAACCATAATGGTGCATCAACAAATTTAATTGCATCATAATAACTTACATGTTCATCTTCAACAATATAGGTAAGAAAATTGTTACCGTAACTCTTTTTCTCCCTTGTTCGCTTACTTCTTCTCAATTCTTGCCCATCACAACAAGATCATTAGAAGTATCAATAGGTTCATGAAACATATTTTCCTTATTTTTCAAAGGAAACTCATACTTAAGAAAAATATTTTTAACATTTAACAATAATATTAAATTCTAAATACATCACTATTGATGAAAATAATTCTATATCATGAACTATAGCAAACATAACTAATAAACACACAATCACATATTTAAGAATCAAGTTTCCTCCTTTTAGGTTCATGTATCATGACCTTAGGCAAGTACCCCCACATTTTGAAGTATTCTCCTTTTAGATTTGGGTAACATCTTAGCGAACCACCCCAACAATTCAAGGTATACCAAGTTAGGCTTACGCCATTTTCAACTTCATTTTATATTTTATAAAAATTTCCAAAACTTCATCTTTGGTTCCTAATAAACAAAGCTAAGTAAATATAGAATGGTCATCAACAAAGATTACATAAAATCTTTTACCACCTCTAGTCATTGTGTGTTTTAAATCATCCAAAATCTTTTACCACATCTTTGGTTCCTCTTGTTACAGATATGCAAGGTTTTTTATTTATTTCAAATTCACAAAAACCTATCCACCATCTCAAAACAACACATATAGCCAATAAAATATGTAAATATATTTTTTCAATATCACTCTTGCACTTGGTGGATAAAAGGAATATATATTCCCACTAAATCTTATCCATTATCCCAAAATACTAGTTGGATCATTATATAAATATATATATATAAAGAAACTTTTAATTATTTTCCATAATTTCTCATTTCATATTTATGTGTCAAGAGATGTAAGAATGATAGCACTTGTACATAGAGCCAATACCCTCTAGCTACTAAAAACCACTCTTAGGAACGTCCAAAATTTTACAAGAATAAGACACTTAATATTTTTGTAAAATTTGACATCATTATACCAAAATTGTATAATACAAATGTTTAATCATTCATAATTTCTTTTTCACACAACCATAAATGATTACTTGAATACTTTGGCAAGGAAAATAATATTTAATTAAATTATAATATCATTGTATCCTCATTATATAAAAGGAGTACCAAGTTGATATGACATTGTTGGTCCCACTTAACAATAGGAGTGCACTCACCATAAATCTACACATTATTTTCCATGTTTGTGCAAAAATAAATTTTTATCATCTCATTTCTCATACATAATATCATTAACTATTTGTTATGAATTCCAAAAAACATTTCTCAAAACACATACATTTTTCTTTAATCTCATGTTTCTCATATTTCAATAGACACAAAACAATTTCATTAAATATGATAAGCATATAGTACACACAAATTGCAAATGCAATAAGTTGATATTCACATTTCAGGACAACGTTACATAATATTATTCACTTATTGATTTAGATTAAAGAATCAAAAACACATATGAATGGACATCATTTATTTTTCCTTCTAAAATTCTTAGTCCACCAAATTGTTTAGATTAAACACATAGCAAAAGAAACTCCACAAAAGATATAAGTAATTATATCTATGAATATATTTGCTAAGATTTTTCCTTTACAAACATGATATCATACCAAAATATAAAATTTCATGATCGATAACTTGTTTTTCCATTTTGAAGCATGAAGATCAACCTTTAAGATTGTTGGAAAAATAATATTGAATAAACAAGTTTGATACAACAAACAATATCCCAAATAATTAGCAAGAATGTAAATAAGCAATAATAATATAAATTTAAGTAAAATTAGAAACAATCTCACAGTGCTATAGAATCACGCAAAGAGCGTTGTCCTTAAAGGTTGATTCATGCCACCCAAAGTAAAACTTAGTGCGATTGGTTCTCTTGGCCAAACAACCCCCCAGGATTAGACTATAGCGTCGACCTTTGTGATGTACGCACTTCCACTCACAATAGGTTTAAGAACAACCTTCTATTGCCTTTCCTTTAAAAAAAAAATTCTTGTAGAAAAATATGTGGGAGAGAAAAATAGTAGAGTTGTGTATATCTAAAATATAGAGTAATAAAAAAAACCCTTTAGAAAATGTGTTATGATGAGTATTATATAGGCTACTTATGATGATAATAGTCTATAGTTATTGGTTACTAATAACCCTTAAAAGCCCAACGGCTATATTATCAATTATTGCCTAACGGCTATTTTTCTCATAATTGCCCAACGGCTATTTTACTCATAAATTTCCAACGGCTAGAAAATAAATAAGAATAAAAGTGTTTGGAACACACACCCACACCAAGAATTTATTAGGAAATAAATATCATTTCTAGAAAAAAAATCACGTAAACAAAAAAAAAAAGAAAAAAAAAGCAGTTGGACGAAGCCTGCCTAGGAAATCAAAAGAAAAAAGAAAAAAAAAAAAAAAAAAGAAGAAGTAAGAGGCAACGTCTAAACTAGAAGAAGAAAAAAAGAAAAAAAAAAGGAAAAAAAGAAGAAGAAGAAGAAGGAAAAGGCAATGTACAGAGTCTACAGACCAGACCAAAAAAAGAAAAAAGAAAAAAAATAGCAACGAATTGGATAAGCTCATGTGCAAGTGCACATGGGCATTTTCGTCATTTATCTACCAAATTCCTCCCACTCAGTTTTCTCTCCATTTTGGAGAGAAAACATTTTGGTAGGCTTGGGGAGAAAACATCCAGGCCCTACTAATTTTTTTCTCTCCCCTCCCTCCAACCGAACACCCACCAAAAAAGTTTTTCTTCCCATTTTCTCTCCAAAGTTTTCCATCCACCCTATTTCACCTCCAAACAAACATACCCTCACTGGCAGCTCCACTTTAGAGTTAAGGTGGTCACAGGACCACCTTGGTCTGGAAAAAAATCACTATTATATATAAAATTTAAAAATTTATGATTTTTCTTACCTTAAAAAAAATGTGTGACGACCCTAAATTTTTGTTAGGTCCAATATAATTAAACTTTGGACAAAATTTAGAACAAACTTGGTTGTAGATTAAGGCTACAACTCTACTTAATTTTTTTTTTTATTTGGTATGAATTTTAACAATTCCACAATTAGATTACATTTTTTTTCTTATATCCTCCATGCTTACAAAACTTCAAGAAAATTAAAGATAAATAGCTTATGTCATCAATAAAATGTTTCATTTTCGAGTTTTTGTAGTCAAATTATACGCAAAAAATAAGTTTATGGATCAAATAGTAAATAACATCCAATTGACATGAACTTGACATGTGTTTTAAGAATATAAAAAAACATACAATTCAACGGTTAGATTTTCAAAATATGTAGCCATGTTAATTTGTTTAGTGAAAGTTGTAGTCTTAGGCTAAAATAAGTTTGTAGTCAAACTTTGGTTTTTTTAACAATATATTGGGTCTTTATAAACAAAAAGAAAAATCCAAAAAAAAATTTATTTAACTAAAATTTTGAAAGAGATATAGTTTGCAGCATTGATAATGAGATATAGCTATCTTTTTTATTAAATATTGTATAATTTAAATTTCTAGAGCCGCCACTGCACACCCTAAAAGAAACTTAGAAGGGAAAGTGAACTTAAGATACTTAATTGGTCATTTTGTTTTGTTAAGTGCTAATAGGAATTACATTGACTAAACCAATGCACACAAAAACATATATGTAGCATTTTGAGTTTTTTTTTTTTTTTTTTTTTGAATTGTGACTCACTATGAAATAGCCCGGGCCCCCAAACTAAAATTCCTGGCTCTGCCCTTACCAGCATATCAATGAAGCTTATGCACTGCTTTAAACTATTCTGATTCCACAGTGGTACCGCTTGCTGTAGCTCTTCTAGTTTTGGACATAGATATAAGGCATGGACCATCGTGGAGATCCTCTTTATGAGATTGGCATAGTTCACAGCTCTCTTTGGTGATAACCCGACATTCCACCAAGTTCATCTTCGTTGGTAGGGAATTTCGGCATGCACGCCAAACCAAAATTCTGACTTTGCTCGGTGTTGGGAAATTTAGACCCCAGTTGATAGAATTAACAAGTTTTAAACCCAAGTTGTTAATTAGATTTATTATGAATAAACATTGTTAAAACATAAAAACATCAATATCATGTCAATATCATACACAACGGAAAATTAAATAAGACAAGATATGATGACCTAGGAAAACTAATGAAACAAACTAGTTTCACAGTAAAAAACCTGGGGGGAAACCTTCCCGAAAAGCAATCCACTATAATATAGAGAAGTTTCAGATTTAGTACAAAACCTTTGTCCCTAGACTCTACAATCTCCATAGATGAATTTACAGTAGAAACCTTCTACCGCATCAGAACCTCTGAACTCTTCAATATATGAACGCCACCCTTTTGCACGGATTCCAGTACGTGACTAAACAATGATGCACGGCTCCCAGTACGTGACTAACTCACCAACTTGAAGAAGATGTTGGCTGCTAAGTTCTTCACTTCATCAACAATGAAGATCAAGAATCACTTGGTTACAAAACCTTAAGGCGCAAAGACGCAGTAGCTTCTTTCAGAAAGAATAAGACACTCGGTCACTTTTTGCCTGTGTTCTCCTTGTATTCTCTTGTGTGACGGCCTTTAAAATAAGCCTTATATATATATCTAGGGTTGTGAGAAAAGAAATACATAAGCATGGGCCGAAAATCAGAACTGAAAAACTGATTTTCGTAATTCTCGATAGATACAGCTGTCGAGATCTCGATAGAAAGAATTTGTCGAGAGCTGTCGTGACTCATTAAATTTCGATAGATATTATCTGTCGAGAGCTGTCAGGAATCTGTCTAGCTTTAATGAACAGCCCTTCTTCACTTGTTTCTTGGTTCAATCTTCATGGCTTTAATACTTGGCTTGAATAACTTGTTTCTTGAAGTACTAAACCCATCCTAGTTCTACTCAATTACACATAAAGTGCGTTTTGTCAAAGGATTAGCCAATTCTAAATTGACATATGTTCCTAACATGATTCACATATGTCCTAACACTCGGCAATTCCAGTTTCCATATAGCTTGTTAGAGTGGTTTTAAGGCGTCGGGGTTAGATGGTCCCGGTTGCTAAGTTAGATATTCAAATTGCAAAAACCTGTATCCTAACTTAACCGTACTTTCACTATTTTTTGTTGCTCAAGTGTAAAAGCTCAATGGCTTTGTCCAACTTAAGTTTATGATAAACTACTTTAATCAAAAGGTTATTTATTACCGAAGTCATATACAAAAGGCAAAGTGATGAAAACCAATTTAACAAAATTGTGATATAATGTCCTATTGACGTTGTGTTAAGCAGGGTAGCTAAGCTACCGATATCAACTCTGGTGACATTACGAGAAAACTACCGGCAGGGATGGAGTCAAGATTTGGGGTTAGGGTGGGCAACTTTGCTACTGGCTACGTATGATAACTCTAGTTAGGGGGTGCGGTCTCTGCTAATGATCCAATATTTGTACAAAGGGTCGGGTTGTTTGTTTTGGGTAAAATTTATTGGTTAGGCTTAATTTTTTTTAGTTTTGCTATTGGTAATTTTTGTTGTTGTGCTAATTTTTTTGGACTTGTATATTTTGTTTTAGATTTTAGATCTATACATTTTTTTTTTTTATGGTCTTTAAAAGGAGAAAAATGTTAAAGATACAATTATTTATTTATTTTTATATATATAAATTAATGATGTGGTGTGTGGTATTAGTAAGTAAAAAAATTATATAAGTGGTAGATCTAGATACAAAACAATAAAAATTTGCTATCTCAACAATAAAAATGCGAGGGCTGCAGCGAAAATTTGTGAAGTCTTAGGAATGGTGTTACCTTCTACCAATCTGCAGGAAATAGAGGGGGCCAATTTTGTTCGTATTAGAGTGTCTTCGGACGTCACTATTCCTTTATGCAGAGGGCGATTGGTTTCTATAGGAAGAGATAAGGAAGTGTGGGTCAGCTTCAAATACGAGAGGTTGCCGAACATTTGCTATTGGTGCGGCTGTTTCGATCATGATGATAAGGATTGCAAGGTGTGGCTGAGCAGTGAAGGTACTCTTACACCAGAGCAAAGGCAGTTTGGTCCAACTCTTAGAGCAACACCTTTTTTCCCATCAAGAAAACAGGTTGTCTCGGTCCCCAACTTTTACAAGTCTAGGCAATCCTCAACCCCAAAGTCAGATCCACTGTCCACGACTGAGTTGAAAGAGCAAAAAAAGGGCGGTTCAACTACTCCGGAGCAGATGAGAAGCAGTACAGATGGAGAGGAAAGGACGGAATCAATGTCACCGAAGGTAGTAACTTCAAGCATTCAAAGCAATAATCAATACATTATAACGGACCATAGCCAACCACCTGCCAGCTGCACATCTCTTCCAGCCACACGAAGCTTTGAACGGAAAGTAATTGATTCAGACAAAGCCTTTAATGATAATAATTACCAGCAATCTCCTAGCCATGCAGGTAACGTCAACCAGCCTTTAAATACAAATTCCTTACCTTTTTCAACCATGTTTTCAACCCCAACCATTAATATCAATCCAGCTCACCCGAACCAAAAAGGAGACTTAATACCACCTTCACCCTCGGTTTCAAGCCCTTTACTCACTCCCATAAATGATTCCCAAGAAACACGTTCCCCTCACTCTATTAACCTTAATCAATATGGAAACATTCCATAACCTTTACTCACTCCCATTAATGATAACCAACAAACCCGTGCCCCTCACTCAAATAACCTTAACCAAAATGGAAATATCCCACAACCTTCAATTCGGACCCTACCCCAATTTTAACTCCATCACGTGACTCATTTACACCACGTGCTAAACCTAAAAACCCTAGGGTCTCACCACAGCCACCTAAACCGAAATGGACCAGGCTTGAGAGACCAAACCATCCAACACCAGTCAACCTTACCCATACGTCCCTGACCTTAGGAAAAAGAACACCCATGCAAGCTGATAGCTCTCCTGCGTTACCAAACAAATGTCAACAGGTTTCAAAGGAAGCAATTGAACAAAAAATGATATTGGTGAAGGCTGATGCTTAGCCTCGCCAATCACAATGAATTGCCTAGTGTGGAATTGTCGTGGGCTTGGGAACCTGCATACAGGGAAGGAGCTTGGAGATATGATCTGGGCAAAAGACCCCTCTGTCGTGTTTTTAGCCGAAACACTGGAAGACGAAGCAAGGCTAGATACAGTTCAACGAAGCATTAACTATGAACACAAATGGGTAGTACCGAAGGAAGGCCGTGGAGGTGGTCTTGTTCTGTTTTGGAAATCAACAGTGAATTTGGAGGTGATTGATTCATCACAATACTACATTGACACTTGGATTGATAGGGGTTCTAAACATGAATGGAGGTTCACTGGTTTTTATGGGGAACCAGATACATCAAAAAGAATTGAAGCTTGGGACAGTTTGCGAACTTTAAACCACCATCCACAAACCCCGTGGCTATGTGCAGGTGACTTCAATGAACTCACTCGACAGGAGGAGAAACTAGGCGGGGCTATCAGACAACATAGGCAGATGCAACTCTTTAGAGATGTTATTGATGAATGTGGGTTCTTGGATCTTGGATTTGTAGGTAACCAGTTCACATGGAGTAAACATTTTGAGGATGGACATTCAATTTGGGAACGTCTTGACCGAGGTTTGGCTAATGACACTTGGTTTCTGAAATTCCCGGGTTCGATTGTTCAACACCTTCAAAGTGCCTCCTCTGATCATTGTCCGCTTTTGATCAATCTGTTGGGTTTGGATCCTCCCCCCAAAAAAAGAATTTTCAGGTTTGAGGAAATGTGGCTTTCAGATGAACGCTGTGCAGAAACGGTGGAAGCATCTTGGTCTTCCTATTCCATGGGACACCGTGATAGTGATATTCTTAAAAGGGTGGAGATTTGTGGTAGGGACCTAGCATGGTGGAACCACAACATTTTCGGCAATGTGAGGAAGGAATTAATGAAGAAAAAAGCTCTCTTGGTGGAGGCCGAATCTGCTGCTATTGTAAGTGGGAAAAATGGTCGGGTTAGGGAATTAGAGGAAATCAATATTCTGCTGGATAGAGAGGCAAGACTGTGGAGCCAAAGATCACGTACTCTTTGGCTAAAAAATGGGGATAACAACACCAAGTTCTTCCATTGTCGGGCTACTAAGAGACACAAGAAAAATAAAATCCATGGAATTATAGATGAGAACAACACATGGAGAGTGGAATCAGAAGAGATAAATCTGATGTTGGTAAACTATTATAGGGAGCTCTTCTCTACCTCAAGGCCGAATCCCCAATGGTCTCAATTAGAGCACATTCCTTCGATGATTACTGAAGAAATGAATTCAGCTCTAACTGATACATTTACAACTTTCGAAGTAAGAGAAGCTTTGAAACAGATGGCACCTCTCAAAACCCTAGGTCCTGATGGCATGCCACCTTTGTTCTTCCATCATTTTTGGGGGTTGGTAGATGTCGATGTCACAAATTCAGTTTTATCTTGGCTCAATTTAGGTACCATCCCACATCTGTTAAACCACACTATTATCAACCTTATCCCAAAAATTAAAAACCCTGAAAGTGTGAGTGATTACCGGCCCATCAGTTTATGTAATGTCTTGTATAAAATTTTCTCTAAAGTGTTGGCCAATAGATTAAAGAAAATTTTACCATGCATTATATCTGAACACCAATCAGCCTTTACAAAAAATAGGTTGATAACGAATAATATCCTTGTTGCTTATGAGTCACTTCACTATATGAATAATATGAGAACAGGGAAAACAGGCTACATGGCTATAAAGTTAGACATGAGCAAAGCCTATGAACGTGTGGAGTGGGTGTATTTGGAGAATGTTATGAGAAAAATGGGGTTCAGTGAGAAGTGGATTGGTTTGATTATGGTATACATAAACATAGTGACATATTCTATCCTTGTCAATGATGAACCACAAGGCCTCATTCAACCTACCAGAGGGATTAGACAAGGGGATCCACTTTCTCCCTTTCTCTTCTTATTGTGCACGGAAGGCTTACATGGACTCATACAACAATCTATAAGAATGGGGGAGTTAAAAGGGCTATCCATTAGCCGAAATGGCCCTTAACTAACACACTTATTGTTTGCAGACGATAGTCTTCTTTTTTGCAGGGCAACCATTGAAGAGTGCAGAAAAATTTTGGAGATTTATGAGGAGGGGTCAGGCCAAAAGGTGAACAAAAACAAAACTGCCATTTTCTTTAGTCAATCCACTCCGGAAGCCACTAAGGTTGAGATCAAGGAGGCTTTGGGCTTACAAGAGATTGTACATTATGACAAATACCTTGGGTTGCCATCTCTAGTGGGAAGGAAAAAGAAGGAGAGCTTCAATTTCATCAAGGAAAAAGTTTGGAGAAAATTACAAGGTTGGGAAGGGAAGCTTTTATCTCAGGCGGGGCGGGAGATCTTGATAAAAGCGGTCATTCAGGCAATTCCAACATATGCTATGGGGTGCTTTAAAATTCCGTTGGGACTTTGTCATGAGATTGAATCAATGGTCAGAAAATTTTGGTGGGGTCAAAGAGGAGATAAAAGAAAAATTCATTGGTTGAAATGGGAGGAATTGACAAAATCAAAGATGGAGGGTGGTATGGGTTTTAGAGACCTAGCAATGTTCAACGACTCCTTGTTGGCAAAACATGCTTGGAGGCTCTTGCAAAATTCAGACTCGCTCTTCTATAAATTTTTCAAAGCCCGGTTCTTCCCAAATTGCTCCATAATGGAGGCTAAAGAGTCATCCACAGGGTCCTACGCATGGAGGAGTATTTTACATGGGAGAGATGTGCTACTTAGAGGTTGTAGGTGGAGGGTGGGAAATGGGAGGTCCGTGCACATTTGGCAGAGTACATGGCTGCCACGGAAACACCCAACCAAGGTAATTTCTCCCATCATTGATACCATGGCTGATGCAAGGGTGGAGATATTGATAGATGAAGTGACACACCGCTGGAACCATTCAGTCGTTGAGGGCGTTTTCATTCCTGAAGAGGCTGAACTGATCAAGTCCATGCCGTTGCCACAACAAGGGGTGGAGGACAGACTTTTTTGGCCTTTTACTCAAACAGGGACATACACCAACAAGTCGGGTTACCGATTCTTGAAGTCGGAAGAGGAAGCTTTTGTTAATGCAGCCAGGTCTATGGAAGATAGGGAGTTATGGCGTGGTATTTGGTCAATGCAGGTACCAAACAAAGTAAAAAATTTTATTTGGAGGGCTAGCCGAAACTCTCTGCCCACCAAGGAAAATTTGGTGCGTCGAACCATTATTGAAAATCCTCTCTGTGATTGCTGTTCTTGTGCTACTGAATCTGCCCTCCATGCCTTGTGGTCGTGTGGTGAATTGGATGTAGTGTGGGAGGACTTAACATTGTGAAGTTGTCGTACTTCACTCACCTTCATCACCTTCAAAGAAGCTGCTATCTTGGCTGATCAAACACCAGCACCAACTGAAGCCCTTCTCGATCATGGCATGGTCCATCTGGATTCAACGTAACCAGGTCAGACTTAATAAACCCAGCTGCAGTCCGCATCTAATCACCCAACTGGCAAAGGAACTTTTGCAAGAATTCCAAGCAATTAATCCGCACCCTCCTTCAGTTCGAACTGTTCCTCCCACGGCGCAAAAATGGAAACCACCTGAGCACGGTTCAGTGAAGGTTAACTACGATGGGGCCAGGTTCACTAAGGAGAATAGAGCTGGGATTAGGGTGGTCATACGGAATAGTGAAGGCTTGGTTTTGGGCTCACTGTCAAAGTTGGTTCCCAAGGCATACAATCCTCTAGAAATTGAGGTGATGGCTGTCGCAACTGCTTTGGAGTTCGCTTCAGACCTGGGTCTTCAACGTGCCATCCTTGAGACTGACTCGCTTGTGCTGGTGAAGGCTTTACGTGAAGGTACAGAGTTCTTTTCTGCCGTGGGTTTAGTGTTGGATGAGATTAGACATAAGGTTAATTTTTTTAATGAATTACACTACTCTCATGTAAAGAGAGAGGGTAATATTGTTGCTCATAAGTTAGCTCGTCATGCTATTTGTGTTTCGGATGTTATAGTGTGGATGTAAGATGTTCCACCACTTTTATTTCCAGTTGTATTGGTTGATATAGCCGGTTTTTCTTAATAAAATGAGTTATGTTCTTCCTCAAAAAAAAAAAAAAAAAAAAAAAAAACTCTTTGTATAAATATTGTAGAAAAATTTATAACTATAGGATTACTTTTAAAAGAATCAATGATACTGTTAGGAGGGCAAAATGTAATTTTATAAAACAAAATTGCTAAAATTAATACCCATATATATACAAATATTAAAACCCTACCCCCCCCCCCCCCCCTCCCCCAAGTCCAAGCTTAGCTCTGTCCCTGACTACCGGGTTTGCTGAAATATATATATGGACTTTTGGATCATTTGTCTCTTTCTGCAATTTGTAATTGATGTTTATTAATTGAATTAAATTATTGTTTAAAAACTCTAGCGATATTATGAGAAGTTTATCAAGTGTTTGTTAAAATATTTATATGAACTTCTAGAGTCATTTGTGTCTCTTTTTTTAACAACCATTTAAAAAAAAAAAAAAAACTAGCTTTTAAGCACACTCCCATAAGCGTGTGATTAAAGGCCCTTTTATTTTTATTTTTCCTTTTTAAAAGTTAATAATTTTTATTTATTATAATTTTTTTTGAGAATGTAAGAAGATATGATAGGGCATAATAATACTGTCAAAAAACTCAAATTCCAATTACACGTTAGCACTCTTTAACAAGAATACACAAGATTAATTCATTATAATTTGGGTTGCTGATTTTCTAATCATAAAAAAAAATTATATCTAAGAGTGTGATGAGATTTATTTGGAAAAAAAAAGAAGTTCTTTGTTTAAGCAGAATGGTCTTATTAAGAATCAGAATGCAGTAGCCCTCAGGTTCTTTACTTCATAAAAAAGACAAGACAATACAAAACATAAACTCGGAGAGAGAGAGAGAGAGATATGAAGATACAGTGCAACGTGTGCGAGGCGGCAGAGGCGACAGTGCTATGCTGCGCGGACGAGGCGGCGCTGTGTTGGGCGTGTGACGAGAAAGTTCATGCGGCCAACAAACTCGCCAGCAAGCACCAGAGGGTTCCACTTTCTACTTCTCACATGCCCCCTAACTGTGACATCTGCCAGGTACTTTCTCCGTCTGTCCTTTGTTGCTTAGAGATATATGCAAGTTACTTAATATGTACGAACACGGGGTTATTTTTATTTTTATTTTTATTTTTTATGGGGTTTCTGGCAAATTGAGAATTTGACTCAAATAAAAATCTGGATACAGTAAACTCACCTCAGATGATGGTTTTTAGGCTTTATTAGGAGTGCTCTTTTGTGATTGAAAATCTACAGTGGTCGCAGGGTCTAATTAGCTAAAAAAAAATGTTTTGAGCATATAATTTAAGGTCACTTTGGTAGTTGTACTTGTGGGATTAAATTACAAAAATTTTAACTCAAGGAGTTTCGCCAAAAAGGATAGTGGATGCCATTCTTAAGTCAGGGCTATAGTATAGGTCAATTGCCCGGTGATTGCAAAATCCCCTCCCCAATACTCCAGCACCTCACGCACTCTTCTTGGCATCGCCCATTGCACCCTGAATAAACAGAAAATAAAGGACCACAACTCCCTAAGTTAGAGCAAGACAAGATTTTGTAGTGCAGGACACACAAAAAAGATCACAACTGACAATAAACTCAAAAAAATAATAAAAAGAATGAAATGGCAAAGCCACCATCCATTCTAATAGGACCCACAAAAAAGAAAACTTCAAATCTGTTTGTGCTTTGTTCTAAATCCACAAAAAGCTCTCTTATTACACTTCTAAATAGTCCATATGAGACATAAGAGAGCAGCCCACCAAAACTCCAGCACCTCGTGCCCCCTTCTTGGCATGACCCATTGCACCCAAATAAACGGAAAATAAAGGACTAGAATCAGATATCGTAATATTGGGGTTGACTGGATTTGGTATCTTGCCTTGATTTCCACTAATACACCCCCAAAAGCTGATGGTGCAAGGACAAAACCATGAACTTGTCAAGAAGAAGCTTAAGCCAAGCACTAGTAAGGCCCTCGGTGAACACATGAACAATTTGATCCATAGTGTGAATGTAGCACATGAAGCTCGTTATGCACAACCTTCTCATGAACAAAGTGATAATCAACTTCGAGGTGAACAAATCAACAATTTGATCCATAGTGTGAATGTAGTACTTGAAGCTCGTTATGCACAACCTTCTCATGAACATAGTGATAATCAACCTTGAGATGCTTCATATAAGCATGAAAA
Organism: Notholithocarpus densiflorus; assembly: GCA_030021035.2. Classification (NCBI taxonomy): domain Eukaryota; kingdom Viridiplantae; phylum Streptophyta; class Magnoliopsida; order Fagales; family Fagaceae; genus Notholithocarpus; species Notholithocarpus densiflorus. The sequence continues at coordinate 190,638 of JARYZH020000278.1, read as the reverse complement.
TAGGATAAGAGCATAGGGAAATGGAGCTAATATTATCACACCTTAATGGAGGCTGAGGGAAAAAAGGATGGAGATCTCAAAAGAGTTGGTAGAACCAAGATAGCTTAGTAGGCAGCAGCAGTATGAGCCAGTTGAAGATACTCTGCTTTGGTGCTAGATCGTGAAATTGTGTCCTGTTTCTTGGCACTCCATGAGATAGACAAGAACCCCAAATAAATGCAATAGCCTCCAGTAGAGTGATGATCAATAGGACAACTAGCGTAATTTGCATCGGAATAGGCCTCAAGGCGAAGAGGACCCGGCTAAAATAGAATCTTGTAATCAAGTGTGCTCTAATACCATGTTAGATTACCGATATTTCCAAAAGTTTAAGCTATTAGGAAATTGTGAATTTAATCATTTGATTGTAATTCTAACACTCCTCACATGGAGGCCTAGAATCTTCCTTAATAAATGGGGCCCAACATGTGGAATTTTAATATTTTAAATGTGAGGAGAGTGGAGTCAGGGATCGAACTTTGGACCTACTCTTATTCCATGAAAGAAATCAAATAATGGAGGAAAATTATTCTATATTTCCTTGCTTGTATAATGTGATTACATCTCCTTTTATAATACTGGAAGTCTTATATCTCTACATAGTTAGAATTGTAAAAATATACAATTAATCAGAAAAGAAAGTGATTATTGGAGGAGATCATGAGATTGCTTCCTTATAGGGCTTCAATAGTAATGGTGGTTGACAAAGACCAGATTTTATATCAAGGGAGTGATTTCTTGGAGAATATTGTACTATTGTTTCCTTAGAAGATCCCAATATTACAGATGGTTGACTAGAGTCAGATATGATAATAATGGAATTTGCTAGATTTGGTATCTTGCCTTGATTTCCACTAGTAGTGATTGGGGTGGGTGATGTTTGAAGGGGGTCAAAGGAGGGTATGGAGTTTGCTTATGGAAACATATTCGTTCGGGGTGGAATCATTTTGCTAGGTTCAGTGACATTTTTTGTTGGAAAAGGAACCAATGTTTGCTTTTGGTTTGATTGGTGGTGTGGGGATGGTGTTGTAAAGGATGTCTTCCCTGTCCTATATGTATTGCTCAGGATAAGGGGCTACTATGGTGGACATTTTGAGTTAGAGAGATTGTTCCATGCTTTAGAATGTGACCTTCACGTGGCTATTACATAATTGGGGGTTGGAAGCAATGACCACATTCATGGATCTTCTCTACTCAGCCAAGATTAAGAGGGATGTTGAAGATCAGATTTGTTGGCAGCTTACGAAGAGTGGATTATTTGTGCTTATGTCCTTTTACAGTGTCCTTTCTGCTGAGGATGTACAGTCTTTTCCCTAGAAAAGTTTTTGGAGGTCAAAGTTCTGCTTAAGGTAGGGTTTTTATTTTATTTTATTTTTACATGGACTGCTGCACTTGGTAAGATTTTCACTATTGATAATCTACACTGTTGTAATATATATGTGATTTGAGTGGTGTTACGTGTGTGAGAAGGTTGGGGAGTCGATTGAACATCTGTTCATCCATTGTTAATATGCTAGCTGTGGTCCATTGTGTTTTGTTTATTTGGGGGTATAGTGGGTTATGCCTCAAAGATTCCTTGATGTGTTGGCAATGTGGCAGTGGCATGTTGGAGGGGGAGATTTGTAGGACAGGGTATTGGTGATGTTTGATGTGTAGTACCTTTGTGTCTTATGCGGATGGTTTGGAAGGAGCATAATCGTGATGTGTTTGAAGGATTAGAAAGGCCTACGACGAAGTTGAAGCTGTTCCAATTATGTGCTTTGTATGATTGGCTGGCTGTGTTACCAAACCATTCCTCTTCTACTTTGTTTGATTTCATTGATGGCTGTTCCTTCTCTTGATGTTGATGCTCTCTTAGTTTTTATTACTAATTAAAAAAAAAAAAAAAAAGGCAAAGGGGAGGGATATCTACACCCCTCCCTCTATTTAATTTTTAAAACATCCGATAAAGGGGAAGGGATAACCATTCTCCTCCCCTCTCCTTTACTTCCCCTTCATGCCCTCTACTCTCTCCTCCCTCCAAAACTTCCAGACACTTGTAAGAGGAATGAGCAACTTGCAAAAATGCATTTAAGTTATTTGGGCCTTGTTTGGTAGATGATTTTTTTTTTTTTGATAAGTAAAAAGAGTATTATTAACCAAATTGAAAAACAGAAGAAAGCAAAAACAAGGTGTTCATGATGGTGAACACAAGGAAATGCAACAAACAAACAAACAGCAACAAACAACAAGAAAATACTTAAAGTGCAATACTAAGAGAAAAAATAAACTCCAAAATAGTGGAACAATCCGAGAAGCCCCAACACCTAGACCAATCAAATAAAGTTTTTTAGCATAGAGCTTGTAATTGAACCAAGGATTTCTCGGTATCCTCAAAAGAGCGCCGATTTCTTTCTGTCCAAACAATCCACATCAGACAGCTAGGAACCATATTCCATATGTCTGAATTAAATTTTCCCAGCCAAAAGCTCCAACAATACACCAAGCTTTCCACAGAGCCTGGCATGACCCATTGAGTCCCAAAGATATGAAACATATAAACCCACAGAGAGTGAGCTATAGGACAGTGGAGGAGGAGAAGATGATCCACAGTTTCCTCATTCTGATGACACATACAACACCGATTCACCAAAATGCGACTCTTAAGCATAAGATTATCCAATGTAAGGATCTGCCCATAAACCGCTGTCCACACAAAAAAAGCCACCCTCTTAGGGATCTTAGCTTTCCAAACACCCTTCCACCGAAAAATGGAGGAGTTGCACCCCTAATGATATTATAATAGGACCGGGTATCAACTTGCCATTCCCTTTGAGACACCAGTGAGAAGTGTCACTCCCACCACCCCTAGGGATCCGAGGATGAATGAACTCAAGGAAAGAGTAGGCAGCCTCTAATTCCATTTCATGAAAATCCCTATGAAATCTCAAATTCCAAATTCTAACATTACCACCCTCCTGGTAGCATAAAACATCCGAGATTCAAGCTTCCTTGTCATTAGAACACACATACAACTGAGGATAGAGCCTTTTTAGTGAGTTATCTCCAACCCACTTATCATGCCAGAAAAGAATACGAGTGCCATCACCCACCACTAAGGCCACATGGTTGGAGAAACTCTCCCAACCATCATGAATACCACGCCACAGACCACATCCGTGTGCCCTTCTACATAATTTGGTAGTCGTCCCCCCTTGACCCTCTTCATATTTAGTTGCAATAACCCTCCTCCAAAGATGAGTTCCTTCTCGACCAAACCTCCATAACAATTTCCCTAACAAGGCTTTATTAAAATGCACTAACTTCCTGATCACCAAACCACCTATCTCTATCGGTAAACACACCTTCTCCCAAGCCACCAAAGAATATTTGAAACACTCATCTGAAGTTCCCCATAAAAAATTTCTCTGAATCCGCTCCAATCTATCAGCCACAGCTACAGGGATGACAAATAATGATAGATAGTACGTAGGAAGGCTAGAAAGAGTACTCTTTATTAGGGTAAGTTTCCCCCCTTTCGATAAATAAAGACGCTTCCAACTAGAGAGTTTCTTCTCCATCCTCTTCAAAATAGGATTCCACACAGATGCTGTTTTGTATGGGGTTCCCAACGGCATTCTCAAGTATTTCATAGGCAGACTACCCACCCTACAACGAAGCATGGTAGCCGAAGCATCTAAATTTCCAACCTCCCTAACCGGGGCATTGACTTTCAAACCAGTAAATGCTTGGAAGCAAGTCAAAGGCAGCCTAATGGACAACAGTTGATCTCTAGAAGCATCACAAAACAATATGGTATCATCTGCAAACAGCAAGTGTGAAATGCGTACCCCTCTAGAGTTAGTTGGCCCCACATGAAAACCACGAAGCAGACCGCAATCCTCAGTTTTCTTCAAAATCCTACTTAGTACTTCCATAATAAGAAGGAAAAGAAGAGGGGACAGCGGATCACCTTATCTCAACCCACGAGAGCTTCCAAAAAAGCCTACCGGAGAACCATTCACAATAACAGAGAAGCGAACTGTACTTATACAAGCCTTAATCCACCCCCTCCATTTCACCCCAAAACCCATCCTATCCAATAGATAGAACTATGCATCCCAATTCACATGCATCCCAATTCACATGGTCATAGGCTTTCTCAATGTCCAATTTGCAAACCACCCTGGGAACATGGCTCTTCAATCTGCTGTCTAGGCACTCATTAGCAATAAGCACTGAATCCAAAATTTGTCTCTCACCAACGAAAGCATTTTGAGACTCAGAGATGAGACTATCTAGCACCACCCTCAATCTATTTGCCAACACCTTAGACAGCAGCTTGTACACACTCCCGACCAAACTAATAGGCCGAAAATCCTTAACATTGATAGCGTTATTTTTCTTAGGGATTAGAGTGAGAAACGAGGCATTTAAAGACTGTTCAAACACTGAATGCCTGTGAAAGTAAATTTTGGCATCATGTGTGGTGTGGGAGTTGTACTCTCCGGGAGGCTTTTCCGGAACTCTATAATATTAGTTGTAATAAGGAGTCTTCTATTGCAGATGTTATGCACTTTCCTAACCAGAGGCTTCACTGGGATCTTCTTTTTTCTAGAGCTCCCCAAGATTGGGAAACAGAACATTTTTACATTTTTCTAGATCTTATCAATTCAATGCCCCTTAATGGTGAAGGTCAGTACAAACTATGCTGGAAACCAACTGGGAATAAGAATTTTAAAGTGAGTGAGTACTATCTCTCCCTTTCCTCTACTCTCGACATTTCTTTCCCTTGGAAGCCTGTGTGGCGTTCAAAGGTCCCTACAAAGGTTGCTTTCTTCTCTTGGACTGCCTCATTAGGTAAGATTCTACTGAAAATTTATGGTATAAGGGTGTCGCAGTTGTAGATTGGTGCTATATGTGTAAAAAGAGTGGAGAATCGGTGAATCATCTTCTTCTTCATTGTCCTATTGCTTATGAATTATGGTCTATGGTGTGGGCTCTATTTGGTCTTCAATGGGTTATGCCGCATGGTGTCTCTGATTTATTTTCGAGTTAGCAAGGTTCCTTCGGTGGGCATCGGAGCATTGATTTATGGAGGGCTGTCTCACATTGTGTCCTATGGTGTATTTGGCGAGAACGGAACTCAAGATGTTTCGAAGGGAAGGAACGGTCTATTTCAAAATTTAAATCTCTTCTTCTTCACACCTTGCTAGAGTGGAGTTCTTCCTTTAATCTTTTCCCTTGTTCTAATTTTTTAGAAATGCTTGATCTTTGTAATTTTTGTGTTTGATGTACTGTTTTCCACGTACACCCCCGGTGTACCTGAACTTTTGATTAATACAATTCCATTATTTATCAAAAAAAAAAAAAAAAGTGCTCAAAAACAGCCATGACATCCACCTCCACCACACTCCAACATTTTTGAAAAAAAGCCATGGTGAAGCCATCTGGACTAGGAGCTTTATCTACCTCCATCTCCATCAAAACCTGGGTCACCTCTTCTTTAGAGAACTCCTTCTCCAAGGACATCCTCTCATCCTCTCCAATGCAAGCAAAATCCAGTCCATCCACAGTTGGACGCCACGTATCTGTCTCTGTGTAGAGGTTTTGATAGAACTGAACCACCTGAGCTTGTACAGAAGACCCATCCTCATATAAGACACCATTAACCTCGATGCTTCTAATGTGATTAGCTCTTCTATGAGAGTTCGCTAATCTATGAAAGAACTGAGTGTTGTTATCTCCCTCCTTCACATACAGAGCACGAGACTTTTGTCTCCAAAAAGTCTCTTCTAAAGCGGCTACAATTGCAATATCACCCTTAACTTGAGTTCGGCGAGATTCTTCCTCATTTGAGAGGCCCATCAGTTCTTCCTTAGCATCTAGACCCAATAATTCAGACAGCAAACACTTCTTCCTAAATGCCAAATCTCCAAATTCCTCCTTATTCCACTTCTTAAGGTCTTCTTTAAGAGACTTTAATTTCTGAGCTAGAACAAAACTTGGGGAGCCCATAAAGCTATACCCCTCCCACCATTGTTTAACTCTCTCGACAAAACCCTCAACTTTGAGCCACATATTCTCAAACTAAAAAGCACAGCGCCCCCCTACCCACTCCCCTAGCTTCTACCAAAAGCGGACAATGATCAGAAATAACACGAGGGAGCACCCTTTGAGACACATTCCCGAAATGATCCACCCAATCCACAGAAACCAGAGTCCTGTCAATATGGGACATAGCTTGCAACTCAGCATCTCTAAACCAGGTGAAAGCAACCCCATCCAATGGTAAATCCACTAGATAATTGCTCTTAATAAAGTCCGAGAATGCAAACATGGCTGGACTAAAAGACTTACAACCAAGCCTCTCACAAGGGAATCGAATAATATTAAAATCACCAAATAAAAACCAAGTTGTGTTCCACCTAACACGTACCCTAGACAGCTCCTCCCACAAAGCAGCCCTATTATGATCAGCATTAGGACCATATAGACCAGTGCAGACCCATTCAAAGCCGTCCAAAACTCCCCTAAAAAAAACACTAATAGAGAACTGACCAACAGAAACATCAATTTTCTCGACCACCCGTTTATCCCAGATCAGCAAACCCCCCCCCCCCCCCCCCAGATGTTTGAACTGCGTCCAGAACAGCCCAATCAATGAAGGGACAACCCCATAAGCTCTACACAAGAGCATAATTTAAAGAAGCAAGTTTAGTTTCTTGCAAACATACAACATCACATCTCCATTCCTTCAAAAGATTCTTACAAACCTCCATCTTTTGGGGGTTATTTAACCCCCTAACATTCCAAGAAAGAAGTCTTAAGGACATTGATAACTACCAAGAGCCCCTAGATCAGATGACGAACCTCTGTTCCGAGAGTAAGTCCTTTCATAATTTACTGAAGAAAATAGACCCCGTAATTCCCTTAGACCTTTTTGTCCAGCTTTAACAGGTCGCCGAAAACAACCATCTTAGACTACCTCAAGACATTCCTGCTCTAATAAACGAAATAAAGCCACACACTGAGCTTCATGTTTTACAATAGGAAAGCCCACCATTTTGTAGAAGCTCTTCATCATTGTAGACACCCATTTCGAGTGTTCCACCTTTGATGCAACAATCTCACCTTCCTCAGCCACCCTAGGGACCCAACAAGACAATGGAACACACTCTAGTGGACTGTTGTTGTTCTCCCCATTACCTAAAACTCTGGCGTCAGCCCCACTAAGCCCCTCAGACTCACCGATGTGCAAACCGTCGACATATGCAGCTAACGACGCTGTCATACTTGTTTGGGAGTCACACCCCTCACTGTCACTTAAGCTTTGAACCTCTGTATATACTTCCTCCACCTCCTCAGACCAAGGGTCCCCCTCCCTACCTAAAAGGTTCAGTGGAGAAAACTGATTGGACACCTTCCACTGATGCCAATGGAGAGGAATATCACTTCCAGAAATGATGTCCGGCGACAGCACCACCGGGTGTGGACCTATCTCCATTCCTTCGAGCTGCCTAGGACTGTTAAGGTCCACCTTGTGCCTTGGGTCTTCCCCAATCTGCCTCACAACCACCCGATCAGAATGGGAAGCCACCGAGATAGGGGCGAGGACCTCCGGGACAGGGCAAGAAAGGCTTTTAGCCCTCATCGGAGCCTCGGGAACCACCATCGGCTCCACCGCCGCTACCTCGGGTTCCATCGAAGTCCCGCCTGACCCACTCATGCCCAGATCGCCAACCAAGGACTTGTTCAACCCATTTGGATTGGAGGAATAAACTGCCTCTAAATGGGTTTTAACAATCGGGAAAGCTAAGTGGGCTTGGGCTCGGGCTTGGACATGGGCTTGGGCTTGGGTCTGAGAAACCACAGGCCCCACTACCGTAGGCCATTGTGACTTCACTTGATCCGTCCATGAGACAACCCTTTTACCTACTGGGTTCCCACTTTTAATGGACTTAAGAGAGTTCTGTGGCTTCATCCAAGAAACCACTCTTTTACCCCCTTCAGGTACAGACACCTTCAGCGCCAAAATGTCAGTAGTCAACTTAAACATGAAATCACGTGTGGGTCTGCCATTTTTATTAGAAACTGTAACCACAGTTTCACCCTTGAACACTTTATGTCCTAAAATAGCACTAGAATTTTCAAATTTCCTTAACTTCCGCTGGTTGCCAGTTTTGAAATATTTCATCCCATCATGTCCACTGCCAACCGTCGGACCACCACCAGCAGCACCAACAGAAGTCCTCCCTTCCACCCAAGCAGTGTTAGAACCTGATAGGAAACTATCTAATTCTTTTGAAAACAAACACCACCCAACCCGGTTTGAACTCGCAGGAACCATAACACAACCACGTCGAGCTTCACCAAAAAACACAGCTATGTCCGCAAAAATACCAGCCTTATTCGACCTTCTCTGGAATTCGAAAAACTTATTGTTTTCTCTAAATCGTTTGTACAACAAATCCTTTCCTAGAACCCAATCACAAATATCGGCAAAACAAGAGAGAATCCATTTCAACCCCTTACGACTTAGCCAAACGGAACTTTTAATATTCCGGCGACTTTCGTGTATAGCATAAGAATCAGCCCGCCTGCCATCAAAAGAGAATGAAAGGTTTTGGAATCAATGCGAAAAGAACCTTTACTGCCCCCCCTGACCTGAGGAGAAGGTTTGAGAGCTGAGTTGGGGAGAGGCACATTGTTAGGAAGAGGTGTGGGTGAAATGGTAGTGGTTGGTGTAGGCACTAAAGGTGGTTGTAACGGCAGGGCAGAGGAAGATGATGTAACCAAACAAGCAAGTGGCCCCAAAGACCATCAAGCAACAAACCCATAAAGGGAAAACAAACAATAACATAGTAAAGAGACTAGATCTAAGCAAACAAGCATGGACCTAAAGCAAAAGGCATGAACAAGGGCAAACAAAGCATTGACATGCACAAAAGAAATAATCCAAACCCTATATTGAACTTGGGTGTATGGATGTAGGCCTAGACCACTAAATCTAGATCTACATTCTACCCAAAAAGCCAAACACAAGGAAGAGGAAAAAGCAAGAGATATAAAACTATAAAGCACTAGGCATAGCATCCAAACAAAGCTTTAAGAACATGAATGTGTCAAGAAGCACATAAACAAGTAGATCTAAGCACAAACATGGCAAAAAGCACATAAACATGTAGATCTAAGCACAAACAAGGTATTTAGACATATCTTAGCCCAAGAAAGCTAGGCCAACAATATCAAAGCAAAACAACATGTTAGGAAGCAAGATAAAGCAAGAGATATACTAGGAAAAGCCATAAAACATATTATAAAACAAGATAATGCAATATAAAGGATTAAATTAAATGGGTGCAGATAGTAGCTAAAAAGCTACATATACACCCCCTAAACCTCAAATCCAAGGGTATCAAGACCAAGGAGAGGAAGATGAGAGCAAGAACATGACCTCTTGATTGTTGTAGAAAAGTAAGAAATCAAAAGTTTTTGTGTGTTTTTGGAGAGAATTTAGAGAAAGAGAGAGAGAGAGAGAGAGAGAGAGAGAAAGAGAGAGAGGGAGAGAATTTGCCTAGAAAATGCTCCAAAATGCCCAAATTTCAGTTTATTTATTTATTTATATTCTTTTAGTTCTAGGGGATCCAGGGGTATTTATACTAAAAAAAAATGACCTTTCAGTTGCCAGTGCACCAAGCAAATTCTTCCTATTCTCACTTGACTTCGAAAGTGTATTTGAAGGCCTTCCCGGACTGTTGATTGAGCTGATCTTGGTGTCCCTGAAAAGTTGTGGATGTCTAGTTTCCATAACACTAGAGAAATTGAAATTCCAACGGTTAAATCAAAAGTTATGTCCTCGGGAAGTGAGGAGGAGACGATCTCGGCACGGTTTTCAAGATATCTCAACCTTTTTAACTTCAATTTCAACTCATGAATATTCGTTGGAAAGGGAATTCAATAATTTCCATAATGGCATTGGTTTCAACCTATTCCAATGGTCGGATCAAAATTAGGGTTTTTGGCGCCCTTGAGAGTCAACCTTATGTCAAAGTTGGTCAAAGGTGACAAAAATCTCCGAATAGTTCGGGTTTAAAGTAAAAACATGAAAAATGTGGTTTTGGGGTGATTTTGACCAACTTTGACTTTTGGTTAACCTAGGGTTAACTAGGGCCATTTTGACCTAAAATGGCACTTGTAGTGCTCTGATGTCCGATTGGGTTGTTCCACATTAATCTAGATATTTCCGCATCCCCATGGTGAAAAGTTGATATTTTTAGAATTTTAGGGGTCCAGCACGCAAATCGAGAGTAGACAAAATACGATATCTACAGTGGGTGTAGGCTAAACTTCCTTAAAGGTCATCTGACGTATGGGGTCTTGAAGAGTTTGTGTCTACCAGACGACTCCCATGCTACTGACTAACCCATGAGGTCTTGAAGATGCAGATGTGTTAACCAAATTTCATTGTGGCCAAAATATTCTCTATTAGAAACTATCTTCACATAAGATTTTTCATTGAAACAAACAAAGAAAATCGTCATTGATTGTGAATGTAAGTGTATTTAACACTGCAAACTAATTTAATATCCTTTATTTATTTTTCTGGTTCTTTGAGACATTTAATATTAGAGTTTTGTTTTGGTTTTTTGTTATAATGGGAGAGGGGATTCGAATCTGGACGTCTCTATTAGAAACACCAAGATATATTAGTTAAAAAAGAAGCAATGAAGTCAATACTGTTTTGGTATTGGTTGTAATATTGGTATATTTCATATTGGTCATCAGATAAAATATTGGGTTGTACAATAAATATGTTTCAAAAATGTTATTTAAACTAATACATTAGGTTATTGAACTTAGGCTGAAATTTTTGCTTATAAAATATATTTAGGTTAATCTACTTGCCTTACCCTTCCTTAAAAGTCACCATAACTTTTGAGTTTAAGTGGAATTTGCATTGTTCCTTTGTGTTAGAATCTCTTTCACTCTCCCTTATATGTATGTGTTTATTTCTATAAAAAATTTAATGTTAATAAGAATAAAAATAAATTCGTATATATATATATAGTGGTAACCCCAAAACGGTACACTAGTATCATCAAGTGGTACCGAAATATTTTATTCCCTTAGCTAAATTGAAACAACTTTGGTTATGAAATTGGCTCCTTGGGTAAGAATGTTTATGGATAATGTTAGAAGTATGAGGTTAAATAATTAAATTTACCATTTCTCAATAGTTTAAGTGTTTGGAAAAATGTAATTTAACATGATGTCAGAGCAGGAGATCTAGAGTTCGATCATTGTCTCCTCCACTCTATCTCCCATTTAAGATCTCATGTGTTGGATCCTCATCTATTAAAAGGAAGTTTGAGCCCACACATGAGAGAATGTTAAAAGTATGAGGTTAAATAATTAAATTTATTATTTTATAATAATTTCAACTTTTGGGATAACTAATAATTTAATAGATAATATTATGGTTATTTTGGAAACAATTTGAAATTGCTTTAGAAAATTAGAGAGCCGATCACATTCCATAAATGCAAACTTTTTTAATATTATGGCCTTTAAGTAAATATAATATATGATAAAAAATAAAAAATTCTTCCTAACCCCTAAAAATAAATACAATTTAATGTTAATAAGCGTGATAAGGGTGTTCTTAAAAGGAAGTAAACTCATTTACATACGAGGAAGTTAACGGCTCCAATGAGCCAGTCGGTTCCACGCACGTAGACGGAGGTACGAGAGCGATGAATCATAGACTCAACGACCTCACCTTAATACCAAACGACATTTGTACGAGATGACAGGGAACCTCAAACAGATCCAAAGGCCGACGGGAAGCGAGGACCGACGGGAATGAAGAAGCCTATGATGGGTCCAGCGTGGCCTTGCTTGACCCCCACGAATGTCTATACAAGGAAATATCTTGCACCCCATGATTAACCCTAATCAAGAGAGTCCCTACAAGGAAAGGATCCCGCAAGATACGTGTATTAATGAGGATCTTCCCTACAAGGAAAGACCTTCCCCGCCAAGAAACGAATGTCAGCTCTACGCTACTATAAAAACCCTAAAACCCTCACAAACCAAGGTACGCACAATTTACCCCAGCTCTGGCACTCTAGAGTTGTGAAAGTTCTCTAACTTAACCTTCAGAGGGTATTTGGCCGGTACCACACCGGTGCTCTCTGTGAGGTCTTCTTCTTTTTTGTTGCGCAGGTTTTTGTCTAGAGCATGTGAGGATCGTGTGACTTACTGACGATTTTTGGCATCATCAGTTGGCACCGTCTGTGGAGACGAAAACAGTAACAGCTATATTACCACTTCCTAGAGAAAGAGTTGTATAGTGCTCACTCACTCGATGGAAACCAATAACCATACTAGAGAAGAACCACGCATTGCTACCCTTGAAAGACAGGTACAGACCCTAGCTTTGGCTGTGGAATGCCTTACTAAGCAAAACCACGGCCTAGAGGAACAGCTGCGCCAAAGGGATGCTAGGCCCAACAATCACGGAGAAGAGCAAGAGGGCACCAACGCCGAAATGAGGGACCAAGAAGGACCAGAAGGCAACAATGCTCCAAGCAGACAATAGCGACAAGATACCAGCCATCCATTCGTTGCAGAAACAGCACCACCGCACATAGTCGTGGAGATGCAGATGGTGAAGGAGCGGATGGACTTCATGATGAAAGCCCTCAAAGGACGGGTGTCAAGCGACCTCGACAAGTTAGTCCACCGGACGGACTTGCCTTTTACTGCACCTATCACTTCATTCCTCATTCCGCCGAAGTTCCGTATGCTACAGGTAGAAGCCTACAACGGGTTAAAGGATCCCTTGGATCACCTGGAGTCATTCAAAACCCTTATGCACTTGCAATGCGTGACGGACGAGATCATGTGTCGAGCCTTCCCAACTATACTGAAGGGTCCTGCAAAGGCATGGTTCAGCAGGTTGACGCTCAACTTCATCAGTACCTTCAAGGAGCTGAATGCGCAGTTTGCCTCGTACTTTATCGGGGGGCACATGTATAAAAAGTCCACTGCGTGCCTGATAAGCATCAAGCAACCGAGGGATGAGATGTTGAGATCCTAAATTACCCGCTTCAATAAGGAAGCCCTCTCGATAGACGAAGCTGATGACAAGATACTTGTTGTCGCATTTACCAATGGATTGCGGAAGGGGAAGTTTATGTTCTCTTTATACAAAAACGACTCGAAGACCATGTCAGATGTGCTTTATCGAGCTACTAAATACATGAACGCCGAAGACTCTTTACTAGCTCGAGAGGAGAAACCCAAGAAGTGGGAAAGGCAAGAAGATAAATGACAGGACAGAGGACAGAAGACGATCAGAACATTGACAGAAGGATAGGCGCTTCAAGCCTCCCGTCGGAAGATTTGCGAACTTCACCCCACTAACTGCCCCTATCGATCAGGTCCTAATGCAGATCAAGGATGATGCAGCCTTAACGTGGCCCGGCAAGTTGAAGGGAGATCCCAGTAAAAGGTCCAGAGACAAGTATTGCCGTTTTCATCGGGACCACGGTCACGACATGTCTGAATGCTATGACTTGAAGCAGTAGATTGAAGCCCTTATTAAACAAGGGAAACTGCAACGATTCGTTAACAAAGAAAGAGTAGATCCACCACAGGAGCAGGTTGCTAAGAGGGATAACGAGTGCCCTAGGCCACCCATAGGGGACATAAGGATGACTGTAGGGGGCACCACGGCTTCTAGTTCATCCAAGAAGGCCTGTAAGACTTACCTTAGGATGGTTCAGAACGTCCAGCTGACAGGTTTCGTCCCAAAGATGGCACAGGTCGAGAACCCTATAATTGAATTCTCGGAAGAAGACGCTCGATGTCTCCACCACCCACACGATGATGCACTCATTGTTAGTATTTGGCTCTATTGATATCCTTTACTACCCGGCATTCCAGCAGATGAGGATTGAGAGAGAGCGACTCATACCAGCCAACGCACCACTCGTTAGGTTCGGAGAAACGAAGGTATACCCCCTCGGTATGGTCACATTGCCCGTGACGGTTGGTGACTACCCTCAGCAAGTTACTAAGGATGTTACATTCCTTGTTGTTGACTGCTCATCTGCCTACAATGCCATATTAGGTCGACCTACCCTTAACTCATGGAAGGCCGTGACTTCAACCTATCACCTGATGATCAAATTCCCCACCGAGTACGAAGTAGAAGAGGTACGTAGGGACCAAGTGGTAGCACGCGAATGCTACATGGCAATGTTGGAGATGGACGACCACTTGCAAACTATGAGCATTGAAGAATAGAGGGCGGTCGCAGAGCTCATTGAAGGATTGGAGGAGATACTTCTTGATAACTGTAGGCCCGAATGAACGACTAGGATCGGTACCCTCGCCAGTCCACCAGTCCGTCAAGCGCTCACGGCATTCCTAAAAGAAAACCAAGACGTCTTTGCTTGGAGTCATGAAGACATGCCCGAGATCAACCCTTCAGTCATGGTGCACAGGTTGAATGTATCACATTCTTTTCCCCCTATCCGTCAAAAGAAGCGTGTTCGCCCAAGAACGAGACTGGGCTATAGCGGAAGAAGTCCGCAAACTACAAGATGCAAAATTCATTAGGGAGGTGTACTACCCCGACTGGCTGGCCAATGTAGTGAGGACTTGATCACTCTGTGCAAGCTCTACGCAAAGTGTGGCGAGCTCAGCCTCGTATGTCCTCCCCATCTCATCAAAGTCCTCCATAGTGGCATCAAGAATCTCCTTGCAACAATCCCTATCCTTGATAGCCTCTGTCAGGCACTGTCTCAAGTCCCTAAGAGTATTCTCAACTTTGAGCTCAAACTCCAGTGTATAATCCCTCAATATATTAGCCGGAAGGTGAGGGTCAAATGGATCTAGAACCGATAGATCGATGATGAAACACGGATCCTTGGTGGCCCTCCACTCTCTGAACTTGGCGAAAGACCACTCATAATCATCCTTTGGACAAATGGGGTTATCAATAGTCGACCTGTGCTCCTTCCAGAACTCAGAAGCATGATCTATGATGACTGTGTCAATATCTTGGAGACCATACTCGCAAGTGATGATAGAAAGATTGCTGAGTCGAGGAACATGCTGGGTACCCCCAAATTGCCTCATGGCCATACCCGAATAGTACCCTATACAACCCCAGATGCCCACCAAAGGGATGCCAAGTAAACCAACATAGTGGGTCCAACCCTGCCACCTAGTGACTCCCCACTTGACTCTCCATACCCAACCAGTAGGATCCAAGCCAAACAGATACCTCAACCAAGCAATGGTATCCCCAGTAAAAGGAAGATCAAGGGCCACAGTGATCTTGACTCTATTCTTCCTCAAGAACCCCATGAGTTGTGCCCTAAATATCAAACTCAGATGACTACAGAACCAAGCCTGAAATAAATACACACAACAACTAAGCTTACCACTACCCATCTCATGGCACAAAGAAAGAGATCGAATAGTCTCGGAGAGGAGAGAAGGAATAAATGAAATGCTATGAGGCAGAGTACTCACCAAGGGTAGAACTGCAAAGCTGATAGAACCCGACTGAAGGGAATAGCACTAAGCCAAAGAAGGCCACCATGAAGGCTTGGCACCTATAGAAGGTCCAATGCTCTTCCAAATCCACAAAGTCCTTTCGGTAAGCAGCTGGGCACTCAACTTTTCCAAACCGACAGATCGGAAATCCCAGGAATTGCTATCTCCCAAAATGCTCTCATATCGAGTCAAAACATCCATTACAAGTGTCTTCAGGCCTAATAGCTCTGCCAACTGCTTGTGAGAGTGAAATCGAGTTGGTGGTCGATAAACCCAACTCATAGGGGTAGGAAGAGAAAGAAAGCGATCATACTCCTCCAAAGTAGGGATCAAGTCCACACCCCCAATGGTGATATACCTTAAAGCGGGATCCCAACAAGTAACTATGGCCTCCAATAAGTGCCAATCTAGAGGAGTACGAAAGAGTAAAGTGGCATCTCCGAGGAATAGCTTGATGTAGGCTCGATCCTTGGAAGAGAATGAAGTCCACCATCTCTTGAGCTCCCTCTCATGAAAATTCTGCCTCTCAAGCTCCACAACTGTGTCATAAGACTTGAACCCAAGAGCATCCATGCTCAGATCTGAAAGAATGTAGTGTTCTGGTGCCGATCCGTGCAAGAATGTGTAAGAAAATGGTGTTTCTAAGTGTTTTTAGTGAAGAAAATAGGTAGGAGAAGACCTAGAAAACCACATACCAAAATATGGGAGGTCGGGGAGCAACCCAGACCTTTATGCATGCTTTTCGAGGCCGCGCACCTTTAGTGGCAGCTGGCCCCAAGCAGTGCACCCTAAGTGGCCATGGGGCCTCGAGACATGTGCCAGGGCTTTTTAAGCCCCCCAACTCAGCCCCACATGATTCTGACAATTGGATTTGAGATCTGAGAAGTTTAGACCAACTTCGGGGCAAAATATTCCCTCGGTTTTCTCATTAATAGTGGTACCCGAGCAATTCAGCAGCAAATTGGTCTGTTTAGGGATTTTTCACACAAACCAAGACCGCACGAAACCTACACTAGGGCAGTTTATTTTTGTGCGTCTCGTTCATCATTTCGAAATATCTTGAACCTCATTATCGAAGCCCAATTCACCCAGTCTAGGGGTCAGTTCAGCCCCTGTCATCAAGACTTGTAATAGGATAGTGCCAAGGCCATTCCTAATCACTAATAGCAATCCATCCAGCATGGTATGAAAATCACAATGAGCAGCTCTTGTACGGAACCTTTTTCAGAGCATCGGTCAATTCAGTTGATAGTTGGGTCAGTCAACGCATTCCGCCACATGGTGAGTCTAAGAAAATCCCGCTTGGGGGAAATCAATGATCACAATCAGGGTTGTCAAGATACCCGTATTGTCCAATACGATTCTAACCCCACTTCAAGTCGGTGGATCAATTTAGAACCACGCAAAATCCACATTGGGGCAGTTCATTCTGCACAATTCAGCCCATTTTTGCGAATCAATGTGCTCAAGTTCAAAACTCTAGATACAATAACGGGTCCATCCAGCCAAGAACATTTCCTCTCACGTTATGAACCGCATAAAACCTACACTGGGGCAGTTTTATTTTATGCGGTCTCTCCTTTTTCCATATCCCTTAGCGGGTCAATCAATGTCAGATTTTATTGATAAAACCGTGAAAATATGGTACAATGCAAATGAAACGATGCGTGAATAACAACAATGGTGCAACCAACTCCTAAATGCTAAAGTGCTACTGGCATACATATATCTGAGCCTACCAAGAGGCGATATCAACATACATCTGGGCCTACCAAGAGGTGATATCAAGAAACATACATCTGAGCCGACCAAGAGGTGATATTGACATACATTTGAGCCTACCAAGAGGCGATATCAAGAAACATACATCCGAGACTATCGAGAGGCAATGTCTATACATACATCTGAGCCTACCAAGAGGCGATATCAACATACATCTAAGCCTACCGAGAGGCAATGTTTATACATGCATCTAAGCCTACCAAGAGGCAATATCAAGAAACATACATATGTGCCTACCAAGAGGCAATATCAACATACATGTCCAAAAGCCTACCAAGAGGCAATATTAGAATACAATTTAGGCCCACAATGGGGCGATCATACATACATGTCCAGAAGACTACCAAGAGACAATATCAAAATACAGTCCATGCCCACGATAGGGCAATCATACATACAGTGCAGGCCTACCAAAAGGAAAAAAATACATACATGTCCAGAGCCTACCAAGAGGCAATATCAAAATATAGTCTAAGCCCACTATAGGGCAATATAATACATACATATCTGACCTACCATGGGGCAATGTCTGAAATAGTACAAAGAAATATACATGCCCATGCAAGGGCTACATCATCATAGAGATACAACAATAGTGGCTAAAACCTAAGGGGAATCATCGTTTCTAACGGTGTCATCAACAAAGCACCCAGCGCTACCGTCATTAGCGCCATCACCGACAGTTGGACCAGCAGAAGGACCGGCTTGCCCAGCCGAAGAACTTAGGACCCATCTTGGAGTCTGAAATGAAGCCTGCGTAGGGCCTCGTGCCCAGTTTGAAATGGGAGCAAATCCCCATTTTTCGATAGGACTTGGAGGAACTGGCATGTACTCGGTCTCATGTCTCCTAATTGGAGGATCCTTGCCTAGAATGGAGGGTGCTGGAGGCACAGGCATCCCCTATCCCCTCATCTCGTCAATCAGGACGCCAATATACCCCTGGAGCAGGCCTACCTCAGCAATATGCTGGCTCTATTCTCTCTTCATGGCAATGGCTTGACTCTCGTGCTCTCTCTGCCATAGCTCCCTTTCCCGAGCCAATGCAATGCCCCCGAAGCCCTCCGAGCACGTGCAATGCCCCCGAGTACTTTGCCCCCGCTTACAGGGCAATCATCAACGATAGGTCTAGCTGAGGATGCCAAAAACTAGATAGCATAATCAGTATCCTCTGTCATGAAGCCCTCAAAGGACTGTCGCATAGGCGGGGTCATCCATAATCACATTAGGGTAAGATATCTCAAGAGGTGGATCTCTGGGCACTCTAAAAGTCGGCATGACTTTGTGGAAAGTCCGCTCAGCCAAGAAGAACTCCAAGCTTGTTAGAGCCTAAAACTAGCGCCGAGTGCATGACTGACCCATAGCAAGAGTAACATCGGGTCTAGCTAACAACCCTCCATCATATGGAGTGTTACGTATCTCACCCCAGGTGATGTAATTAAGGTGGCATTGATAGTGGTCTGTTGAGTCAGAACAACTGTAGATATATCACAAAGGGACCAAGCATACACCCTGGGATACATCGTCATAGAAAGGCTTGTGTACTGTGATCGCATAGCTGGGATGTACTCATACGCCTACCATGTCAAAATCTGCCAACAACCCTCGAGGCTCCTAAAGCCCTAGTGTGCCGCCTGCCTCAAATAGGCAATGAAAAATCCGGAAGAAAGGGGCCCCCAATTATAAGCCCCTACGACAAACACCACTCTCATGGCTCCTAGCAACCTGTAAGTCAGCACTGACTGGTTGTTGCCTGGCAGGCAACTACCAATGAAGTAGAAAAAGAACCACCTAAGATTGATGTCGTTTAGCTCCATCCTCCAAGGTATGTTCATCTTCAGCCATTGAATGCAAATCTGAGGCTCCTCAGTAGGCCCAAAATACCCTTTGGTCGTCCTGGTAAGGGGGTACGAAATGCCCAGAAGCTCGCACACCGTCGCAAAGCTCATAAACTCAGTCAGGACTGGCTCCCTTCCAAATCTAAGGCCCAAGATGGCTGACCAGCCAAGGGGAAGGATTGCATACTCCCCACAGTTCAAGTGAAAGATGCTCGTCTCAACATGAAACTGTTGCACCAAGGCCTCAGCCAATCCATGCCTCATGGAACAAGGCAGAATGCAAAGAAAAGCCTTGAATCCCTGATCCATTAGGAGGGTGCAATAGTGCACATGAGTAGACGAAAAGAGAATTCGATCGATCGAAAGGAACTCTCGACCGATCGAGACTCGTAAAACTAAGTTTTCTGCAAAACAATTTGGTAACTGTTTTGAATATTTGAAGATGTTTCAAGCCTTGTGAACGGTTTTATGAAACATTTTGAGTCTCCATACGTGCCTTTTGATGAAATATAACCCTATGGGTATAAATAGAGGCTTATGTTTACTTGAAAAATAGTATGTTAGAGAGAAACACAAGAAATCTAATGGTTATTCTCCAAAATTGTTATCTGAAGAACACAACAACTTGGTTGTATCCTGGGGAGAAGTTTGCAATAACCCTTTAGCAATAAGAGTGTGGGGGCAAATATTGTCTAAGGATAACAATTTTGTGCCTCCAAGTTATCTATTTTTGTTTGTCTTTTATGTTATCCTTATTCTTCTTTTATTACTTTGTGTATTATTCCCAACAAACGTGTGTGTGGATGAGACTTTAAAAAAATTATTGGGCCTAATTGGTTTTTTTTTTTTTTTTTTTTTTTTTTTAATTCTGTAACTATTGCCCAAGAAAGACACAACTGAACACCAAGTGTAAAAGTCACAACTGTTCGATTTTTAAATGTAGGCATGTGGTAGAAATTTATGTAGCCACATGGCGCAATGAGGCGCAGTCAACAAAAAGTTAAACATATCGACTATTAGTTATTACTAGT
Source organism: Notholithocarpus densiflorus (assembly GCA_030021035.2). Classification (NCBI taxonomy): domain Eukaryota; kingdom Viridiplantae; phylum Streptophyta; class Magnoliopsida; order Fagales; family Fagaceae; genus Notholithocarpus; species Notholithocarpus densiflorus. Next base: position 170,396 of record JARYZH020000278.1, on the reverse strand, counting down.
CGCTAACCCATGCAATTCACAGACTAGTTCTAAAATTGGATTACTTGTAAAAAATAACTTACCTAATTTACTTAAAATTTATTTATGGAAAATCAATCCTAATTTGATCAAAATTTATTTAGTATTGGTCTTGTTGGATTAATAAATAAAATAATATACTTGCATTTGTTTATAGTGTAATATGAGGTCATACCACATCAACCATTTTATCAGGATGTTAAAAAAAAGCTAAGAAAAGAAAAGAAGAACATTATCAAACTTATCAATTCAAAATTAACAATAATACTTCAGAAAGGAACTCATAATCTTAGCCAAAGAAATGAAACTTAGAAACTCATATGGTCCAGGCATATTTGATAAATCAAAGGATAAACATCCTTAGATTTGCCACGGTCATGTTCAGTTTAGGCCAAATACATAGGTTAAATTTGTTGTGTGGATTCTCTCTAGATTAATTCTTGGAGAAGTATGTGCAAGAGAAAAACTCATAAACAACATTTCAAATCACATGAATATGGTTTAAGCATATTTGATAACTCAAAGGATATGCATCCCTAAATTTGCCTTGGTCATGTTCAGTTTAGGCCAAGTATACAGGTTGAATTTGCTTTTGTTGTGTGTATTTCTAGATTAATTTCCTAGATAAATAAAAGAATTACATGAAAAACTCATAAACAACATTTCAAATCACATGAATATTTTATAGATAAATAAAAGAATCACAATGCAACATACTATGCAATTTTCCTTTTTCTACATGCATTGATTTAATAACCTTTCAAAGCACAAACCTCATTAATTCAAGTGAAAACAAAAAAATTGGTGGCATTAAGTTAGTATCATTCTTGTATTTCATACTCACCCTAAAGCTATATTATTTAGTTGTTTAATATTCAATGTACCTACCAATCACTCAACTCTTCTACAAAAATTCAACTTTCTTATCTAAGTTTTATTTGAATAAATTTTCATTGCTCTAGTTGGGACGGGGGGGGGGGGAGGGGGGAGGGGGGGGGGGGAGAAGGGTAGGGGGGCTGCATGAGTTTTGAACACTCATTTTCAGTTTTTAAACAATATTACACATATTTCCACACATTTTTTCACCCACACGTATTTTAAAAAACTACAAACAATATTACTCAAACTCATCTACCAAACGGGCCTTTGATATGCAAAATCAGAGTTATAACATGCATTCTGTTTCTGTGAATGTTATTAGTTGTCAGAAAACCTCATTCTGTTTGGTATCTTTTTCAAAAAACTATCTGATTTTTTATTTGTCTTTTTATCGCATCAATTTAGTTGAAGTTTTCTACTCATCAAAAATTTAGGGCCTGTTTGGATAAGTTGTTTCAAAATATGTGTTTTAAAAACACCATTTTAAAAACCACAAATAAACGTTTGATAAAAATGTGAAAATATACGTTTTCTATTTTTAAAGCCACAGTAAGTGTTTGGATAAGCTGTTTTAAAAATAGCTGTTTTGGGTGTAAATTCCAAAAAGGGACTTAATTATTTTGTTAATGTTATATTGTCATTTTTCTTGTAATCAGTGTTTTTTTATTATTGAAAATATGTAATTAAGCTTAACAATTACATTAATAATAACAACAATAATGATGTTGTCGTTGTTGAAATTCATGGAGAGAAGTTTATCAAATTTAAAATATTAAAAAAAAAACTCATCAAGAGAAAGAATTGCATAATTTGTTAAGGTTAGGAAAATAATTATATTAAAATGTTCATTGCCAACAATATCAATACTAGACAATCCATAATTTTTTTAAAAAAGTTCTTATCCAAAACATTAAAAACCAAAATAGAAATAATAAAAATATTGTTTACAACCCACAAATGGACCGAGCTATTTTGTCACGAACAAATTTCATTTCCTCATCTTGTATATTCTCAACGTATGCCTGTCTGCTACTACCTTCTCCACTACTATTGCTTCTTGGTCTGTCTAAGTCATGCTCATCCCAATTGAATCCCTCATCCTCCCTATCGTGTTTTCTAATAAAATTATGCAAAACACAAGTAGCAATTATAATGTTTCTTTGGTCTTTAATGTCATAAGATGGCATTTGTTTCAAAATTTTCCATCTATTCTTCCACACTCCAAAAGTTCGCTCAATTGCACTTCGAAGTGATGAGCGAACATAGTTAAACCTCTCTTCTATGTGATTCCCTCGACCAACTCGTCGAAAATTAGAACGATGGTATTATAAAAATATCCTTCATACATATTTAATATATAAAAATATTATATACCTGGTGGTGGTTTTGGAAAGTTGACAGATTGTCGACGGATAGCATCTAAGAAAATATATGTATCATGTGCTGCACCTTCCCATCCAGCCATAACAAATGTGAAAAGTAAATCAAAATTGCATGCTATCATCACATTAAAAGATGGCACACCCTTTCTATTATAATATAGAGTTTTCTTGTCGTCTCCAAAAACAACTTGGATATGTGTACCGTCAATGGCACCAATATAGTCTTAAAATAGAATATAAATTTTAGGTACTTAGGAAATAATCCTAACAAATATTAGAAACAAATTAGAATGTATGAAATGAATACCTGAAAGTGTGGCATGTATAATGGATTCTTTTGTATATGTCTTGGAACTGCACTAAATGTAGGGTCAGAAAGCTGCACTAAATGTAGGTTCAGAAAGCTTGAGAATATCTATTGACATTATGTTAAGGCGTTTTAGAACTCTATGAAAATGTCTATGTATAGTCTCACCAGAATGTTGGAATCTTTCTTAAACCAACCTGTTACATGCTCCTTGTCCAAGTATTATCAAACATATACCTATTGACTCTTCAAGCCTAATATGCCTTGTGTGTTGAAGTCCATATGTATGTTGTAAAACATTACACAATTGAAGGAAAACATGTGGCTTCATTCTAAACATTTCATGACATTTTGTTTAATTACCCGTCAAACAATTCATCAACCACATATAGCCAGTTTGTTTAGAATCTCTACAAGGTTGCTTATCAATATATTTCATATAATATGTCACTGCAACATGACATCTAGCAACAACAAGATCATATAATTCCTCATCATCATGTTCATCATTTTCCACATCATAAGAATGATCATTATCATTATTATCAGTATAATCATTGTAATCCATAGGAATAACACCTAAAATATGATATAAATAAATTAGATTAATCACAATAAAGAAAATGATTAAACATTTAAAAGATGTTAACTAGATAAATCACAATAAGTATCTATCGCACAACAAAAGCCCACAAAATATGATAGAGGGTGCTGAGTTTTCTAATAAGAGAGCCATTTATATCAGTAATCATGCATCTCGTCTGGATGTTGTCCTTATAATTCTGTTTTGTATCATATAAAATATGAGTTTGCCATATCAGGTCGAAGAATTAATATAGACTAAAATAATATGGACTAAAATAAAACAATTACAAGTTGATTAGTACTCATTATTAGTGCCCCTCTTATTTTCCTTGAAAGAGTAAATGCATGAAACCAAAAATTACTTCAGAAACAAAAGGAGTCAATTAAATATGTGTGACTGGAGATGGCAGTCCTTTTGTCTTATCTCTTTCCAGTGAGCATTGCTTTTCTCTTATCACCAACATATAGCACAAAAGGAAAACAGGTCAGGATTAAAATTGTCTGCAAGATTTTAAATTTCCTTCTCTCTCCTCTACCTTCAGAATCTCAGCCACCATACATAGCTTCAAAAAATCAACTTTAGCAAGGCATCGTATTCTACTTTAGCATATTACCATCTGTATTCACTTTCAGCCTAGCAAAATCACTTATAACAACTAAGTGATTATTCAGTTATTCCTAGGATTGAGCCTTGTAATTGGCTACAGCACTCACACTCCTACAAACATTCTAGACACTCATCATGACACATAACATGCTTCCTTGCAGCAGTAATGCAGCAAATTCACTAATTACAGCAGCCACTGCACTACTCAATCAGTACACAAAGATCCTAACACTGATACAATATGGTGCCACTGCATTACTCAATCACTACGCAATATGATGCTAATACAGCACTGGTTTAATTTTTTATCAGGAAACCTAACAAACTCAACATTGGTGAAAAAATAAAGTTGATGTATTGGCAGAAAATTGTGAGAACAATGAAAAGAGGTCCCAACTCTTGATTTAATAGCTTCCTGTTCAAAGATACAGCCAAGCTTCTATTTTTGTAATTCAAACACCCTAACAGCCCAACAAGTTAAAACACCCTAACAGCCACATTATTCAAAGGATAAAACAATAAAACATTAAAATCATCTCTCTTCTATGTATGTGTTTGGATCCGCGTCCATGTCTACCCACGTCTGCATTTCTAGCGTTTTACTCTTTTTTTTTTTTTTTGGCACGCGTTTCAGGAGACAAATTTCATTGTTACGGCTACTGTTCATGAACAGTAGCCATAACATTTAACTTCTCAGCCACTTTTCAGCACATCAGTGGGTCCGTGCATTGTTCACGAGACCCACAAACCTTACTTTTCAGCAACTTTTTCATTAAAAATGGGTCCTACAGTACTATTCACACATTTAAAAATTATTTTGCTACAGTATTTTCAGTTTTCAGCAAAAATAAGTTGTATCCAAACGGACCCTATAAAACATTATTCAAAGGATAAAACATAAAACACCCTAAGTGCCAAAGTAGTGCCCTCCTAACAATCTTGCCTCCTCTTGCAGAAACTAAAGTTGTAAATATGGTTCTTCCATCACGACGAACATCTCTCTTTTTTCTCGTTTCTGAAAAATACGTGCTGCCATGAGGTAGAATTTGGAGCCCTTCTCAATGCCATCTAAGGTGCACACATGTTCCATGACATTACGAATAGTACTACTTGGCTCCACTGAACAAGCTGAGTTCCTTAACTCCACAACATCACGAATACGACTAAGTTGTTGTGTCAACTGTAATGTTGTTCCTCCTTTCTTCCCTTTACTTTGTGTGGATGATGGTAAAGCTCGCTTCTTTCCTTTGTTTTGTGTTGGGTTAGGTGGTTGTGTGAGGTTATGAGTCTCATCTTCATGAACATCGTCATCATCATTAGGAGAAGATGAGTTAGCAGAAGTATCACCTAACCCCTCCTTAGGTGTCTCAAGATCATTAGGTAACACACCTGAAGTGGGGGCCCATGCTAAATCTCCCGTGGCTGCAATGTCCTTAAACATAATGCCTAATAAGTCAACATTCTTCAAACCTTTCTCTCGAAATTTTGCAGCTTCAAGTACCTCCTACAAGTTTGAATATTTTCATTAATAACTCAAATTAGCATGTTTTATCTTCTAATACAACATACATACAATGGGTTATACAAAACATACCATTAGCTTCCTCTCCCACCACTCATTAGTTGCAGCTATTGTTCCTTTGGCTGCATCCCATCCCAATCCAATTTCACTTTCCTTCAACTTATTCCAAAGTACCCAATCTTTTTACAATCCATCCCATTTATGCTTATACTTCACCCTAAGATATTCCTTTCCAGTTTTCTTTTCAAAAGCTGCTATAATATTTGTCGAACTCTTTTTACTAAAGTGGGTATTAGGTTGATTACCCTTAAATACCTCATCCACACAAGCTTCACAAAAGATAGTTGTTATTCTTGATGGCCATTGAGCTCTAACATTTGAGCTATTTTGGGATGGCTTACCCATCTAAAGAAAACATAAGTTTGTTAATATTAATGTTCAACGAAATACAATAAGTTCTACAACCAAGCCCATGAAAAAAATGCATAGTAGGAGTAATTTTCCTAGGTAAGTTTTACAACCACAAAGAATCAAACAGATTCAATCAAAGAATCAAACAAGAATTCCTAGATTTGAATGTAATCATGCAGTGGAAGAAAAAGAGCTGTTCTTGGAGATATTAATCATGGTGCCATGATTTTCCTGCAAAACCCAGCTACTTTAAACACCAATCCTTGTACAAAACCTTCTAACAATGTCATATAATCATATTGTAATTAAACTAATGCATAAAAAAAAAAAAAAAAAACACATGTAATTAACCTACAACAGTAGCTAAAACGATTACTCATGGTTACATTAAAATTTGACATGAAACCAATTTGTATATAGATGTATCTCACGGACCCTCTTAAAAACTTTGCAAATTACCTTATTTTCATATAATCCCACCCAATTAGAGGTAAGTCAAATACTCATGGAGGGCTGTTTGTGAGACAAAGAGAGCTCTTACCAGCAGTAGAAACAACAACAAATCTCTAAGTTCTAATATTTTGAGTTCAAATAGTGTAAACCAACATGCGAAAAGCCCAAATCTATATCATAAATTCAAAGATGGGTAATGGAGAATAGTTACCTGGAAATTGCGATGAAGAACAACGATAAACAAAGCAGAGCAAAAACAGAGAAGAGAGAACCAATCCTTGTGAAACTGATGAATTTAGAGGCAGAGGACTGAGGAGATATATATATATATATGGTGAAGGGAGAGGCCGGTATTTGGGTCATTAAGCATGGAGCCGGAAGCTATTTTCGGTTTTCAGCTGAAAAAATTAGCGGTATCACGATTTGCAAATCGCGCAATACCAAAATCACAATGGGAAATTGTCTTTCCTGAAATGCGAAAATCTGCAAATTCAAAAACGCAATCCCACAAATTTTGCCTAGCCAAACATATCAAGATGTTTACGATTTGCTAAATGCCCGTTTTTGTCTCTTAATACGCCTAAACAAACAGGCTCTTAGTTGAAGTTTTCTTCATATGCAGTTTTTCGAAATTATGTGGTCAGGTTTTCATTTTGTACATCTTAGAGTGCGTTTTGCATTGATTATTTTTGCCAGCTTACGTACTATTCAACTTATTTTTGATACTATTCATGAGTCCCGCTGTACTATTTCAGCTAACTTTTACCTTTATTTACAGTACTTTCAGTAAAAACTTTTCAATTTCAGCTAAATAAGCTGTTTCCAAATGGACACTTAATTCACCTTTTTAGAAGTCAAAAAGGAACATATGTTTGATTGCAATCGCACTGTTAGAAGATGCTGTTGCAAACATCTTTGATTTTTAGAAAGCTAGTTCAGATGAGAGATTTATAAGGCGAGCATTTGGTGACTTATCATATTTTAATTTTCATCAGGTCCTCAGGATGTCAGAAATATCTATTTGCAGCTGCGTTCTGGAAATTGTGATCTTTTTTCCTAGGAAACTGACTTTTTTCTTCCCATTAATGTTAAAACTAGGCCCTTGACAATTTCCTATTTAATGTGCATGTTTCCTCAATTAGCTCTCATCTTTTTCTTTTATTTTTTAATTTTATTTTTGATAATTGAGAATGCTATTACTTCTTATCTTTTTTCCTTTTTTTTTTTTTTTTTTTTTAAAGTAAAATGTAATGCATAAGTGAGAATGCTATTACTTCTTTATATTCTCCTTTTCTTGTGTCTTCGTGAATTTAAAATATACTTCTTTAGGATCAATTTCTGCTGATATTTGTCACACATTACAGGAGACAGTTGGCTATTTCTTTTGTCTAGAGGATCGAGCTTTACTCTGCAGAAAATGTGATGTTGCCATACATACAGCAAATATTTATGTGTCTGCTCATCAGAGATTTTTGCTTACTGGTGTGAAAGTTGGACTTGAACCTACTGATCCTGTTGCTTCCTCTTCCTCAGTGAAGTCGCATTCTGGGGAAGAAAACCTGGAAACAAAATCTCACTCTGTGTCTAGAAGAGATGCACCATTGCCAATGGCTGTTCAATGCAACAAAGTATTACCGATCCCTGTTGGTGGAGTTGGTGACTTTGCAGCACCAAAGGTGCCATATTCTGGGGGCTCTGTTGCTGGAAGTATTCTGCAGTGGCCTATAGATGAGTATCTTGGACTTCCTGAATTCAATCAGAGTTATGGCTACATGGATAACGGATCATCTAAGGTATGGTTGTAGCTATTCCATGCACGATAGATTGGAGGCTGTATTTTAGCATTTTAGTGTATTTGTTCTGTGTTACTTCGGGACTGAAAAGTTCTTTCTGCTAGGATGACCATCAACTATTTCTACATTTTACATTGCTTGACGTGCAAGTGGGTCTTGCTCCTAATACATAAAACAAGCAATTTTCATCACAAGTGTCTTTGGCACTTGCACCTAATACATAAAACAAGCAATTATCATCACAAGTGTCTTTGGTTTAATTTGGCCGCAAATGTAGATTGCATTATTGTGGTGAATTCGCTGACCATGAAGTTAGTCACAATGAGGATAATTTAGTTCTAGTATAGAATAAGGATTAAAAAAATTCTAACAGCAAGATTAAAACCCAAAAAAAAAAAAAAAAATTTGTATTTCATAGTTTAGATAAGAAAGACTGCCTAGAATGAACGATTAACCAAAAGATTAAGCAATTAGGAAATGATGAATTCAATCATTTAACCTAATTCTAGCAATTCCAAAAAGACCATCACAAGACAAAAGCCTTAATTGGCTATAATACCAATTTTGAGGAAAAATTACACTTTACTACCATAAAATATACCTCGTATTACATTTTGCACCATAAACTTTTTGAATGCATGTTTTGCATCCTAAACTATGACTCTTGTTACACTTTGTGCCCTAAACAATCTCCCTGATCGTGTAGACATGATGCAAAATCCCTGCTCTGATACCAAACTAATGTAGGACAAGGGGGAACAACAAAACCTGATTTAGAACACCAGGGCAGATCTATTATAGCTTGGGTTTTGAAGAATTACGATTAGGTTTTGGTGGGGAATAGGCTAGAAAATAATAGGGATTATAGGGTTTTCAAAGGGGACAAGGATTAATAGGGTTTAGGAATGAAAACAAAGGTGAAAATAAAGATTTGGGTTGCTGTGAACAGTAACTGTGAATAGTAAAATTAAAAAAAATAGATAAATTCTAGGAATCACACCTAGACTTCCTAAGCATCACACCTAGGGTTCCTTGGCATCACATTTCGGAGAAGGTTGCATCACACAAACCATAAAAGAAAGCATAGCTCTTAAATTCTGAAAACATTCATTAATAATCAACTCAATAGAAAGTACTACAACTCTTTAAATAGAAGACTAATACCTAATCCTTGTTGAACGAGGATTTCTTAAAACTCTAATAAGACTTGAACTTGGACTCCTTGGGCTTTATTATTAAACCCAAACTAAATAACCATGCTTAAAATAAAACTAAAGTAAGACCCAATAGACTATAAGCACAACCCATTCTAGAATATTAGGAAATTACAAAATTGCCCTTGATACATGAAATCAAATAAAATATAGGAAATTTGTCTTCTCATTGCCTCCTGCATCATCCAGGTTGTATACAGATGATGCGAGTTGTCCATATGGTTTTAAGCTTTGTCATAGATTTGGTTTTGTTCGACCTAGTTCTTTCATCTAGGCATACAGTAAGGGCATGTTTGGTATGTTATAATAGATGCTGTAATGGAGTGGTTATTCATGTGTAATAACTGATCACTTATTTGTTTGCATATTTCTTATAAGGAATGGTACTTCCTTAGCAAAAGCTATTTCTTAAATTGAGGAATAGCTATTCCTTTCTAAATAGCTATAGTAGCTTTTTTTTTTTCTTCTTTTTTTGATATGTAACAAAAATTTTAGTGATCAAAAAAGAAACAACCATGTACACCGGGGTGTACTTGTGGAGTACAATCAACCCCCCAAATTACAATGCTCAAAAGCATATCTAAGAAAGAAGAACAAGGAAGAGATTTAAAAAAGCAACATTCCAATCTAGTAATGTATGAAAAAAGAAAAAGAAAAAGAAAAAGAAAAAGATTTAATCTCAGGAATAGACTGGTCTCCTCCAAAGCATCTCACATTCCATTTCCCATCAAAGACACCACATAAAGCAATATGGCACAGCCCTCCATTAAGCTATATTTCGATGCCAACCAAAGGGACCTTGCCAAGCTTCTAGCAAATCACAAAGCCTTTGAAGCATATAACAGTTTTTAAAATAAATATATTTCCAAAAAACACAAACTTTCCATACATAACAACTAAACTTATGAATTTGAATAGTTATTTCATTACAACACCTAGTAATAAAGATTAATATTCCTAACGTAATTTCCATATAGTCTAAATCTGCCCTAAGTACAATCCATATGTTTCCCCTTTTTTTCCCCAATTGATGATTAATTGCAACAGGCTGATAGTAGCAAGCTTGGAGAGACAGATTCGCCGATTTTAAGAGGTGCTGAGGAAGAACTGGATGATGATGAGTGCTTGGGCCAGGTACCAGAGGCCTCATGGACAGTACCACAGATTACTTCTCCACCTACTGCCTCAGGCCTATACTGGCCAAAAAATTATCAGAACTCATTGGATGGTGCAGTTTTTGTTCCTGACATATGTCACTTGCACGTGCAAAACCCCCAGCATTGTCAACACAATGGTACTATTTCAAAACGATGGAGGCAAATTTAATCCCTTGTCCCAAAGTTCCATAATTTGGATGTCTCAGGGTTTTGACAGCACCTAGTTTGGGCAGTGTTCTGATAGCCTTTTTAAGTATCTTCCGTCTCCTTCAGGTATCTTCCCCCTCCATTAGAGTATAATAAGTGGTTTAAACCATATGTTTGTGATTTGAACTGTCACTTTTCACTGTAAGTATATCTCTCTAAGGAGGTATATTTCGTATTTCTAATAGCATTTGTCATTTCTGAAAATCTAAACAAATTTATAGGATTCTAGCCACAAATATTTGGCATAAAATCTATGATGCAAAAATAATTTTGGTATCCCACAGTAGAAACTAGAGAGGACTACATAAAATTTTAGTTAGATGCACACCAATTTTTTTTTTCTCTCTTCTTTTGTCTGGGTCTAATGTTTCCTTACACCTTCGAACCATGCTCTGCTTTTCTAGATGTTTAGTTTGCTATTGCTAATAATGCAGTAGGCAGTGCACCACATCATATACATTGTGAGCAACAATTGACCTGGAATTAATTTTTACATCTCTTGGTATACAAGAAGCATAGCTAAGTTGCTAGATGATTTAGATCCACCTCATCCCAATATGATGGTAAGTTATTCATTTGTTTGTGTTGGTCACATTATACATCTAAAAAAGGCAAATACTCGTCGAGTAGAGTGAGGATGGAATTGACATTTGACCCTTGACACGAGCGAAATTTGGCTTAGATCTTCTGCTGCCAACAATGTCGGGATTTTGGAAAACACCTGTCCAGCCAAGTTTTTGTGTTACTTTGATTGTTATTTCAAGTAATATTTTGGGGTTAATTTAAAGTCGCTGCTTTCCATTCCCTTTGGATTTTCTTTTTCTTTATTTTTTTGCGGTATACATAATTATATTATGCGTAGTTATTCTTAGTTTTTTTATTTATTTTTTATTTTGTTAATAAAGGAACTGTAGGAATTAAAAAAGTTGATTCCTGTGATAGGCAAGGCCCATGGGGCTCTCGTATGTACTCCTTAGTTGGCAATTTATTAATGAGAACGTCTGTGGTCACAATTTTTCGTCAACCCCAAAATGGTTGATTATGATTTGTGAAGAAAAGTGATTGGTTTATATGAAACATTGTTGTGAAACCTAGAGTGGACTGGATGGTCTAACTCGGTTAACTATGAACCGTTCACCAAGGAGGTTATTTTAACCCAAAAACCGGCCTATGAAAAAATGTCAATAAATCGTGCGAATTGTAGTCTTATTGCCTGAGTTTGAAAACCATGGATAGTTCTCACGGTTCATATCAGATTTTTAATTTTTTTTATTAAATAAAAAAAAAAAAATCAGTACTTGGCTTATAGTTATAGCCATAGTTAAATCGAACCGTTCAAAAAAAAAGGAAGTGGTTCTTGGTTTTATAGTCCAATTATTGGGGTCAAACTAATGGTTGAACCAATGGCCTCATTAATAATTAATAATTTTAAATTATAAAAAATAAAATAAAATATGTAATAAGTTTAGAAATAATAATATTTAGTTAAAAAATATATAACAAATTTATTTTAAAGAATTTTGTGAGTTTTAACATCTTATATTTAGAAAATAAAAATAACTAAATGTAACTAAACATATAACATTCCAAATCATCTTCAAAATAGAATAATTAATGGCATACCCTTCCTTTAGGTGTATTACACGGCCATCAATATAAACTAAAAACTCACCAATAAATTAATAATAAATTAATAAGGGGTGATATATGTTAAAAAATCATTTAAGATTAAAAGAATAGAGTTTCATATTTCACATCTCTATTAACTAAAGAATTGTATGTATTTTTCAACACAAATTATTCTGAAGTACTAATTAACAATACTAGCAAATTACAAAGTTTTACTGAGGTTTTAAATATTAAATGATTATTATATATTAATTTTTTATATTATTATTCAGGTAATGGTATATAATTTTTTTGGTTATTTACAATTATATATTTAATTGTATATATTCTCTTAAAAAAACTGTAAATATTAATTTAGTGTTTTGTTAACTAAACATACTTTAATTTTTGAGCATTATGTTACTTGGATTGATGAAAGTTCTTGTTTCTTAGATTACGCTCTCTCTCAAATGATGAATTTCTTTTATTTCAAATTAATAAAATGGTGTGTTTTTATAAAAGAAAAAAAAAATGATTACAACAACAAAAAAGAAATTAATAATAATAATAATAATAATTGTGGGGCCGTAGAACACAGATATATATATATATTCATCTTTCGTACTAGGCTTAAGGCCCATGCAAAGGCCCATAATCGTATATAAAGAGGGCAATGGTGACTATTGCAACCCAGGAAACCATGCCGAGGACAATTCTGTTCTCGGCATTAGAATTGTCCTCGACTAGTTAATGCTGAGGTAGAAGAAAGAAGATTTTGTCGGCAGAGACAATCTTCCAAAGCGCTCCAATGAGGAAAATAAGGGCAGCTAGAAAGCGCACTGGAGCATGACAGTAGGGTAATTTCAAGAAAGGCTGCTGCCTCCACATTAAATGCTCCCTCACCTAACGCTCTGGCCGCATTAATATGGAAGTGACCTGAACAGTGGCTCTTCAAACTCACAGCTACCACCTAAGAGCTTTGGAAGGAGGTTGATGTGACAAAAACCGACAAACAGTAGATCAAATCTGCACGTGTATGGTTGAGATGAAGAAGAAAACTAGTATATAAGGAAAAAGGAGCTTTGGAAAGGAGGATCGAAATTCTTATCAGAGAGAACACTGTAGCAATTTGAATAGACTTTGTAACCATTTGCACTATCACTTGATAAATCATAAGTTGAAACCTCCTGGACTAGTGCCGAGGATAGCCTTACTTATACAGAGTTATATTTATGATACGTATTCCTTATTTAAATCATCGTTAACTGTTGTTACACTGATCGAAGCTTAGTTCTTCTACCCACTCTCTACAAATTCATTGTATTGGACCTGTTGGGCTTGAACTCACTGATCCTTTAGGAATAGTGCGTAAACCTAGTCCCTACAATTGGCGCCGTCTGTGGGAAGAACTTGTGTGTTAGTGAGTGTAACAGTTAACCATGGTAGGGTCGGGTCCACACCAACAAACCTCGCGCCAGGTAGGTCCCCAACGAACCTGCTAGGTCCCAACAACAAGGTCATTCTCATAGCCTTGAACATGACAAAGTCGAGGGGGTGAAAGGAATCGAGAGGGAAGCGTGCATACCACCCAGACGAGTAACAGCCACTTTCAGGTGGGAAGTCGTGTGTCTCGGAGACAAAACCATAACCAGACCATGCAGAAGGAGATAGATGGCTTGAAGCGAAGATTGCGCCACGCACAGCGGAGACGGTCTCCTTCCAGTTCTGACACATCCTCTAATGAGGACGGCAATTACAAGCGGAGATCAAGAACTCCTCCCAGCGAGACCTTCTCTTATGAAGACGAGCATCATCCTAGACGAGAACACCAGGGCTTATCTAGTAGAGGCCTGGGTAATGATGCCATGAGTAAGGCTCTGGATCAAATTTCTAAGTCACCCTTCACGCGTAGGATAGAGAGGGTTAGGTTACCTCGGCGTTTCCATCAGCCCATGTTCACCGTTTATAATGGTCGAATGGATCCTGTGGAGCATGTGGGTCAGTTCAATCAAAGAATGGCCATTTACTCCAAAGATGAAGCTTTGATGTGCAAGGTTTTCCCATCTAGCTTGGGACCAGTAGCGATGAGGTGGTTCAACGGTTTAAAAGCAAATTTCATAGATTCCTATAAGCGGCTCACCTAGGCCTTCAGCTCTCGCTTCATTATGAACAGTAGGGTTCCTCAGTCTCTGAGTTCGTTGTTGTCACTATCCATGCGCGAGGGAGAGACCCTAAAAACATACTCGGATAGGTATTGGGAGATGTACAATGAGATGGACGACAACCATGAAGATGTTGCCATTAGCATTTTTAAAAGCGGACTCCCAACTGGGCACGACTTAAGGAAGTCCCTGACTAGCAAACCCGTCACCAGTGTATGTCAACTTATGGATCGGATTGACAAGTATAAAAGAGTGGAAGAGGACCAATTGCGAGGGAAAGAAAAGGAGAAGGTTATCCCTCAGGAGAGGAGAGATTTCAGGTCGGACAGATACAACACTAACCGTCTAAGGAGAGATTTCGCGGGGCAATCCGGACCAACCAGCATGCAAGTAGTTAACACTGTATTTAGAGAGCCGGTACATCGGGTTTTGGAAAAAATCAGGAATGAGCCATTCTTTAAGTGGCCGAATAAGATGACTGGAGACCCCATGAAGCGCAATCAGAGTCTGTATTGTCAATACCATCAGGATCACGGGCATACTACAGAGGACTGCAAGAACCTTTGGAACCACTTGGATCAGCTGGTCCAAGAAGGGAAGATGAGGCACCTTTTACACCCTTCCAGTGGTCATCAAGGTCAGGCAAACCAGGAGCCGCGGAGGGACAATTCCTTAAGACCACTCATGGGAACTATAAACGTAATTTTTGCTGCTCTAGGGAGGACGGGCTCATGCCCTTCTAGAGTAATGTTTGTAGCCCGAATACTCGCCGATGACTCTGGTCCAGAGCCAAAAAGACCAAAAGTGTATCCTCATCCGATTTTGAGTTTTTCCGAGGATGATAAAATTGGAACCATCCAACTCCACGACGATGCGTTAGTGATAACGCTTCGGATTGGGGGTTATGATGTGAAAAGGGTAATGGTAGATAGTGGTAGTGGGGCCGAGATCATGTACCCTGATCTCTATAAGGGGCTGAGGCTGGCAACGGAAGATTTGACGCCCTACAACTCCCCTTTAATGACTTTTGATGGGAAGATGGTCATGCCAAAGGGCCAGATTAGATTACTTGTGTAAACTGGCCCAGAAGTGGTGGAGGTTGATTTCATTGTGGTGGATACATACTCTCCTTACACCGCCATTGTGGCAAGACCTTGGCTTCATACCCTGGGAGCTGTTGCCTCCATTCTGCATCAAAAGGTGAAGTTCCCTTCCGAGGGTAGGGTCCTGGAAATTCCAGGTTGCCAAGCTACGACAAGGGAATGCCTGGTGGCTGCCATCTCATATCGGCCCAAAGTAGAGTCCTCGGCCAGCATGGAGGGAAGCTCATAGCAATCAAGGACCCCAGCATTGCCTATTAATGCACCACCCGAGGAGGCAGAATGTGAAGATTTAAAAAAGGTGATCATTGGCAATGACCCGGAGAGGTTCTTCCAGGTGGGATCTCAATTGCCCCCTCAGGAAAAAGAGGGATTGATAGGGTTCCTCAGAAAAAATGTTGATGTGTTCGCATAGGACGCTTATGACGCCCCAGGAGTAGATCCGAACTTCATATGTCACCACTTAAATGTAAATCCATCTGCTGCTCCTAAAAAACAACCACCTCGGCGCCCATCTAGGGAGCATGCCGATGCTATCAAGGACGAGATGAGAAAGCTCAAACAAGCAGGAGCTATCAGGGAGGTGTTCTACCCTGAATGGTTGGCTAACACTGTGGTTGTGAAGAAGAAGAATGGGAAGTGGCGGGTTTGTGTGGACTTCACGAACCTCAACAAGGCATGTCCAAAAGACCCATTCTCCATGCCTCGGATAGACCAGTTAGTGGATGCAACTATAGGCCATCCTCGGATGAGCTTCTTAGATGCTTTTCAGGGTTATCATCAAATACCACTAGCCTTGGATGATCAAGAGAAAACAGCATTCGTGACTCCTATTGGAAATTACCACTACAAGGTGATGCCCTTCGATTTGAAGAATGCGGGGTCTACCTACCAAAGGATGATGACTAGAATGTTCGAGCCACAGCTGGGCAATAGTTTGAGGTTTATGTAGATGACATGGTGGTGAAGAGCAAAGTGGTGTCTGAGCACGTAGGAGACCTCGAAACCATTTTTGACATCTTGAGGAAGCACAAGCTGCGTCTCAATGCTTCCAAATGCTCGTTTAGTGTAGAGTCTGGCAAATTTTTGGGCTATATGGTAACTCATATGGGAATTGAGGTGAGCCCGGATCAAATCAAAACAATTCACAATTTACAACCTCCTCGGAACCCCAAAGAGGTCCAAAAACTCACTGGAATGATCGCAGCCCTGAATCGGTTCATTTCCAGGTCCGCGGATAGGTGCCGACCTTTCTACCTCCTGATGAACAAATGGAAGGGATTTGAGTGGTCCGAGGACTGTGACTTGGCCTTCCAGCAACTTAAGGAATACTAATCCCGACCACCCATCATGTCAAGCCCTGAGACCGATGAGGTCTTGTTCGCCTATATTGCAGTAGCCCCTCATGCTGTTAGCCTGGTGTTGGTACGAATTGATAATGGCGTACAACGGCCAGTCTATTATGTGAGTAAGTCGTTACATGAGGCTGAGGTGCGTTACTTACCCTTGGAAAAGGCAATTTTGGCAGTAGTGCATGCCACGCGAAAACTTCCTCATTACTTCCAAGCACACACGGTTGTTGTTTTAACTTAGCTTCCACTTAAGTCGGTACTCCGAAGCGTCGAGTACACGGGAAGAATTGCCAAATGGAATACGGTTCTAGGGGCTTTTGATGTCAAATACATGCCTCGGACCTCTGTCAAGGGCCAAGTCCTAGCTGATTTGATAGCTGAATTTGCCAAACCCCCAATAGAAATAATAGCAGGAGAGCAAAACATGGATGAAAAATCGGTTGGCACAATCTCTGTACAAGGACCCTCATGTTGAAAAGTATATGTGGATGGTGCAGCAAACCAAAGGGGGTCCGGGGTGGGACTAGTTCTAATGTCTCCTGAGAAGGTTACCATCGAGAAATCATTGAGGCTGGGGTTCGCAGTCACAAACAATGAAGCCGAGTATGAGGCTTTATTGCAGGGAATGCTTATGGTACAGAAGATGGGGGGAAAGGCATTGGAAGTGTTCTCGAACTCGAGACTGGTTGTGGGCCAAGTGACGGGGGAGCTAGAGGCCAGGGATGTGAGAATGCAGAAGTACTTGAGTCAGGTCAGGCGCTTGCAATTGGATTTCGAATTCTTCGGCATGTCATACGTCCCGAAAACTGGAAACACGCACGCAGATTCATTGGCCACTCTTGCAACATCCTCAGCGCATGGTATACCTCGGGTTATCCTTGTAGAGGACTTATGCAGAGGAGATGAAGTCAAGGACAACATGGTTCAGATCCATCAAATCAAAGTGGGTCCGAGCTGGATGGATCCTATAGTGAGTTTTCTTAAAGATGATACATTACCTGAGGAGAAGTCAGAAGCTGAGAAAATACGAAGAAAGGCTCCTTGGTTCTAGCTGTCCGAGGACCACAAGTTGTATAAGCGCTCCTATTTTGGGCCGTATTTGCTGTGTATACATCCTGAAGCATCAGAATTACTACTCGAGGAGTTGCATGAAGGGATTTGTGGAAGTCACACAGGAGGAAGATCTTTGTCTCATAGAGCCATCACCCAAGGATATTGGTGGCCGGGTATGCAGAAAGAAGCCCAAGATTATGTCAAGAAGTGTGATCAATGCCAAAGGTTTGCCCCAAATATCCACCAATCGGGTGGGGTGCTCAATCCTCTCTCTAGTCCTTGGCCGTTTGCTCAGTGGGGTTTAGATATTGTAGGTCCTTTCCCTAAAGCGATAGGAAATAAGAGGTACCTATTGGTCGGCACAGACTATTTTACCAAATGGGTCGAAACCGAACCCCTGGCTAACATCAGGGATGTGGATGCTAAGAAGTTTATTTGGAAGAACATCGTTACTCGATTTGGGGTCCCCCATACCTTCATCACGGATAATGGCCTCCAATTTGATAGTAAGGCCTTTAGAAGATACTGTTGCGGTCTGAAAATTACAAATAGGTATTCCACTCCTGCCTACCCCTAGGGAAATGGGCAGGCTGAGGCTGTTAATAAGGTCATAGTCGACGGGTTGAAAAAGAGGTTGGATGATGCGAAAGGAAGATGGGTGGAAGAGCTGTCACACGTCTTGTGGACATATCGGACTACACCACGTCGATCAACAAGGGAGACCCCCTATTCCATGACTTATGGGGCTGAGGCTATCATCCCCCTAGACACCAGCTTTCCAATGCTGAGGACGAGTACCTTCACTCCAAGCGATAACGATGAACTATTAGCAAAGAATTTGGATTTCATTGAAGAGAGAAGAGAAAAAGCGATGATCCAGCTAGCCTATTACCACCAGAAACTCAAGCAAGGGTATGATGCCAATGTGAGGCTACGGCCCCTAGCACCAGGGGACTTGGTGCTGAGAAAAGTTGTGGGTAGTACCAAGAACCCGGCCTGGGGAAAGTTAGGGCCCAACTGGGAAGGACCATATCGCATCACTTCAGTAGCAGGAATAGGTGCATATTATCTGGAAGACTTAGATGAGAAAGCTGTACTTCGCCCATGGAATGTAAATAACCTAAGAATGTATTATTATTAATGAAAGCAGCCTTGTATGCACTCTGATTTGTTGTAAATTGCGCGCCATATGGTCCTCTGATATCTATTGAAGTATTAAACAGAAACTAAGTCATGTTAGGTTCCTCGGACCACAGACTTAGTGGAAATTAATACCCTTTACCATCTATTGAAGTATTAAACAGAAACTAAGTCATGTTAGGTTTCTCGGACCACAGACTTAGTGGAAATTAATGCACTTAGATATCTATTGAAGTATTAAACAGAAAATAAGTCATGTTAGGTTCCTCGGACCATAGACTTAGTGGAAATTAATACCCTTTACCATCTATTGAAGTATTAAACAGAAACTAAGTCATGTTAGGTTCCTCGGACCACAGAATTAGTGGAAATTAATGCTTTTAGATATCTATTGAAGTATTAAACAGAAACTAAGTCATGTTAGGTTCCTCGGACCACAGACTTAGTGGAAATTAATACCCTTTACCATCTATTGAAATATTAAATAGAAACTAAGTCATGTTAGGTTCCTCGAACCACAGACTTAGTAGAAATTAATGCCCTTAGATATCTATTGAAGTATTAAACAGAAACTAAGTCATGTTAAGTTCCTCGGACCACAGACTTAGTGGAAATTAATACCCTTTACCATCTATTGAAGTATTGAACAAAAACTAAGTCATGTCAGGTTCCTCGGACCACAGACTTGGTGGAAATTAATACCCTTAGATATGTACTGAAGTGTTAAACAGAAGCTAAGTCATGTCAGGTTCCTCTGACCACAGACTTAATAAAAATTAATATCCTTTAATTTCTGATCTCCTTTCTAGGATCACAATGTTTATTACCATACAGTAAACTGAAGTAAGCTCGTGAGCATCACTTAAAGCATTACAGGGTGCTATGGACTTTGCTGTTGTTAGAATTGATAGATTCAAAGTTAGTTTTGATCCATTCGGATTACTAATTGAAAATATATTTAAATTTTGTTCTCCCTTGTATAAATAACTTTGCACTTTTATAAATATATGGTTATGATCAATCAAGGAACATTCAAAGTGAAAATTACATAAACGAAGAAATTAACCCATACAAATTCAAGAAAGAAAAATGCATATTTCATTAAAACATGTCTCAGGAAAAAGAAACTTCATTACATAAATTGTGACTACATTACAAAAGGGAAGATTCATTGCTTTAATTTTATCTGAAGCTTATCCTTGGAAGTTTTGCTAGCCTGTTTGGCTGCTTCAGTAGGGATCACTTTTTCTTGCTCTTTGGGGATTTCCTCAACAAGCTTGGTAATTGAAGCTAAGGCCTGTTGAAAGCCTTGGGAAGCTACCCCACCTTGTGAAACCCTTGCAGCCTTATCCGAGGATATTTCCTTGGGAGTTTCAGGGTCTTTTGTTTGTTCCTGTTGACTAGGAGGAGGAGGATCCTGAAGCTGTGCTGTCTCAATAGGGTCAGCAACTGTGGAGGCTGCTTCACCTTGGACAGGAGGAGGATCCGAGGTTCGTATAGCTGGTGGGTAGTAGATCCTTTCTGGCTTTCTTAGCTCAGAAGAAGCCTCAACCCCAGCTCGGTTGAGGGCTTCACTCCAAGTTTGAGCACAATAGGTTCGGCATACGGCTGGGACCTCTAGCTTGAGGGCTTCCTCGGTCTCGGCTACTCCGACGTCGTAACCATGCTGCTCAGCCTCATCCCTAGCCTTTTTAGCCTCCATTTTTACCTTTTTGGCCTCCCCTCTTAGCTTCTCCGCTTGATCCTTAAGCTTTTGAGCTTCCTCCAATTTCTTCCGGAGGGCCGCTATTTGCTCTTTGGAGGAAGCTAACTGCTCCTTCGCATCGCGCAAGTGCAGCCTCTGCTCCTCAGCTTGCCTCTAGGTACTCTCTAAACCCGACTCAGCACTTCTCCTGGCCTTTTCCTCCTTAGCCAATTTCTTCCTTAAATCTTTGTTGAACTGATCGGCAATATTGAACGATTCCACGTCTGCCACACGCCTTTTCTTCTCGTTGTCCAACTGCTGATAGTAAGAATTGGTTATCTCATCAGCCCTGAAAGTGGCTTGAACAGCCTGAAAGAAAAGGGTTAATAACCTTACACTAGCAAAAAAAAAAGGGGGGGGGGGGGAAATAGTAACATACCATGCCCAGGTACCTTTTGAGGTTAAGAAAAACTTCATTCTTTCTGACAGACCGCAGCTCGGCCATGTCAATAGGGAGTAACAACGCCTCCTCCAAGGCCGTAGCTACCTGACATCCAACACCTCCATGGAAATCCCTAATGGATGCATTAGCCCTCATGGGTTCCCCATTAAGCATTGGGGTTGGAAGCCAATCCTGGAGCTCAGGTGGATGATTATCCACCCTCTCTAAGCCCCTTTGCCCTGGTTGGCCAATCTTCAGATGCTTCGCAGCTCATTGGGCCTTATCCTCCTCCACGGGCCGAGATCTTCCTGCCTCTACTACTTCCTTTCCTTTTTGCTCTCTTTTTCTTTTCGGGTCGGCAGGTTCAGGCCTGGGTGGCAAGGATGACTGAGGTGGAGGAAGAGGAAGTTTGGGAGGAGAAGGAGGAAGTTTGGATTGAGTAGGCTTCTCCAGCGCATCCTTTCCGGGCTGGGACTCTATTAAGTTCAGCAAACCTCTTTTAGGTTTCCTTTGGATACCCATCTCATCCAAAGTGACAAGGTCTTCCTGTTGCTGATGGTCAAGGTCAACTGATGTATTCTCGGGGGATAGGGGTTTGTTGAACACCTCAAATTCGTCATGAGAATCTGACAGGTCTACAATCCCCTCTAGTTCTTCTTCTCTTTCTTCTTCTTCTTCCTCCTCTTCTTCCCTTAGCAATGGGTTGAGATGAGGATGCTCCTACTGAAGGGACGCCCACAAAGAGTGGCTATGTAAGTGGTGTACCCTCGGGAATTGGAACGCCCTCAGGAACAACGAATCCTTCATAGGCCACACTAATGCGGTGAAGACGAGGATCTTTGGCTCTTATCACACACTTAGGAGCTTGAAATCCAAGGGAAATTGGTTTGTACCCAAGGATTAAGTGCGCAGCTCGTAATTGACCGTCGGCTTCGTTCACAAACACCTCAAACCGCAGAATTTTGTCTAGGCTTTCTCTGTTGATCAAGTTGAGCCGAGATATGGTGGAACATTTGTCTGTAAAATCATTAAAGCAAAAGGAGAATTTGTCAGAAATAGAAATGTTGCGAAGTAAAAGGGAAATATAAACCAAAGTGTATAAATTTACAACTAGACCCCCACCTGGTGTTCCCTCCTTAACTGGACAGGGTAATCCATCGTGCCATTCCCCATAAAAAATTAAAAAATCTTCCTTTAGCCCCTTGTTTGACATAGGGAGGCATTGAATTAGCCTCACTTCGGGATACCTTAACTTAAGGTAGTATCCCTGCCCCTTCAAATGATGCAGGTTATATACCCAGTTGACATCATGATGTGTCAACCTCAGGTTCATTCTCTCATTTAGGACTTCTATGCTCCCTAACACTCTGAACATATTTGGGGCGCATTGTGTAGAGGATAATCTAAAGAATCTAAGATAGTTCCTTGTGATTGTACCCATAGGAATGGTCATCTCTCCCTCTATGAAGGTGATCATTGGGATGACCACCTCTCCCCCTTTCCTATCATCTACCATTCCCCTTGGACAACGTATCTCATTCCCACTGTTGGCGGGATTCTGTACTTAACCCTAAACCTCTCCCTATCCTCCTCGGATTCAACTAAACACTTGAATCTACCCATTTTCTAGGAATATTTAAGAAGAAACTAACAATTTTGAAAAGAAAAATAGAGACGAGAAGGAGAAAGTAGGATGAAAAGAGAATATACAGAAAGAAATGAAGTTAAGAAGGTTCGAGGAAACTTACAGGTTTAAAAGGAGGTCCTCGGGCAAGTTTTGGTATTTGTAGACGCACAAGTAAGTGAGAGAGAAGGATAGGTTCAGTGTATGAACTCTAGGATTGTGTGGTTGCTGAACGTAGGGAAGGGGGTTGATTTGAAAAGCTATTTATAGGGGCGCAGAATTTACAAGCGGGAAAATTCCCGCTCGTAACCCCAGAAAATCCTCCACCGTTAGATTTGCATTGGGCCGTTGAACGTGGGGGACACAAGTGCCGTCAAAATTTATGAAGGCGCGCTCTGGATGCCAAAGCGTCAGGAGCGTGCCTTGAGAAGATAAAAAGGCGTTTGGGTGGATTAGATAGAAATGGCTTAACTGTGGGATAAAGTGGGCCGAGGATATCAAAATCTTTCTTTCCTCCTGAGAAGTCGAAAAGCAAGATTTGAAGGGCTATTATGGGGCCGTAGAACACAGATATATATATATATTTATATATTCATCTTTCGTACTAGGCCTAAGGCCCATAATCGTATATGAAGAGGGCAGTGGTGACTATTGCAACCCAGGAAACCATGCCAAGGACAGCTAATGTCGAGCTAGAAGAAAGAAGATTTTGTCGGCAGAGACAATCTTCCAAAGCGCTCCAATGAGGAAAATAAGGGCAGCTAGAAAGCGCACTGGAGCATGATAGTAGGGCAATTTCAAGAAAGGCTGCTGCCTCCACATTAAATGCTCCCCCACCTAACGCTCTGGCCGCATTAATGTGGAAGTGACCTGAACAGTGGCTCTTCAAACTCACAGCTACCACCTAAGAGCTTTGGAAGGAGGTTGATGTGACAAAAACCGACAAACAGCAGATCAAACCTGCACGTGTATGGTTGAGATGAAGAAGAAAACTAGTATATAAGGAAAAAGGAGCTCTGGAAAGGAGGATCGGAATTCTTATCAGAGAGAACATTGTAGCAATTTGAATGGACTTTGTAACTATTTGCACTATCACTTGATAAATCATAAGTTGAAACCTCCTGGACTAGTGCCGAGGATAGCCTTACTTATACAGAGTTATATTTATGATACGTATTCCTTATTTAAATCATCGTTAACTACTGTTACACTGATCGAAGCCTAGTTCTTCTACCCACTCTCTACAAATTCATTGTATTGGGCCTGTTGAGCTTGAACTCGCGTAAACCCAGTCCCTACAACAATAATAATAATAATAATAATAATAATGATAATGATAATGATAATGATAATGATAATGATAATGATAATGATAATGATATTATTAATATTAATAATATTATTATTATTATTATTATTATTATTATTATTATTATTATTTTAGGTTCCATGGCCACAATGTGGCACTCTAGTCTATGAATACATTGATATATAAAAAAGGTATATATGATCATATTTGTGTTTTTTTTTTTTTTTTTGGTAAATAAGGATGCATAGAAAACTAAGAAAGGTAAACAAGCGGGTAAAAGACACCACTAAATTATCTGTTACAACAAAACCCCTAACATGTTTGGGGGGGATTAAGGAAAATAGCAAAATTAGCGTACATAGATTTTCCCAAACTGGTGTTGATACCCATTTTCGTGACACATTTTTTACAAGCCCAATTCAGTCGAGCCCGACTTTCTTATGGGCTTAATATGATATTTTATTTTATTTTATTCTTTTAAGCATGACCCAAGCCCATGTGACATATTAACAAAATTGAGAAAGTGTGGTTTGGAGGGTATGGGTTGATTTTTGTCGAACCTTTTGCATGAGCCTAGCATGCGTGCTATCAAGTGGACAATGGACACTGGTAGCACCTTAAGCTCATGGAGAAGGTCTTGTACCCCAAATTTCCACCCCAAAAGAGCTTGGGTGTGGAAATATAGGTAGAAGAAGGGAACCTTCGCTCTCTTCCTCCCAACCTCTCTCAATTTTCTCTTCTTGCTAACTGTAAATCGAAGTTTCGGATTTGCTATATTTCTATGCATTTTCAGCACTTTTATTATTGGCATTTTGATTTCTCTATTCTTAAAGCACCATTAGCCTTTGTTTGCTATACATTGTGAATTTTGGGCTTGACACTCTCCGCAAATAATTACTTCTAAAAAACCCAAGGGGAGATTTGGGCCATTCTTGCATTTTTGGCCCTTATCGCAAAAACGTCCTCGACATCTTGGCGACTTCACTGGGGAGTCAAGTAGCAGGAACAAGAGAAATGATGCCTCCAAATATGTGAAACCAGCAAAGAGATGGTGTTTCTCACACTAACTTGTCGTTCCTAGGGAAACCATATGATGCTTTTCCATGCAAGAAGTGCATTGTGAAGTTGAGCTGAAAAAAGGTCTATCCTTAGCCCATTGAGCCCCTGGAGATGCTTTAATATGTGTGACGAAATCGCTCCAACCTCCGGAAGCCATCCAAGAAGTGAAGGATTTTGAGGATGTATGGAAATCAACTTTCTTATTCAAGGGAAGAATTTTCTTCAACTCATTTATATTCTCTTTTAGCTATTATTCTTATGGATGAATATCCTACATCCCTTGCTTTACATAATATTTGTGAACATTTTTGTTGTAGCTTGAAAATCCAAAAGTGGTGAGCTGCTAGTCCGACCACGAAGGGAAGGAAGGCTCCGGCCAATAATCAACAAAGCAAAGCTCTAAATATAAATTTCAGCCCAAGAACCCCCAACGACAATGGCTAAAATCTCATCCTCAACATCTCCAACATATGTCTCCTTTATTGTTGAGTTGTATTGTTGTTGGGTTAGCACTAAGCGTATTGGGTTGCCGCGGGTGATTGACTCATTTTGGGACGAGTATAATTTCCACTATGTGCGACCCTTCGCAGCTGAATAATTTTGGCGTCATTGCTAAATGAAGTCTTCACCAAATAGTTAAAGGCCATATCTAAATGGCCCACCGCAAGTCGTTAGATATCCCATATACCAAGCCTTGAGGTAGAGACATTCCATACACTAAGTCTTGAAGTCATATAAGCAATATACTAGCACCAACGCATGCTTATTTTCTATAATTCATGTATGCTACTTCGCTTTGCTGTGACTTTTGTTTACTAATGTAAATCGCATTTGCACTGGGGGCAAAATGAAAACCTTCTCGAAGCACCCAACAATGAAGGAGATCCAAAATCAATCCCCCTCACCAAAGCCTTGAAATACTCATTCACTCCAAGCCATGACATGCTCACGCATCCAAAGTCATGGTCTATCCACGCACATCAAGCCATGACATGTTCATACATTTGAAGCCGTGTCATTAGCATGCATTCCAAGTCATGCCAACGCCTTCGCCATACTCAAATTTGAGATTATACTTGAAAAGGGAAGCGCCATGTTGCCATACTCAAGAAAATTGTTCTTGTCACTCAACTCTAGCAATTGAAATCCGCAACTAAGCCCACTAATAAGGAAGGTTTGCGCACGCCTTTGAAGAATGCTTTGCTAGACCTTATTCTAGATGTTGTGTTAGGGATGCAACACCCCTATACCGACATCTTTAAAGTCTAGTCTATCATTGTCTCAAAGTTAAAAGCTAAGCAAGAAAAGTGTTAAGACATATGTGAATCATGTTAGGAACATGTGTCATTTAGAATTGGCTAATCCTTTGACAAAACGCACTTTACTTGTAATTGGGTAGATATAGGATGTGTTTAATACTTCAAGGAATAAGAGTTCAAGTCCAAGTGCACTCTAACCTCATACTCACATATCCTATAGGCCTTCAAGACATGAGTGTCCTAAAGCGTTCTACACTTGGAGGCTTGATCTCATCGGACATATCCATTCGCCCTTGAATGGGTGCATTTAGGTCTTTGCCGCCGCTAAGTATTTCATTAAGTGGGCGGAAGCAATTATACTCAAGAAAGCAATGGGAGTGGCCATAGCCAACTCCATCAAGGAGTATATCATTCGTCACTTCGGCATCTCACAAAAGGTCATAAGCGACAACAATACATCTTGCTCATACCATTTTTTGGAGGCATGCCCTATGAAACATTAGGAAGTCGATGAACTATCATGTTATCCAAGCATGGTGAGTCCCCTACATGTGAATGTGCAATACCTTTAATAAAGTAGGGAAAACCAATGCTTTCTCCTAATGGAAAACCTTGCGAAGCGGCAAGAAATCCTATAAATTTTCTTACGGTAAAACCTCTACATGCGAGGGTGAAAATACTCTTAATAAGATAGGGAAAGCCAAGCACATACTCTTTCAATGGTACGCCTATCAAATGGTTTGGAAGCCAATAAGATGTTTCACTATGGTGGTACCCCTACTTGCGAGGGCATAACTAGCCCTCAACAAGGTAGGAAAGCCAATGCATCCTCAAAGGTAAGCCCTACCGAATGATTAGGAAGTCAATAAGATGTCATATTATTCATACGTGGTAAAACCCCTATTTGCGAGGGTGCAACGCCTTTAACAAGGTAGGGAAAGCCAAAAGTTTCTTATAGTTCAAGCACGATGATCCACTACATGTGGGGACATAACCATCCTTAAAACATATAGGAAAGTCAACGCAACAAATCACTACCTCATTGCCACATGATAATTCACTATACACAAGGATAGAACTTCTCCTCAAGAAAATAGCAAGCCTATGCATTCTATGAGTCATTGTGTGTGAGAATGCAATCACCCTATGAAACGGTGACAAACAAGTGCACCATGAGCCACAATGCCTCTAAAATGCAGGCCATATGTGGGGACTTCTTGAAACTAACGAAGTAGCAATCTAATAATACATGTTGAGTATAAGTCAACTACCAAGCAGCAAGTCAAGTTTCAATATATATGAGCTGCTGTCTGTGAAACCAAATCCGCCCGTCAATAGAACGCTGAAAAATGGTGCACAAATAGCAAGACGTGCGCTTAGCCAAAACCTATCCACAAAGGCATGACAACCCAAGCAACATGTCTACTAACCCTTGCAAAGGCAAAGTCATATTCACAACATATCCAATCAAACACGAGTCATTCTCAAGAGACTAAGTGTGTACAATTTATCAAAGCTATGCTACTCAACCACAAGGTGCACATGACCTTTTCAAGCAAGCTTTCTTCAACATATCAAAGCATTCATGACCATATTGGGGTTGTTTTCACAACAAAAATGTACTCATAGCCTATCAAAGAAAGGTGCAAAGTCATTCTCATGGTACAAATTACAAACCATATACATCCTTGAGGTACAAATCATTTTTTCATTTTGAAATACAAAATTTACATCCAAATATCATATATGTTTGTTTTGTACAAAATGCAAATTGTGCCAACTAACCATGATAGTACAAACTCAAAGTAGTCCCAATACAACTAAATAGGAGCTGTTCTATACATAAGTGGGTTGTCCACAAAGGTGAAATACAAGAGAAAGTGTCTCCAGGTAGCAGCCCCTATTACACACTACAACTAGTTCAAACTTTCAAAGCTTGGAGCTCAATACAAGACAATCAGATAAAAAAAGAAAACAAGAAAGGAGGTGAAGGAAAAAGTCGAGCAATGTCATAGTCCCCATCCAACATCACCATCTTCAGGACATTGGCTTACAATCGATCTCTTCTTTACTTCAAAGCCGTAAGTAAGAGACAGACCAAAAAAGGTTTAAAGTTACTAGCGGCAACCATGGTACCATCTATTGTAGCTCTATGTTGCTGTCCGTAGCAGTTTCAACCTTAGAAAATGATGCATTGGCCACGTGAATGAAATTCCCAATGATGGCACCCCAATTGTCTAAGCCAAAGTCATTGTACAAGAAACCATAGTACATTGCACTCAATATTACTATATGCAATCAAGAAAAAAAAAATGAAGAAGATGTGTGACTTAACAAGTGAGTTACAAGTTCACACTTAACAATGGCATAGTCTCCCAAAGTATATTTATTCTATGTAAAAGTGAGAATCATCACACTCAGCAATTACTACTGGCATGACAAGAAGGGGTGGCAGCATCATGCCACAGCAGATTTTGACTTGCCAAAGAAAAGGCAGCTTCATTCTCAAACAAATGGAGTTGTTGTATGTGCACCATCTTCAATATGCTAACAATTATATAAAAAGAATAGTGGCTTCTCACCATAAGCGAAAGCATCTCGGCACAACGACATTTCATTGAACATCTTTTATAGCCACATAGCAAAGTAGAACCTCCCACTTACTTACAAGTTGCGCCGTTCATCAATTTTAGCATACACAACGGCAATTTTACAGGGCATCTTCTCATGCTATCATCGTCTATTTTGCCCTATCAAGGCCCAAGACATGAGGGCTATTATGAATGAGCAATACCATGATAAAAAAAGATACACTCTATATGGAATCACCAATCTCAGTTTCACCTACTGCCTCCTTGTCATTACAAAAACCAAGAAGCAGCAACTTGTGACCCTTACTTTCAACCTCATCGCAAGGACATGACATTAGGGGCTGTCAACTCACTCAGCAGCTTTATCACATCTCTTTTCTACATAGCCAATTGATATTTTCACTATTTTCCATCTCAAATTCGCTAAACCAAGGTTGCGAGTAATATTGCTCATCGCTCGTGATTATGGCTTCATCATAAATATTCTTGGCAAACACAATGTCTTCGGATTAGCCAACAAGCAAGCAATTCTCAAGTTAAAGCATCCTCAAAGTGGTCTTCAAGATAGCCTCCCAATTATCATTATATTCTCATGTGGAATCAAGTCAAACTTTGGCTTCACTTCTTTGAATTTAAGACCAAGTATGCTACTCATTCTACTTACAATACAATGGCCAACTCAAAGTCAATCATAGTTGCACTATGAATTGATTTCCATGCCTTGCAACTGTCGGAATCAATGGGGAGGTGACTTCAATATAAAAATTTGGCTTCAATTACAACAATAGTTCAACCTCATTAATCGGTGCAATAGGTCTATCACTTTCCAAAAAAAAAAAAAAAAAAGAGCTCACCAAGATGGGAGTCGCATTCATGTTTTTTAAGTTTGCTCGAAGAACGAGTTCAACACCTTGACGCCATGTTTGGCATCATCCTCCAGCAACAAAACTTTGTTCCTCACTAACGAGGGTACCTTTCTCTTCGCCATTGGCATTGCTTAGCCAAGATTGGTGCAAACGAGTCCCACAACCATGGTTGGCGAGATGTCGCAAACCTCCATTATCATCACTGACGGAACAACCCTGATCCTTGCTAATGGGTTTCCTCTTTTCTTAGGTGACAACGCTTCATCCCATCTAAATCTCAACTTTGCAGATGGTGGGCGGCACCAAGCTCTTTAAATTCTTTTCTGTTAGAACTCCATTGCTTCTCAACCATAAGGATCTCCACCATCTCAACACCCACCTTGAGTTTCAACGATATGGGTGGAGGATTGAAGATTGGTGTTGCAAGATTTGATGAAGCTTGGGTTTTTCAAAAAAAAAAAAACAACAGATGAAGAAGGAGAAACACATTTGAGATCAAAGAAATAAGTTTAAATAGCTCTACAAGTCTTGAATCGTTGCTCCCAAAAGACTCTTGAAGGAAATTTAAAGAAAAAAGACAAAAAGAAAGAAAGAAGAAAGAGAGCTACTGAAAAAAAGAGAAAGCTAGCAGCATGGGGTTCAGACAAATGGTATGTCAATATATGTTATAAGAGAAAACTAAAGCCACTAAAGAGAAAAGAGTGGCTGCAAAACAGACACTCAAAAAATCACCACGGGGACCCACCATACATGATTCAAGACTTGAGGCCTTAATTATTTCTCATGGCATATGAGCTTCTGTCTAAGTTAGTCCACATGTCTTTGTACAAGCCTACCAATATCTTTTCTTTTGGCATTGAAGTCATGTAAATATTAGCACCTAGCAACCATCTTTTGGTCTATGCCATGATGATGGTTTGAAATCTTTCAAGGGTACATTTCTTCACGCATTAAGAGAGTGAAGCTTCAAGACACACAGCTTGGGTCCACTCATCCAAGATTTATATTAGGAGTATTGTTCCTAAAATATAATCATAGAAAGCCAAAAATATGGGAGAAAGCATCATGAAATTGAAGGTGCCTAAACCATTCCATGAAGAAAATTATAAAGCTACACGTGGACACGAAAAACAAAGAGCATTCCAGATTGGACCTATCATTTGGTTACAACTCGACTTTCTTGGACTCATGACCACAATGTTTCGACAAGTGGGCTCCGCAACCTATGATATTTATACACTTCATCGACTTGTAACTTCCCAACAAAAAAATAAAACGTTTGGGTAAACTAATTCCCAAACTCGCAACATTTTCAAGCAATGGGAAACATTAACTATTCACACTATGCCGCAAATGCCACTCGTGCTTGGGGGGCTAATGTTGATACCCATTTTTGTGATACATTTTTTACAAGACCAATTCGGCCGAGCTCAAATTTCTTATGGGTTCAATTCATGTATTATATTATATTTTATTCTTTTAAGCATAACCCAAACCCATGTGACATATTGGAGAAATTGAGGAAGTGTGGTTTGGAGAGTATGGGTCAGTTTCTTTCGAACCTTTTGCATGAGCCTAGCATGCGTGCTACCAAGTGGGCATAGGACACTGGTAGCACCACAAGCTCATGGAGGAGGTCTTGTACCCCAAATTTCCACCCCAAAAGAGCTTTTATGCTTTGGTTGATGGTGGCCCAACTTTTCTGCTCTACACTTTTTTTGCCTAAAACACATAGTTGACCCTAAGTGGCTAGCCTTATTTGCTACAACAACCAAATGCAGACTCCAAGGTTCTGCCATGTCTAGGAAATATCAGCCCATGAATTTAAGCCACTTCATTTCCCAAATTATGCATAAAGCAAGCCAACCCTCTTACCCAATTAAAAGCAAATCTGACCATAACCTCTTTGAATGAAACCTTGGGGTTCAAAGCCTCTTGTATTGACCAAAAACCAGTCACTTAGAGCACCCTAAATTCAATACAAAAGGCCCCAATCAGATTCAAAAGCAACCACATTTTAACCTTAGAGCTGAAACTCTTGAGCAAAAGCTCATTCAACCAACAATGATTCTCACAATTTCGAAGTTTGGGTGTGGAAATACAGGTACAAGGGAACCTTCCCTCTCTTCCTCACAACCTTTCTCAATTTCCTCTTTTCGCTAACTGTGGATCAGAGTTTTGGACTTGCTATGTTTTTGTGTATTTTTTAGCATTTTTTTTATTGCCATTTTGATTTCTCTCTTGTTAAAGCAACACTAGCCTTTGTTTGCTATACATTGTGAATTTTGGGCTTGACACTCTCTATAAATAATCACTTCTAAAGAATCTAAAGGGAAATTTTGGTCATTCTTGCTTTTTTGGCCCTTATCGCAAAAACGTCCTTGACAACTGGCAAGAGCATTAGCACTCCCGTTAGCTTTATTGAAATCATTGATGGACTTGCGTATTAGGGATGGTCCGCAAGAGCCACCTGCAATCATCAACTAAGGGTCTGTTTGGATGGAGGAGTAGAAAATTGGGAGGATAGAAAATGAGGAAGGAATAGGAAAATGAAAGGATAGCAAATATTTAGTTTTCTTTCATATGTGTTTAGTTGGGAGAATGTAAAAGTGGAGAGATGAAAAACTCATTTGTTTGGATGAGAATACAAACGAGAGGATAGAAATTGTAGTTTGTACAAATTTCAACTCATATCTTTAGCACAATCCATAACTCAAAATAGATCTAAAATTGAATTATTATAGAGATGTATCTAGGGAATAGTCGCTGCAGACTTATAATACTTCAGGTGCTAATGAAACTATTTTAGTGAAATTTAACTGTCTCAATTCCCGTGTGATCGCACCAAAAATTCTAGTTCCTTTAGGATTTCCTTTGTAATCCTTTGTGTTGATATCGTATTTTATTTGCCCTTGATTTGCGTGCCAGACCCCGAAAAATCCAAAAATATCATTTTTTTTTTCTCCAAGGGTTCGTGAGAGCATCCAGAATGACGTGGCGCGACCCGTTTGGGTGCCGGAGCACCTGAAGTGCATTTTCCAGCTGAAATGACCAAAATGCCCCTAGTCAGCCCTAGGTTTGATCGAGGGCCAAATGAGGTCCAAACTCTCACAAAACAACGTTTTTCATAGTTTTTCATCAAACCTGAGCTTCTTAGAGATTTTTAACGACTTTGACCAAGTTTGATCCCAAGTCGATCTTGGATGGGCCCAAAAACCCTAATTTTGATCCGGCTGCCAAAATGGGTTGAAATCAATGCCATTGCAAAGATTATCAAATTCTTATTCCTATGACTATTCATGGGTTAAAATCAGAGTTAGAACGGCCAAGATATCACAAAAACCGGGATGACGCACCGATCAATGCACCACAAACTTCCGAAAGCCATAACTTTTGATTCGACCATTGGATTTTCAAGTTCCATACCTTTTCAGAAACAGGAAGCCAAGATATTTCCAAGGGAGTCAAGATCAACCAGATCAGGGGCCCTTTGAGGCCGGTGGTCCTTGAAGGGCCGCCGCCTCGAAAAACACGCCCAGGGCTATAAATAGCCCTAGGCACCTCTCAGACAAAAAACGAGGGAATTTTGCTAAGTTTTGCTCTCAACCTAGCTTCTCTACGCGTTTTTTTGTCTCTTCCAAACACCAAAAAACACATAAAAAACACCCAAAAAACACATCAAAGCTTCTTGATTCTTCTCTCTTCACCAAAGTAAAGTAGTGATTTACAACTATGTTTTATGTTGCCTCTATTCCATGACAAAAAGTGTTGTAATTGCTTTAATTTTGTTCCTTGTATTTTGTTGAATTTTATTGTATTGGGTTTAGTATTAAGTTGGTGAAGAATCGAACATGTATTGGATGAACAAGTGGATTTCGCGAGTGTCTCGCGAGAAGCCTACCCGCGAAAGAGCCACGTGAGAAGCATATGTTGGAAGCTGAAGAGTCATGCCAGGCTGTCGATTTCACGAGTGTCTCGGGAGTAAGGACTTCCCACGAGGTACTCACGAAACGTTCTGCCTGGAGGATTTTTAAGTGTGACCTTCTTACCCTTCACCCATACTATATATACCCCCATTACCCATAAAAGTATGAGAGGTCATTCAAAGAGAAAAACTCTAGATAGGTTTTCTACAACACACACCCATCTTTTACAGAAAGAGATACTCATCCTTAGTGAGAAATCATTATAGCCTTTTCTCCTTTCCTCTCCCATTGTCATACCTTGAGAGGAGATTTGTATCTAAACACAACCCACACCTTTTCAAAGTGTAGAAAGTGTTTTGGAGCTTGGGAAGCTTTGGGGATTTGCCAAAAGAAGTCGGTGAGGCTTGGCGGATGCAATCAGGCGTATTGCGGGATCCGAAAAGCTAGAAAAGACATGACTCCGAGAAGTCTGTTGGTAGTAGGAGTTTGGAGGGCTTAAGTACATTGGGTAGACTAGGCTTGGAGGGTCTTTTGTTATTCGTGTACTCCAACTTTATTCTTTAGTGGATCGATTACCGCTTGGAGGGCGGCAGAGAGGTTTTTCACCGAGTTCTTCAGTTTCCTCTTCGATAACACGTCTTGGTGTTATCTTGTGGTTGCATCTCTCTTCCCTTTCTCTTGTGTTTTACTTTTATTGTTTGTTTTTCATGTTTATGCACTAAAGTAGTTATCGGTTTATTGCGCTTCATTTACTCTTGTTCCGCACTTAGATAAGTTAGAGTAAAAACAATCTAGCCGTAATTTTTTAATTGGGGGTCTAAACAAGCTCTTGTGTTATCACACAAATCTGAGCTTTCAACCAAGAACACAAGGTATTGCTTTTGTACCCAATCTTCATTTCCTTGGTTCTACACTTTGGATTTGGGGTTTAGGGGTGTGGATGTAGCTTTTTTTAGCTATCATCCACACCTTTAACCTTCTAAATCATTTTCTAGCATTTATCCTTTCCTTTTGCTAGAATAACATGATTTATCGCTTTCTTTAGCATGCTTCTTGCTTTATGTGTGTTCCTTACTTAGATCTATGTGTTTATGTGCTTTTTGCCATGTTTTATGCTTAAATCTACATCCTTACATGCTTGTATGTTTAGATCTACATGCTTAGGGCTTTATGCCATGTATTCCTATGTTCTGTGCCTCTTTTATTCTAGGTTGATGTTAGGGTTACATGATCACATGCTTGTATGATGTTGTTAGCTATGCCTTGCTTGGATCTATGTGTCTATGTGTTTATTTCCATGTTATATGGTTAGATCCTTGTCTTCACATGCTTATATGCTTGGATTTATGTTTTTCCATGTTTATGTGCTAAGTTCCTATATGTTTACATGCATGTCTCTATGCCTATGCCTATATCTATGCTTCCACATGCTTGTGTGTTTGGATCTATGCTCTCTACATGTTTCATGTTATTTTCCATGTGCTTGTGCACTCTATGCCATGTTCGCGTGCCTAGACCTAGGCTATGTTTGTCATGCCATGTGCTATTGTAGCCCTATCTTTCTTTCTTGTGTTTTGGCCTATTGGTTCGGACCCGATATAGACCCTGTGGTCTTTGTCATCGTCCATATACCAAGGCCCACATAAAAGGGTTTGGATCGTCCTATTTGCATGTCTATGCTTGCTTGCTTCTATGCTTTATGCTTGCGTTAGCCTCTCTAGTTCTAGGCTTTGCCACACCCTTAGCGGGTTTGTGTTTGTGTGGTTACATCTGACGTTCATGAGGCCTTGTTTGGATGTAACCATTTGGGAGGCATCGCCATGATGCTGGTTGCTTTGTGCATACCTTTCCCCTTTTTCGCTCCGCGCGATGCTATGCTTACCATGCTTGTTTGTGTCATTCATTGGCTTTCTATGCATCTTTACACGCTTGCTTACATGTCCATGCATGAGTCTTTCTTGCTAGTGTGTCATCCATGCTTTAACACAATGAAGTTATGGACATTCGATCCAAACCTACATTTGTCCCTTGCGGACATCTCCTTTTGTTCGCTTTCTCGCTTGTTTACCCTTTTGCTTGTTTGCTTGCTTTATTGCACCTTTGCTTGCCATGCCTATCATGCTTATCCGCTTTATGCCTTTTCATATGCTCTTTGCACTTCTTCCTTCCATTGCTTGTCTGTTGGTTTTCTTATCTTTCCCTCTGCATGTACACACATGGAGCGAGGACACATGGATCTAGGGCACGGTCTCCCAGGTGCAAGCAAAAAGGGCACAGGCGTAAGCATGTCGATACAACCCAAGTGGCTATGTTCAGTAGGTTTAGGAGTCCAGTTTTCCCATTTGGTTATGTACTCTTTTAAACCCCTCTCTTCCTCCTCCCTTTCTCTCTTAGATGGGTTATATTAGGTATATCATGTCGTGTACCATTCATCCTCATCTCTAGGGTATGGCGACCCCTGTTTACTTTCCTGCACCTATATTTTGGGTCATGTTCTAGGGATGTAGGCATTTACTTTCCTGCTCTGTATGCTTACATTGTGCATGATGTATGTATATATATACCTGCTCGTTCCTTCCGGTGTGATTGTCACAGTCCGTGTCACCTAAGGCAAGCGATGTCTAATTTCTGCCGCAAAAGTAAGGTGACTTGTCGCCATATTTTCGCCGTAGAAATTTGGCACTTTGCTCGAATGCCTTAGGAAAACATAGATTGGGACCACATCCATTCAAAAGCCAAACCTCAAAGCCCCCATGCACACAAAGCCCCGAAAGCCAATGCCAAAGTCATGTTTTTACTACCAATTTTCAAAAATTAAGGTTTTATCAAAACAAAGGACTATCCTTGGACAGGCGTTGTGGGGTGCCTAACACCTTCCCCACACGTAACCAAACTTCCGGACCTAAGAATCAAGATTTTCTTGCCGTCAACATTAGATTAGGAAAAATGCCCTTTTTCTTAACCTAGGATCAACTAGAAACAGGTGACCAATCACACCTTAGAAAGACCCAATGATTGGTGGCGACTCCACTCACCTTTGGTAATCACCTAAAATTTGGCCTAGGTTCTTGCCATAACGCCAAAGGTAGACCTACTTTCCTCCACATAGAGAGAGAGCACCCGAAGCTCCACGCGAACAACACACGCATCACATACCATTCGAGAAGGGCCCTCCAACGGGGCCCCATGCGCGCGGGAGCTGTCGCCACAGCGGGTGGTCGAACGAAGGCACGGCGGTGGCAGTCTTTCTGCTTAGCCAGTCGAGGCCGAGCGTAGACAGACTGGCGACTTTGTTAGGGATCAATGAAAGTTTAGCCTTTAGAGCTTTTGATAAAACCATAATCTTTGGACATTAGCTTTCAAAAACGTAGAAATTAGCATTGGCCTCCGGGGCTTTCCTTTTGAAAAAGGCTTCTACTATATCCTAGTAAACCGTTTCAAAAGAGCAAAAATCTTTTTCCGAAAGGATGGCTCTGAGGTATTTTCACAAGGGGCTTTACCGCTTTCCTCACATGCTTTACTGCATTCCTCACATGCTTTACCGTTTTCTTCACATGCTTTACAGCTTTCCTCACATGCTTTACAGCTTTCCTCACATGTAAACATAGGGTAGCAAAATTTAATTCTCGTTACACCTTTATCCTCTTTCCATATATATCTGCTGTGCTTTGGAAAAGTCTTTCCCCTTCATTAAGAATTGCATGACATATACACCCTTTTGAGCCGAACTCGAGCTCCGCATTGTTGGCGTAGTCTCACCTCTTTTGGGGATTTCATCACCCTATCTGTAGGTGTATGGACAAAAACATCGGCAGTGTTACCTATAGTTAGCTTTGGGGCTGATGTTGTAGGCACTTTTGGGTCTATGGGTGGACAGGAGTAGCTGAAAAGGCCCCCTTGATCCTTCCTACCCCATAACTGGCATAAAGGGAGGGGTATGGCGATTGAGTACCCTAGGACAGGAACCACCTACCAGTTAAGCCTTTGCATACAGTTGGCCTAGTTATGTCAAACCCGTGAGGACTAAATCAAGCCCAGAGCCTATCAAGATTAGGGAAACCTAACGAGTGAACATCCAAGCCTAGGAAAGGATACCCTTATAGGGCTAGAGGTCAGGGGAAAGTGTCTTGTAAAAGGTGCCCCCTTTTTGCTTGCACCAAAGAATTTGTGCTCTACTCTAGGTTCCTTCTATCCTGTTTGCATAGCATCCATGATTAAACCCCTAGGAAAAGCAACCCCGTTGCTTGTACATGCTAGACCATACCCTATCCCTAAGGGTTTACAACCCTACAAGGGCACTTATGCATACATCGATTGGTTCTGTCACCTAATTGTGCAAAGATAAAATTTGTGGCAAGTAACCGAAACTCCGTTAAGGAGGAAGTGCTGCCAGAGAGCTGTCAAGAATCCCAAAGCATCAAGAGTTCAAGAGCTTTTCTAGAAAAGATCCAAAAGGATTGCCCAAAAGCTTAAATCACCAAAGAGATCACAAGATGTCAAAGTAGCCAAGAGGGTCCAAAATCCAAATTACCAAGAGGTCCATGATGTCCAAATCACTAAGAGATCTGAATTGTCAAAATTACCAAAGGTCTTAGATGTCAAGAATCCAAGATCCAAGAGATCCATGCTGTCCAAGTTACCCAGAGGTCCAAGCGTCCAAGAGCTTCTCTTGAGAAGTCCACAGTATCAGAAGCCAAGCTTTTCCTCGCAGTCGCATTTCATGTATTATAAAAGGCCTATTGATGGAGCCAATGAACCCAGCATTGTAAAAGAAAATTTTGTACAAGTGTGTAATCAAAGGAAGGGTCCTTCCCACATCATTAAGCGTATCATGAAAGTTTCGATTACTTGCCAATCTTGTGCATTAATCTCGCATCATAGTAGAAACTCACCATGATAAATACCCGATCAAGGGTGCAAAGCCAAATTTTTCTGAAAATGGTAGGTGCATGTTAAATAGCAAGAGCATAGACTAACTTGATTTTGGTGTTGTGTTTCCACTTTGTCAAACGCACCCCGTTTCTTTCACTTCCCACTATTTCTCAGGATCAAAAGATTGCTAAAAAGAAACAAGCTAAGCTACCGCCACGCCGTGATCCCATTGTCACTAGGTCTCGCGCAAGAGAGATGTCTACTAGTGGTACTTCTCCCCATGAGGAAACTGTTTAGGAGTCGCTCTTCTGAAAGAGCAAGTGTCAAAATTGATGCACATGGTAAAACAACTGGTTGTAGGAGAAGGACAAAACTCTTTTGGTCATAGCCAAGGAGGTCCCCAGACTGAGAATGAAAATCAGCCTCCGCCAGTACAGGAACAGGGCCATAATGTACCGCCCCAGGGCAATGACCAGGAAACAGATCCTTCTAAAGACAAGAACCCTGAATCTGGGTATGGCCAAGTCAAGAGCCAAGTGGAAACTCTAGTCGAGAAGCTTCATATCATAGAGGGCTCTAACGTTCATAGAGGCATTGATCTAGACAGTCTGACTAACTTCCCTCGGGTCATTGTGCCTCCCAAGTTCAAGGCACCAAAGTTCGTCAAGTATGATGGCACAGGAGACCCCTGCGCGCACTTGTGCATGTTCTGTAAGAAGATGGCTCCTTATGGGGATAATTATCCTCTACTTTGCCAAATTTTCCCTGATAGTTTGACCGGCCCCGCGGCCATATGGTATGCGAGATTGGAAAAGACCTCTAGCTGGAGGGAAATGGCCAACTCTTTCCTAGAATACTACAAGTTCAACACCGAGATAGCTCCCGACCGTACCGTTCTTTAGAGGACAAAAAAGAAAAGTGAGTAATCCTTTCGTGAGTATGCCCAGAGGTGGCATAAGTTAGCTGCACAAGTGCAACCCCCCATGATAGAGAATGAGATGATCAAGTGGTTCATTGATAACCTTAAGCCTCCTTACTATGAGAAAATGATCAGCACCCAAGTTACTCATTTCGCTAGCCTCATCCCCATTGAGGAGTGCATTGACGAGGGTATTAGGAGCAAGAAGATCATGGATGCTAAGTCTTTGAGTTCCATGGTTGAACAAAAAGTCAAGAGGATGACCGGCTGCAAGACTAAGGAAGCTGATGTTCATATGGTCGATAATGCATTAGAAAGGCCTAGGGGTGTTGCTTCTGCCTATGCTACCCCAGCTGCTAGACCTTATCAGCAACAGAATCAGTCCGCTCAAGCACCTAACCGAGCCTTTAATCAGAGGGGGAAGCCAGATCCTCCTCGTTCCTTTATTAGGGAAAACCGAAAGTACATTTCGTTACCCATGCCAATGGCAGATCTCTATGCTTACCTACTGGAAAGGAAGTTGGTGATGCCAATGTTTCAGATGCCCAGGGAAGGCCCTCCATCACCTAATTTCGACCTATCCAAGAAGTGCGAACACCATTTCGGGGCCGAAGGGCATACCCTTGAGGAATGTCTCCATTTGAGAGACCATGTTCAGGATCTCATAGATAACAAGTTGATATAGTTCGATAATGCAGCCGCTCCAAATATCATCACCAACCCTTTGCCTCCCCATCAGGAAGGAAATGTGAATGCCATCATTATAGTGGAAGAAAGGGTTCCAGATTTCTCCTCATCGTCATTCCCATGGAAGGCTATGCTTCGAGCCTTGGTCCAAGAGAGCCACCTTGATTTTAAAGGTATGGGAACCCCGGGATTTGATTAGGGAATCTACTCATTCTGTGACAGTGAAGACAGCCATGCCCTGTTTGACTGTAAAGTGCTTCGAGCACAAGTGCGGAGTCTAGCCGAACATGGTATCATCTGGATTGAAAGGGAAATTATGCGAAGAGGTGATTGTATGGCCACCAGCTTATGTCCTCCAACCTGGGGTCAGGAGCCAGTTGTAATGCTATATCAATTGGGTCAAGAAAGGATTGGGACGAATATCTACAGAATCTCCTTGGCCAGGTTACTCCAGCACCTTCCTCTTCAGTAGTCATTAAGGAGATCGTAGAAACGCCCGCGGATCCGGGGTCATCAGATTCAGGGAAAGGGCAAACCCCATCTGCCATCAGAGGATTCACTCCTCTAGTTCTCGCATTGCCTGCGATTGCAGGGCCAGCCTCATTATCAATTCAGGAGGGAACCGCTATTGTTCCCGCCATCTGAGGCTTCTATCCTCTTATTTTGCCAAAGCCTGCCTCGGGAATCTCTGGAGTATCCGGCTTAAAGGCCCTTGAAGCTATTCTGCCAAGTCCGGTGGTCATTAATCCAAAGACGTTCTCTGTAGCACCCAATCTACAGACTCAGGAGGGTGTTATCATTCGCATGCCAAAGTCGTTCCCTTATGAAAATAGTAATTGTATCCCCTAGAAATACGATGTGTCATTGATCTTTACTCGAACTGGAAAAGAGGTGGTTTGCTCCAATATCTCCTCGGGTCTATCTGGACTCACTAGGAGTGGCTGATGCTATACTCTGGAGGAGCTAGAAAAGAGAAGGAAAGAGATTGGCAAGGGTACCGCCAAACCTGTTAGGAACAGGGTCACAACCGAAGAAGACGAGGAGTTCTTGAAGATTATCAGAAACTCAGAGTACAGTGTGATTCAGTAGCTGAACAAGTCACCAGTTCAGATCTCTATCTTGGCGTTGTTGCTATCCTTTGATGTCCACCTCAAGGCTCTCTTGAAAGTCTTGAAAGAGACATGTGTTCCTACAAGTGCTACAGAATCCGCCTTTGAGGGTATGGTCTCAACAATGTTGGCCACCAACCAGATTTCCTTTACGGATGATGAACTACCACCAGAAGGTAGAGACCACACTTTTCCCATGCACATTATAGTGAGGTGTGAAGATATGATCGTTACCAGAGTATTGATTGACAACGGATCGGTCCTGAATGTTTGCCTGATGTCCACTTTGGAGCGTTTGAATGTGGATACCTCTCTTATCTGCCTACCACCATGATCATTAGAGCTTTTGATGGCACTCTCTGGGAGGTGCAAGGTGAAATCAAGCTAGCCATTGAAGTTGGCCCCATGTCTTTCATGGTCAACTTCCAAGTCATCAAGGTGGATTCCCCATATAATATGCTCCTAGGGAGGCCTTGGCTACACACTGCGGGCGCCATTGCTTCTACTCTTCATCAGAGGCTCAAGTTCACATCCGAGGACCTGATGGTCACTATTATGGCTAAGAAACCCCTAACGTTCTTCAAGGAGACTTCTGTCCCCTACATCGGTGCTAATGCCTTCCTAGAGGCAACTTTTCACAGTTTCGAGCTAGTTTCCATGATTTCCCGAGCTTCAGAACTCGAGTCAGCATGGCCCTCAGCTACTTTAATGGTCGCCAAGGAGATGCTCAAATTTGGCTATAAGTTAGGCCAAGGCCTCGGTGCCGTAGGACATGGGAAGGCATCTTCGGTTGAACTCCTGGACAACAAAGGAGGTTTCGGTCTGGGCTATGACCCCTCCGATGAAGAACTTTTCCAGGGTTCCAGGGGAAAGA
This sequence comes from Notholithocarpus densiflorus, assembly GCA_030021035.2. Classification (NCBI taxonomy): domain Eukaryota; kingdom Viridiplantae; phylum Streptophyta; class Magnoliopsida; order Fagales; family Fagaceae; genus Notholithocarpus; species Notholithocarpus densiflorus. The sequence goes on along the minus strand of JARYZH020000278.1, from coordinate 128,225 downwards.
AAAGGAAGTGCATTGGCCAGGGGATGTCTATTCCCCACATCAGGGTCACTTTCCCGGCTCCAGCTGAGGTCATTAGGTCAGAAGTAGCGTAGGAATCATGTGAGGAAGAATCAAATCTGGCTTGTCTCATCCATCTTTGTCTAGAGGAATTCTCAGTGAATGCCATCATATCCCCAGGGGATGATCCGACTGCTACTATTAGGCCCTATATGCTAGGCGAGACCGAAGGCCATTGGACCGCCGAGCCTTGCTTTGTGGTTGCACCAGCTGAGTAAGGAGTATTCCATTATCGTGTGGTTGGGTCCTCCAATTGCCCAAAAGAGTTGGAATAGCATATCTAGTTTGTTTTGCATGTTTACTTCCTATTTCCTGCATTCCTTGTTTGCATTTTCCAGTTCATTTTCCAAAAAATGTGTGTTTCCTTTTTGTCATTATCAGGCATGAACTTTGTTATCCCCCTATCTATAATCCACTAATGAAATTATCCAGCGTATTATTCAGGAAATCTTTGCATTTATCTCTTTACCTGCTTTCCTACGAATATTTGTGTGCAAATTGTCTTATATTTCCTTGTATATGTTCCGTTCTATAAGATCTATTCTAATTCCCAAGCGGGTACATCGTCCTGTTGCTATAACGAGGATATTGATGACATGAATGAGGCAATAGAGTTGGAACATGACATTGAAGGATTAGAGGAAATTTCAAGTTTGCCTCGTGATATTTTGGAAGCTCTAAACAGAGAAAGCGAAAGGTTCAAGCCCAACATAGAAGGGACAGAAGTGGTTAACCTAGCCGGTGAAGGCGAGAATGAAAAACCCGTCAAGATTGGGGTAAACTTTCCTAAAGACATGAAGCCCGAGCTCATAGCGCTACTTAAGGAATTCAGAGAGAACTTTGCTTGGTCCTACCAAGATATGCTAGGGTTAGATACTAAGATCGTCATGTACAGAATTCCAGTTAAACTTGAATGCCCTCCAGTATGACAAGCCCTTTGAAGAATGAAATCTGAGATCATTTTGAAGATCAAAGAAGAGGTAGAAAAGCAATTGAAAGCCGATTTCCTTACAGCGATAGCCTACTCAGATTAGGTTGCCAATATTGTTCCCGTGCCTAAGAAAGATGGGAAAGTACGCATATGCGTCGATTACAGGGATTTGAATAGGTCCAGTCCCAAGGATAACTTTCCATTGCCACATATCGATACCTTGGTCGATAATACCGCTACTAATAGGTTCTTCTCCTTTATGGACGGTTTCTCAAGCTACAACCAGATCAAGATGGCCGAGGAAGACAAAGCCAAGACAGCATTTACCATTCATTAGGGAACCTATGCATATGACGTCATGCCATTTGGCTTGAAGAACTCAGGTGCTACTTATCAGCGAGCCATGGTAAACTTGTTCCATGATATGATGCACAAAGAAATCGAAGTCTACGTAGATGACATGATTGCCAAATCCCGCATAGCTAGGGATCATTTGGTGGATTTGAGAAAGCTGTTCAAGCCTCATCAAGTACAGGTTAAGACTAAAACTTAACAAGTGCGTCTTTAGAGCTAGTTTAAGGAAATTTCTCGGCTTTATAGTCAGCCAAAGGGGAATCTAAGTGGACCCAGCAAAAGTCCAAGCCATCTGGGATATGCCGACACTGCAAACCGAGAAACAGATTCGTAGCTTCTTAGGCAAAGTCAATTACATAGCTCGCTTCATAGCACAGTTGACCACCACATGTGATCCGTTGTTTAAGCTCTTGAAGAAAGGCAAAGATAGAATGGATAGATGAGTGCTAAGCAGCCTTTGACAAGATCAAGCAGTATTTATTGAACCCCCCTGTTCTGGTTCCCCCGACGCCGGGATATCCTTTGATCCTTTACCTAGCGGTACAAGAAACCTCCATGGGTTGCATGTTAGGCCAAGCGGCTGAGCTCGACTAGAAAGAAAGGGCGATTTACTACTTAAGCAAGAAGTTCACCAGTTGCGAGATCAACTACATCGCCATTGAAAAGACATGTTGCGCCTTAGTATGGGCATCACGCAAGTTATGACAATATATGCTTTACTTCACCATACGGCTTATTTCCCGCATGGATCCCATTAAGTACATCTTTGAAAAGCCAACTCTCACAGGAAATATGTCCCATTGGCAAATGTTGCTTTCCGAGTTCGACATTGTGTTTGTGACAAGAAGGACCATCAAGGGCCAGGCCGATTACCTAGCAGATCAGCCGCTGAATAATCCAAAACTTTTAGAATTCCTCTTCCCTGATGAGGATGTCATGGCACTAGAGCCAGAAGGCACTGGAAGCTTTATTTTGATGGAGCCGCCAATTCTACCAGAATTGGGGTGGGAGCAGTCTTAGTTTCCCCCAAGGGCCAGCAAATCCCTGTGTCAGTCAAGCTGAAGTTCGGTTGCACCAACAACATCACCGAGTATGAAGCATGCATAGTCGGCCTACAAGTGGCCCTAGAGTTTGGAGCCTATGACCTGAGCGTCTTTGGAGATTCCCTATTGAAGGGAAATGGCAAGCCCGAGACACTAAGTTGATTTCATATCAGAAATGTGTCAGCCGCTTGATTTCGAAGTTCTGAAACATCACATTTTCTTATATGCCCCGAGCACATAACCAGTTTGTAGATGCCCTGGCTACCCTGAAATGACATGTTGTATGCTTGATGTATGCAATTGTGTGTGTATGTGTGTGTGTGTGTGTGTGTGTGTGCGAGTTTATTATGCAATATTGAACATGTCTTTAATGAGATTAAGACGTAAGACACAATTTTTGGAAGCCGACCCACGGGTCGGGTGGAGTTGGGTGCCTAACACCTTCTCATCCCTATACCTAAACTCCGAACCCATACTCTGGTAGTAAGATCAGTCCTTCCATGTAAGGGCGCTATATTTATAGTTCCTAGACCTAATCTAGGTGGTTTCTCCATCTTTTCTCTACTCCGGTCCACTCGGCCGAGGCGTACTCCCCTTCCTTCCCCTTTTTTAAAGGAGAAAATTGCTGCGCCCACAGTGGTGACTCCACTAGGGATAGAGAGTTTGATTCCAATGTGTCCTATTCCTTAATCTTAATAAAGGATTATTCAATACTTGTTTGCACACACTTTACTTGGTTCTTTTGCCCCTTTTACCTTGGTTGATGATGAGTACACTCCATTCGGGCCAAAGTCTTTCAAAGTTCATACCATCAACTCACAATCAGTGCCATTGCCTATGATGGGCTTTGAGTACGTTAACGGTTTGCCACCAATCCACAATGGTCCATTTAGGCCCTTGGTTGGAATCATGGCCCACCTAGTTGTGAGTGACCTACTGATCTGTCCTTTTAGCTCTAGGTAGCCTACCCACACTTAGAGTGATCCTAGATCCTATCAATCTTGGGTACCCTTCTATATCTCTTATTTGATCAACCATATATCTTGTGTTGACCTAATTCTAAAGGACAAATAAATGATGTAAAAACTTGAGGATGACTCAAAAGTTATGGCATACCCTAAGGCATTGGGATAAAAGAAAAGAGGCTCTCACATGTAAGAGGCTTGTCCTGAAATCCAAAGGTATATCTTAATTTGAAAGGTTCATAAGACCATAGCCTAATTGCTATCATAAGCCCAAATCAAAAGGCGAAAAGGAGAACCTTAGGCCTAGGGTAACAAAATGCTATGGACTTAGCATCTAACATCCTACAAAGCCAATATGAAATTTCCTAATCTTGGGCCTCCTTGTTGCATGCGTAGGCCCAAAATGATGAGAAATTCATGGACTTTGAATGGAAGGCTACAATATATCCTAGCTAGAAGGCTACTTCAAAAAAAAAAAAATTTATGATAATGAATGAAAAAAAGAAAAGCCCAAAGGTGATAGATACATTGTAAGCCCATATTTGAGACAAAGGGTTGAAAATCTTTAAGCACATTCTAATGAAAGCCCACGAGAGTAAGATGAGAGCTTTATTGTAAATGAACTAAAGCCCAATGAAACAAGGGGCAAGGTTCATGAAAGGAAAAGTAGTGATTTTGTAATTGGGCCTTCATTAAAATGGACTTAGAGATTTTCTAAGAACATCTAAGTTAATAAAAAGAACCTTTTAATTGGGACATGGACTTAATAAAATGGGACTTCTTTTCAGGCACCATTACACCACCAAGATCAAGAAAGTACATCCCCACTCCAATTTGGGTTCGAGAAAAGAATGGAAGGTGTTTGGTCAAAATTGAGGAAACATATCAAAAAGAGGTATTTCAAGAAGAGACATTGCAAGAGGAAGTATCTTAAGAAGGAATGGTTGCTCCAATTGATGACACGATCACAAAAAAAGGGGGGGGGGGTCGTCTCACCAGGCTAGAGGAAAGCAAGCAAAAAAAGCCCATACATGAAGAGATACATGATGAAGAGGAAGGAAATGATTGGGATGAAAGGGATAAGGACGAATATGAAAGATACAAGTAATTTGAGAAGCTCATCGCAGATACCGTGGCCATAAAGGAAAATATGGACAAGATGCAACTAGCCTTTTGCAAGGCTCGAGGAATGGATGATTGTCTCTACAACATGGGTGGAATGGGCTCCAAGACTCCTATTGCATTGTCTCCCAAGTTCAAAATCTTAGATGTGGAAAGGTTTGATGGGACTAAAGACCCTAAGCAATATGTTAGGAGATATTTAAGCATTGCTGAAATGAAAGGATTGGATGAGAAGCAAACTTTGCATGCCTTTCCCCTCTCACTTACAGGAGGTGCATCAAGGTGGTACTATAGCTTGGACCTAACTAAGTCCAAGGTATGGAATGAGCTAGTAGAGTTGTTTGTGGATCAATTCATCTTCAATACTATGATTGATGTGACTCTAAGGGATTTGTAGACTACCAAGCAAGGAATAGGGGAGACATTTTTCGAATACATGACAAGGTAGAAGGGCAAGGCATCTAGGATGGTTAATAGGCCAAATGAGAAAGATCAAATCAATATGATTATCAAAAATTTCCTTCCGACATATAATAGTAGGCTTCTGTCATCGCCTATTAGATCTTTTGGAGAGTTGTGTGATTGTGGAACTAGAATCAAAGATGCCATCAATAATGACCAATTGGAGAAAGGGGAGAGCAAGCCTCCAATCAAGAAGATATATGGGGGAGGAGCTGCCACTTCTAAAGCACCCAATCCTATGAATGTGAATGCCATTTGTGGACATAAGGGGGGGAGGGGGGGGAGTCGCCATCTAGTTTTTGCAATGGCCTAGGAACCATATATATAGCATCCTCTCGAGGAAGGACCTTTTGATTTTACTACCAGAGATATGGGTTCGGAGTTAAGGTACAGTCTTGGGAAGGTGTTAGGCACCTAAAACCGCCCAACCCTAAGATTGACTTCCCATCATTGTGTCTTATGTCTTAACTCTATTAAAGGCACACTCAATATTGTTATTCTAACTCACACACACACACACACTAACATTCATCTAACAATCAACATGGCATCAATCATCCCAAAAGACCTAATCATACATCTATCATGGCAATCAACCAAAGCCTAAAATTCATCTAATCATGCATATCATCACATCATAGACCCTAACATTCATCTAGCATGACATCTCCTAACATTCATCTAACATACATATCAACCAACCTAGCATTCATCTAGCATAGCATACCATTACATAGATCCTAGCATGTTACTATCTGAAGACACTGCATTTTGTACCCCTTATGACTCGAGCCCCTATTCCCAAATGATGCTAAATTGTAAGACCCAAGGTTAGTTTAGGGCCCAATCAGATGTTAAATTGACTTGAGAAATGTTATAATGAAAAATGTAACTTTTAATGAGAAAATAAATCTATTTTTGGAAAAACAAGGCCAAGGAAACCTTCGCTATGCGCACGCAAGAATCGGCCTACGCATGCAGCTTTCTACATGCGCATGCAGGCCCGATCTTGCACAAGTATAGCGAATTCCAGAAACTAAACAAGACAAGTTTTCTGCATTAATGTTGAGGTTTGGAATGAATCCCACATCGTTTGGGAGTCGTTCCAAACCCCTATTTTCACACTATAAGTAGCCTTACATGGTATATTTTCGAAACACACAGAAATCTCACGAGAAAACACTAAGATTCACTAGAAATAGTGAATCAAAGAGGGAGTTTTTCACAAAACATCCTCAAGTCAATTTTCTTTTGATTAGGGCTTTTTCTAGCCTTGATCTTTGAGTTTAAGATTACTAATCACTCTTTTTGTTAATTGTGAATAGATTTGACTGAGGAGAATGATCAAAAATCAATCTTGAAGAGATTTTCTTTGAGGTATAGTTCTAAACTTTTTCTTTTTATTCCTTAGTTTAATTCTACTTTTTTTTTTCTTTGTGTGTTTTATGTTTTAATATGCTTATGTAGTCCAGGTTTACGTAGTTGTATGTTTTAAAGCATGTTAGGTTACTAGAATTTATATTTAAGTGTTCTGCCCTCTTTGTTGTGTTTTTAGGGTTTCCGGGTAGAAACCCACGTGCGCATAATCTTGCTTGCGCACTCAGGCTTGATTATGCACACGCAGACTTGTTCATGCATGCGTATGAACTTGCCCAGAAACTCTAAATTTTATTTATTTGTTTTTGTTTCTGCCTTCACATGTATGTTTCTATTTAGGTTCTTTTCCGTATTTTTATGCTTTCAAAGCTTCTATTTCACATATTTAATTGCTTGTTTACTTTCACATGTTAGAATTAGGGTTTTATTGCTGTAATGCTATGAACATGCATTCACATGCTAATGCATGATACCATTGGTGCTGAGTTGCCACAAGGTAAGTGAAGATGAGTCATGCATTTGTAATGTACATGCATTTGTGATATGATCTCGCTTAGGTTTGAGGTTATGATTGTGATCTTGATGCTTGGATGATGACATGTTTTAATTGGCTTTGCTTCTACCTTTGATCTTGATGTTTCTGCCTTGGATGGATATGATATGATACTATGATACGATATGGTGATAGGGTTGTGTTGAAACATGATTAGATGTATGTTAGGATATGCTATGATGTAATATGATTTGTGATGAAGCATGATTAGATGTATGATCAGGGTTTGTGTTGTGATGAATGTTTTGATGTGATGATATGTATGTTAGATGAATGTTAGGAGATGGCATGTTAGATGTATGTTAGGCTTTGTTTGATAAGCATGATAGATGTATGGTTAGGGATGTTTGATGCCATGTTGATTGTTAGATGTATGCTAGTGTGTGTGTGAGTTAGATACAAGTTTAGTTTATGCCTTTAATAAGGTTAAGACATAAGACACAATGATGGGAAGCCAACCTCGGCACAGAGAAAATCCCACTTGATCTTGACATTCCTTAGAGACTTGATCCCCTCTAGCTTGAAGGTAGTGAAATTGTTCTTGGTAACAAAATCAAAGCTATGAACCCATCTATTGATATCATGTGTGATTGAATGAAGAGGATTTTGATTGTTGGCCATGAATAATTCCTGTATATGATTGATGTTTCTTGATAGTTTTGATGTGGAGATTTGTTTGCAGATTTAATGCTACGATAGGTTCTTCTAATCTCTAACCATGTTTAAATAAGTTCAGAAAGTTTGAAGTTGACTAGGAAAGTGTTTCATAGTCCAGAACGGATAAAATATTTTTCAAAAAACAAAAAACCACAGAAAATGCGTCAAAAAACGCAAAAAGTCGGGGCAAGATCGGGTGTGCCAATCGGCACCCCTTGAGTGCTGATCGGAACTCCCCAAGTGCTGATTGGCACTCCAAGAGTGTCGATTGGCACCAAGTCCCCTCCGTAGGTAGTTCGACGTATTTTGCATTTTTGGCTCCTTTCAGTCGCATCTTCATTCCAATAAAAGTGGTTGTGAAATAAAATTTCTCAAAAATTCACATTGATTGTCAAACTGGAGCATTCAGCCATGCCTCATTCATTTTTCAAAAAAAAAAAAAAAAATCATCATCATAAAAAAAAAAGAGGAAATTAACCAAATCAAAAAATTTCAAAATCGTGCATTCATTTTCTAAACTAGGGGCATTCGGCTATGCCTCATCCCCCTCTCTGAAACAAACCAAATCAATCATCTCTTTTCCAAAAAAAAAAAAAAAAAAAATTTCTAAAAAATCACCATGCATAAATCTCCAAACTAGGGGCATTCAGCTATGCCTCATTCAAGTGAACACAATCATGTCAAGAGTGGTCAGATAAGTTCAAATTGTACACTACAAAGCTTCATCAGGTGAATTCTAAACTTATCTCATCTAAATCCTAGCAAGACTAAAGTCATCTAAGGACAAGGAGCTAAAGGTGGAAATTAATACAAATTGTCTGACTAAGGAATATTTTGTCTCTTGCAGGAAAATCAAAATATAAGTCAAGCATCATTTGGACTTCGAGTCTGCCGGCGGGAAGATCTTCTAGGCCCACCTCTAGAAAAACCACCCTCTGTGTCTCCTTATTGCTCTTGACTTGCATAAAACTGAGGTTCTTGCTACCTATTCTGAAAATTCAAGGTTCCTGATTCTTTCTTCCAAAGATCTTGTGTTGGCCTCAGCGTTCACCATTCTATTGCTCTGCAAAATCATCAAAGACAAGTGTTAAGTCCATTACTATGAATCGCAAGCAAAAATCAGTAGGGGAGTGTCATCTTTTACCTAATTCACTTCGTTGGGCACATATTGGGAAGATTGAGTGCATGCCACCAGCTGCAAGCCTCCAATCATCCACATTCTTTCCTCCACGAGATCAACACCAACCTGGAGCATAAGGCCACTAGTTCAGAAACACCTGAATAGACAAAGAATGAGACAAGAGATTAAGGGGTTTGGAAATGTACCGGGCTAGTCCAAGGGACATTCGGGGTATATTCCAGCCAGCCTAGTTCCACAAAGCTGGAAGATCCATAAGAATTCATTACCTCATATTGCCATGCCAGAAAATTGGGATATGTCTCCATGAAAGAAGCAAAAGGACCACCAGCATTGCTAGGAGGAGGACTCTCAGCTCCAAAAGAAGAAGCCTAAAGATGCAACATTTAGACATTTTCACAAAGGGCAAAATGAAAAAAAAAAATTATGCAAGTCATGATGCAAATTAATTTGGAAAAAAAGTTCACCTTTGCTCCTGAGATATTGGCCAAGCAACCCTGTAAGTGAGCCTTGACAAATTCAAGATAGTCTCCCGGTGTCCTAGAAACAACACAGCCAATCCATGCATAAGCTATTTCTTCATTAGTCAGAAGGTCCCAGTCTCCAAGATACCAGTACCTCTCATGGCAACATTTGAACAAGACCAGACTTTCATTCAACTCTCGAGCCCATACACATTCAACATGCTCCTCACGTCTAAGCCAAGGGTCCAAGGACATCTGAACATCACAAAGAACCCATACCCACACAAAAAAACCAAACTAGACCTCTGTTAGGATATGTGCCCTTTAAATCCTATTGTATGATGCTATGTATGGCATTATGTATGATATTATGTTGTGATTAATAAAGTTGTTTTATTATTATCTAAAATAATGGTAATATGAATATTTGGACATTATCTTATAGTCCATGAGATGTATAGTATGTGATTTAGTCACAGAAGATATTGTTGGGACAAGTGCTCTGATACCACTTGTTGGGAAATTTAGACCCCGATTGATAGAATTAACAAGTTTTAAATCCAAGTTGTTAATTAGATTTATTATGAGTAAACCTTGTTAAAACAAATAAACATCAATATCATATCAAAATCATGCAGCGGAAAAATAAATAAGACAAGATATGATGACCCAGGAAAACCAATGAAACAAACTAGTTTCACAGTAAAAAACTTGGGGGGAAACCTTCCCGAAAAGCAATCCACTATAATGAAAAGAAGTTTTAGATCTAGTACAAAACCTTTGTCCTTAGACTCTACAATCCCCGTAGATGAACTCACAGCAGAAACCTTCTACCGCTTCAGAACCTCTGAACTCTTCAATATATGAATGCCACCCTTTAATGATGCACGAATCCCAATACGTGACTAACTAATTGCGCGGATCCCAGTACGCAACTTCAATCACCAACTAGAAGAAGATGTTGGTTGCAAAGTTCTTCACTTCATCAACAATGAAGATCAAGAAGCACTTGGTTACAAAACCCTAAGGCGCAAAGACGCAGTAGCTTCTTTCAGAGAGAATAAGGCATCGGTCACCTTTTGCATATGTTCTCCTTGTATTCTCTTATGTGACGGCCTCTAAAATAAGCCTTATATAGGTCTAGGGTTGTGAGAAAAGAAACCCTACACAAATACAAAAGTCTGGCCCAAAAATTAGATTTGGAAATCTGAATTCCCGTAACCTCTCGATAGATACCTCGATCGATTGGGAGGTGTCGAGCTTTAAACTTCGACAGATACAGCTATCGAGGAGGTGTTGAGAAGGTGTCGAGGGGACAGAAGCTTTCTCGATCGATCCACCAGCTGTCGAGAAGCTGTCAGGATTGCGATAAGAAAAGGCTGAAGAAGCTCGATAGATAGCCAGCTATCGAGAGGTGTCGAGAAGCTGTCGAGCTATCTGTCCGCAGGTGTCGAGCTATCTGTCCAACTTTAATGAACAGCTTTTCTTCACTTGTTTCTTAGTCCAATCTTCATGGCTTTAATACTAGACTTGAACAACATGTTCCTTGAAGTATTAAACTCATCGTAGATCTACCCAAATACAAGTAAAGTGCGTTTTGTCAAAGGATTAGCCAATTACACAAAATATGTCCTTAACAGATATAAATCACAAGTTCTTTGTAAACTTAGAATTTTAGTTCGTATCCAGTGATGAAATTAGGCATTTCATCTACGAAGACTATAACATATCAACTAAGATGATTTGTCTTGATCATAGAAGTGGAGAATTCTAGTTGATATGTTGATATGTTTTAAGTGTTAAGACATATTAAACTGGACCGTGTGAGATTTATTATTCTACTAACGACTGTCAAATGAATAATAAATCTCACGACTTCTATTTACATGAACTCTCAATCCTAAGAGAATAATGAACCTGATCATGAAGTGTTGGTTGCTTTGATATATCAAGGGTGAGATCTAAAGTCACGATCAAAATCTCAGTATGTTGGGCAACCACATTTAATGTTGAAGGAACATATATTCTCAAAATGGAATTCATAATCTCTTAACGGAGATATAAAATATTCCCTTGAAATAAGTTTAATTGGTTTAGTTATTCAGAGTGTTAGGCCTAACCACTTTAGTAAGAAGTTACTAAAGTATATATTTATGAAATTAGATTTCATAAATATATGATGAATAACTTAAAGGATTAAACCGGGTACTTAAGGATAAAGATGTAATAATCTTCAAAGTGGCAGTCAACATTCATGACTTTGTATTACTACGAATATTTTAAAGAAGGGGTGAATGTATAATAAAGTCTTAGGATATAATTTATTAATAAGGCCTAGAGTGCAATTATATTTATATAGTGATATTAAATATAATTAATGGTAATTTTGGGCTTGTCAAGAGTTGACAGAAAAGCCCAAAACCAATTGGAGCTAGAGTCTTATTTAGTCCCTTTTGGTCCCACTCCAAGCTACATACTAAAGCCCAATTGGAATGGCCCAAAAGGCTAGCCCAATTAGATAATCAGTTATATATAAGGAAAGAAACATACATAATTTAGTAATGAAATGGTAATGTATGAAATGGTGTGTATGTGAGTGTAAGCCACTCTCTTATTCTCCCTTAAACACATATGTATAAACTGATTAAGAGACCACACTTCTTGGGCGTAAAGTGGAATTGGAGTGAAGATTAAAAGTTTTCTCAAGTACTTCTAATCTTTGGTTTTGAATTTCACCGCACCAAGGTATGCTCTCTTGTTCTTAAATTCTGAAATTTACATAGTACATGTTATCAATTGTGAATGAAGTAGATCCGTTAATTTTCCGCTTCGTATGTTTTGTATATGATACATGTTAGGATATGTGCCCTTTAAATCCTATTGTATGATGCTATGTATGACATTATGTTGTGATTAATAAAGTTGTTTTATTATTATCTAAAATAATAGTAACATGAATATTTGGATACTATCATATAGTCCATGAGATGCATTGTATGTGATTTATGTGATTTAGTCACAGAAAATATAAGTCACAAGTTCTTTATAAACTCAGAATTTTAGTTCGTAGTCGATAATGAAATTGGGCATTTCATCTGCGAAGACTATAACATATCAACTAAGATAATTTGTTTTAATCATGGAAGTTGAGACTTCTAGTTGATATGTTGATATGTTTTAAGAGTTAAGACTTATTAAACTGGACCACTGTGAGATTTATTATTCTCCTAACGACTGTCAAATGAATAATAAATCTCACGACTTCTATTTACATGAACTCTTAATCCTGAGAGAATAATGGACCTGATCATGAAGTGTAGGTTGCTTTGATATAGTAGAAGTGAGATCTAAAGTCACGATCAAAACCTTAGTATGTTGGGCAGCCACATTTAGTATTGATGGAACATATATTCTCAAGATGGAATTCATAATCTCTTAACGGAGATATAAAATATTCCCTTGAGATAATTTTAATGAGTTTGGTTATTTAGAGTGTTAGGCCTAACCACTTTAGTAAGGAGTTACTAAAGTATATATTTATGAAATTGGATTTCATAAATATATGATGAATATAACTTAAAGGATTAAACTGGGTACTCAAGGATTAAGATGTAGTAATCTTCAAAGTGGCAGTCTATATTCAAGACTTTGTATTACTATAAATATTTTATAAAGGGGTTGCATGTACAATAAAGTCTTGGGATACAATTTATTAATAAGGCCAAGAGTGCAATTATATTTATATAGTGGTATTAAATATAATTAATGGTAACTTTGGACTTGTCAGGAGTTGACAGAAAAGCCCAAGGCCTATTGGAGCTAGAGTCTTATTTGTTCCCTTTTGGTCCCACTCCAAGCCACATACTAGAGCCGAATTAAAATGGCCCAAAAGGCTAGCCCAATTAGATAATTAGTTATAAGGAGAAAAACATAGAGAATTTTGTAAGAGAATGAAATGTTTTGTATGTGAGTGTAGGACACTTTCTTATTCTCCCTTGAACACACAAATATAAACTGATTGAGAGACCACACTTCTTGGGCACAAATGAAATTTAAGTGAAGATTAAAAGTGTTCCCAAGTACTTCTAATCTTTGTTTTTGAATTTCACTGCACCAAGGTACACTCTCTTGTTCTTATATTCTGAAATTTACATAGTACATGTTATCAATTGTGAATGAAGTAGATCCGTTAATTTTCCGCTACGTATGTTTTGTATGCGATACAAACATGTATTTTTCCAACAATTGGTATCAGGGCGCGATCTTTAATTTCAAATCTGTATAACATGTTTTGTGAGTTTTGGAATTAGAGATAGTAATTTCATGTTATTGGAAGATTAAACATTCAATTTTCGGCATGGTGTTTGAAATCACTATTTTATAAAAACTGATATTGATGTTATGATGTTGTTTAAGTTTGATGTTAAGTATGTTAAATTGAAATTTAAGGCTATAGCATCAATGGAATTTAGTTTTGATTTCAAATTATGTCTATTATGTTCATATGATGGTTGTTTGTTCATGAAAAACCATTGAAAACTGCTTTAGAAAAATTCTGGAAAATTCGAGTATTACGAGTTTCGATCGATCAAAAATTACTTTCGATCGATCGAGTGAAACAGTGACCAATCTGTTTGATTTGATTTATATACGATTGTTAGTCGATCGATCAAATGTTCTTTTTCGATCGATTGAGCAGCGATCGAGTACCAATCGAGCTAGGCAGATTGTTAAGTATGAAATTTTTAATTTTTTCGACCAATCGAGATACACATTCGATCGATCAAAAACTGTGAATTTTGAATTTTCCTAAGTGTTTTCACATGGATAAAGTGCAAGGCTGTGTGTGATGAGATTACATATGATTTCTAATTTTTTTTTTTAAAACAAAAACCTTTATTTAGAACATCTAGTGGGAAAGAGATACAAGGGTTGGATCTCACGGCCTCCATTATCAGTTCATAGTAGTGTGGGTAAGCACTTCGTCTTGGCGTATATGCCTCGCAATCCCAAAGGAGGGTGTTTACTTCATAGTACTACAAGATTGAACTACCCGTTTAAAGTAGTGTGAACAAGCACCTCGTCTTGGCGTATATGCCTATCCCAAATGAGGGTGTTTTGTTTCATGGTACTACAAGGTTAAACACAATAAGGGAGATGAAATGTGGCTACACATGATTCTAGATAATGATGTACACTAGACTAAGTGTAATGTTAACCTCCCAAATGAGCTATGTCATTATTACTTAGAGGCTAAAGTTAATACGGCATATTATTAGTGTTTGATAAGAGTTATCTGTTAGGATTAGTGCCCTTAAATCCTATTGTATGATGCTATGTATAATATTAAGTATGACATTATGTATGACTTAATATTGTGTTTAATAAATTTGTTTTATTATTATCTGAAATAATTGTAATATGAATATTCAAACATTATCATATAGTCCATGAGATGCATAGTATGTGATTTATGTGAAAAGTCACAGAAGATATAAATCACAAGTTCTTTATAAACTCAGAATTATAGTTCGTAGTCGGTGATGAAATTGGGTATTTCATCTGCGAAGACTATAACATATCAATTACGATGATTTGTCTTCATCATGGAAGTGGAGACTTCTAGTTGATATGTTGATATGTTTTAAGAGTTAAGACATATTGAACTGGACTGCTGTGAGATTTATTATTCTCCTAATGACTATCAAATGAATAATAAATCTCACAACTTATATTTGCATGAACTCTTAATCCTGAGAGAATAATGGACCTGATCATAAGGTGTAGGTTGTTTTGATATATCAGGAGTGAGATCTAAAGTAACGGTCAAAACCTCAGTATGTTGAGCAACCACATTTAGTTTTGATGGAACATATATTCTCAAGATGGTATTCATAGTCTCTTAACAGAGATACAAAATATTCCCCTTGAGATAAGTTTAATGGGTTTGTTATTCAGAGAGTTAGGCCTAACCACTTTGGTAAGAAATTACTAAAGTATATATATTTATGGAATTGGATTTCATAAATATATAATGAATAACTTAAAAGGATTAAACCGGGTACTCAAGGATTAAGATGTAGTAATTTACAAAGTGGCAATCTACGTTTATGACTTTGTATTACTATGAATATTTTATGAAGGAGTTGCATGTATAATAAAGTTTTGGGATATAATTTATAGATAAGGCCTAGAGTGAAACTATATTTATATAGTGGTATTAAATAAGTTAATGGTAACTTTGGACTTGTCAAGAGTTGACAGAAAAGGCCAAGGCCCATTGGAGCTAGTGTCTTATTGGTCCCTTTTGGTCCCACTCCAACCCACTTACTAGAGCCCAATTGGAAAAGCCCAAAAGACTAGCCCAATTAGATAATTAGTTATAAGGAGGGAAACATATAGAATTTTGAATAGAACAATTTACATGAAATGATTTGTTTGTGAGTGTTGGACACTCTTGAATTCTCTCTTGAACATTTCATATAACTGATTGAGAGACCACACATCTTGGGCGTTAGTGGAATTGGAGTGAAGATTAAAAGTATTCCCAAGTGCTTGCAATCTTTGTTTTGAAATTCACCACACCAAGGTACACTCTCTTATTCTTGTATTCTAAAATTTACATAGTGCATGTTATCAATTGCGAATGAAGTAGATCCGTTAATTTTCCGCTGCGTACATGCATATTTCCATCAAATGGTATCAGAGCAGTCTTCAATTTCGAATTGTATGACATGTTTTATGAGTTTTGGAATCAGAGATTATAGTTTCATATTGTTTGAAGATTATGCATTTAATTTTCTACATGGTTATTGAAACTATGATTTGATAAAAACTGATATTGATGTTATGATGTTGTTTAAATTTGAATTTAAGTATGTTAAATTGATCTTTAAGGCTATAGCATCAATGAATTTTAGTTTTGATATCATTCTTTGACTATCATGTTCATATGTTAGTTGTTTGTTCAAGTAAAACCGTAGAAAATTGCCTTGGAAAATATATGAAAATTTGAGTTTCACGAGTTTTGATCGATTGAAAATCACTTTCGATTGATCGAGTGAAACAGTGATCAGACTTTTTAAATAGATTGATTTTCGATTGCTAGTCGATCGATCAAATTTGTTTTTCGATCGATTGAGAGGCAATCGAGTATTGATCGAACAAGTTAGGTGGTCAAGTTCGAATTTTTTTTAATTTTTTCGATCGATTGAGGGGCACATTCGATCAATCAAAAAAAAGAAAATTAGAATTTTTTCTAAGTGTTTTCACATGTAAAAGGAGTAAGACTATGTGTAATTAGATTATGCATGTTTTAAAATTAAAAAAAACATTTCCTTTAAAACATCTAGTGGGAGAGAGATATAAGGGTTGGATCTCACGGCTTCCATTGTCGGTTCATAGTAGTGTGAAATATATACTTTGTCTTTGCCTCGAGCTTAGCATTCCATGCGCAAAGTATTTATTTCATGGTCCTACAAGATTGAATTTCTTGGTTTATAGTGGTTTGATCAAACACCTTGTCTTAGCCTCGAGCTTTACATTCCATGCGAAGGGTGTTTTGTATCATGGTACTACAAAATAAGCCTGTTAAGGGGATGAAATGTGGCTACACATGATTCTAGACAATGGTATACACTAGACTAAATATTATAGTATCCTCTATGCTGAGTTCTTACTATCATTATTTATAGGCCAAATGTATAACGGCATATTATTAGTGTTTGATAAGAGTTATCATGATAGCACTAATAATGAGAATAGTTCTCAATCAATCATAGTATTTTATATTCACTCTATGCTGAGGGATATTAAATATGGGATTGGGTTGTCATTGCATATATTATATTATGGTTTTATTAAGGTTCCATACTATATGCTTATATGCTAAATTGATAATGTCCAGTTTACTTATTATATTCATGTTTATTGTTTTTAGATTTGAACATGGCATCATTTAGCCCACTTGTTACTATTCTTAATCAAAACAAATTGACTGGATCCAACTATATTGACTGAAAAAGAAATTTAGACATAGTTCTCATTGCTGAAGAGCACAAATATGTGCTTACTAAACCATGTCCTAGCTTTCCTTCATTAGATGCTCCTCCTGAGGAAAAATAACGATATGATCGTTAGCAGAAATCTAATGAGATGGCCAAGTGCTACATCCTAGCATCCATCTCAAATGTTCTACAGCATCAAATGCAAGATGTAGAACTAGCTTCGGACATTATGCTAAGTCTGAAGGAAATGTTAGGTGAGCAAGGCTGTTCTGCAAGGCAAGAGACCATGAGGCAAATTTATAATACCAAAATGGCTGAGGGTAGTTCAGTAAGGGAGCATTGTCTTACAATGATCTCTAATATGAATACATTGGAAGTTTTAGGTGCCGATATTGATGGAGAATCTTAAGTGGATATGATACTCCAGTCACTACCAGAATCATTCAAGGAATTCAAACTTAACTATAATATGAACAAAAAGATTTATACATTGTCTGAATTAACGAATGAGTTGGTAGCGGCAGAAGGCATCCTTGGTACTTCTAATGTTGAAGCCAATATTGGTGAAGCTTCTACTTCTCAACCTAAGTCGAAAGGCAAGGGTAAGAAGAAGAAGAAGAAGGACTTCACCAAGCAAGAGGGTAAACAAATTGCCTTAGGGGTTGCTGACAAAGGAAAGAAGCTCAAAGGAAAATGTTTCCATTGTGGTGAAAAAGGACATTGGAAGAGGAATTGTCCAAAATTAAGGGCTGCCAACAATAAGGGTATGAAAAATACATTCCTTCTAGAAATATGTTTGGTACAGAATCCCACGGATTCCTGGTGTGTGGATTCAGGTTGTACTAATCATATCTGCAATTCCTTGCAGGGGTTACAGGAGACCAGAAAACTTAAAGAAGGGGAGTTGTTTCTTACTTTGGCTGATGGGAGTAGGATTCCGGTTGTAGCTGTTGGAGTGTCTAATCTATGTTTTGAATCTAGAGTTCTAATATTGGAAGACTGTTTGTATGTACCTAATGTTCGTAGAAATTTAATTTCTGCTACTTACTTAGGTAAACATGGATATTGTGTTATTCTTAAAGACAATGTTGTAATAAAGAAGGGTAAAGTGTTTATCTGTTCTGGCAATATTGTGGATGGTCTTTATATTTTAACTCCTGATAAGCATGAATTATATAATTCTGAATTAGTTAATGACTCTCATGTAAAATCATTAAAGAGAAAGTTTCCTTCTACTAGTGATGCATATCTTTGGCACTTGCGTTTAGGTCATATTAATTCAAACAGAATTCAAAGACTGATCAAAGATAGACTCTTAGAGCCCGTGGACTTTGATGAATTTCCATTTTGTGAATCTTGTTTGGAAGGTAAAATGACAAAACGACCTTTTAATGCAAAAGGTAGAAGAGCCCAAGATTTGCTAGAACTAGTGCACTCAGACGTATGTGTCCTATGTCAATCCAGGAAAGAGGTGGCTATGAGTATTTCATTACTTTCACTGATGATTACTCTAGATTTGGTTATGTGTACCTAATGAAATAGAAGTCCGAAGCCTTTGAAAAGTTCAAAGAGTTTAGGGCTGAAGTTGAGAATCAATTGGGTAAACGCATAAAGGCCATTCGATCTGATCGTGGTGGCAAATATCTTCTTGGGAATTTTAAGGATTACTTAACTGAGAATGGGATTGTATCCCAGTTGACTGCACCTGGAACTCCATAACAAAATGATGTAGCAGAAAGAAGGAATAAGACTCTTTTAGATATGGTTAGGTCCATGATGAGTTATTCGACTCTACCTATTTCTTTTTAGGGATATGCCTTAAACACTGCAATGTATCTTCTGAATTTAGTACATTCGAAGTTTATTCCTAACACACCTGTGGAATTGTGGAATGGGCGTAAGCCTAGTATGAGACATCTCCATATTTGGAGTTGTCCAGCACATGTGTTAAAAGGAAAGTTTGACGAGTTACAGTCTAAAATAGAAGTTGTTTTCTTTGTTGGGTATCCAAAAGGAACATTTGGAAGTTTATTCTATAGTCATAAAGATAATAAAGTATTTGTTAGCACAAATGCCAAATTCTTGGAAAATGACTATATGAATGATTATACTCCTAGAAGTAGAGTTGTGTTGGCTGAAATGAATGAACCTGTAAATGAACAATCAATGGATGAAACTAGGGATGATGTGGCTATATTAGATACACCACAAGATACTATTCATGAGATGTCTAGTACATAGGTGCCTCGTCGTAGTGGGAGAATTGTTCGGCCTCCTATAAGATTCATAGGTTTGGGAGAAACTTATGAAGCTATTTTAGAAGAGGCTGAATCGGATCCCTACACTTATGAAGAGGCAATGAATGATATAGATGCACATCATTGGGTCCAAGCTATGAAATCTGAATTAGATTCCATGTATTCCAATCAAGTTTTGGATCTTGTAGAGGCGCCTAACGGCATTAAACCTGTTGGTTGCAAATGGGTTTACAAGAGGAAGAGAGGGATAGATGGAAAGGCTGAAACCTTTAAAGCAAGGCTAGTGGCGAAAGGGTATACACAAAAAGAAGGTATTGATTATGATGAAACCTTTTCTCTAGTAGCAATGCTTAAATCTATCAGAATTCTCTTATCCATTGCTGCTCATTATGATTATGAGATTTGGAAAATGGATGTCAAGACTGCATTTCTCAATGGCAATCTTGAACAGAAAATCTATATGATGCAACCGGAAGGTTTCATAACAAAGAACCAAGAGCATATGGTATGCAAGTTGAAAAGGTCCATTTATGGACTTAAGCAAGCATCTAGGTCATGGAACATCAGATTTGATCAAGCAATCAAGTCATTTGGTTTTGAGCAAAATCTTGATGAACCATGTGTGTACAAAAGACATCGAGATAAAGTAGTAATGTTCCTAGTGCTTTATGTTGATGATATTCTACTCATTGGAAATGATGTAGGGGTAATGTCATTAGTAAAAGTTTGGTTGTCAAGCCAATTTGATATGAAGGACTTGGGTGAGGCTAACTTTATTATAGGGATCAAGCTTTGGTGAGATCGCAAGAATAAGATGTTAGGCTTATCACAAGCTGGATATATAGATAAGGTTCTAGAACGGTTTAACATGCAAAACTCCAAGAAAGGATTACTTCCTTTCAGACATGGAGCTCCTCTGTCTGATGACCAAAGGCCTAAGACTCAAGAGGAAGAAGATTTGATGAGACAAGTTCCTTATGCTTCAGCAGTAGGAAGTCTCATGTATGCCACGCTTTGTATTAGACCAGATATTTGTTATTCAGTTGGCATGGTCAGCCGATATCAATCAAATCCAGGACCAAAACATTGGCAAGCTGTAAAGCATATTCTTAAGTATCTACGGAGAACGAGAGATTATATGCTTGTTTACCGAAGTAAGGATTTGATACCTATTCGCTATATAGATTTAGACTTTCAATCGGATCTAGATTTCAGAAAATCCACTTCAGGATGTGTTTTCACCTTAGGAGGTGGAGCCATAAGTTGGCGGAGTATTAAGCAATCTTGTATTGCGGACTCCACCATGGAAGCTGAGTATGTTGCTGCTTGTGAGGCAGCAAAGGAAGCTGTATGGCTCAAGAAATTCCTTTCTGACCTTGGTGTAATAAGAATGGAGCAAGTTCCAATTATATTGTTTTGTGACAACAGTGGAGCAGTTGCACAATCTAAAGATCCAAGGAATCATAAGAAAGGAAAGCACATTGAGAGGAAGTACCATATCGTTCGAGATATCGTTGCTCGTGGAGATGTGGTGGTAGCAAAGATTGAAAGTGCAAATAATCTAGCAGATCCATTTACCAAAACTTTGCCTCAAAGGACTTTTGAGTCACATTTAGAGGGAATGGGAGTTAGATTAGTGCACAATAGTCTTTGGGGCAAGTAGGAGATTGTTAGGATTAATGCCCTTAAATCCTATTGTATGATACTATGTATAATATTAAGTATGACATTATGTATGACTTAATACTGTGTTTAATAAAGTTTTTTTTTTTATTATCTGAAATAATGGTAACATGAATATTCGGACATTATCATATAGTCCATGAGATGCATAGTATGTGATTTATGTGAAAAGTCACAGAAGATATAAATCACAAGTTCTTTGTAAACTCAGAATTATAGTTCGTAGTCGGTGATGAAATTGGGCATTTCATTTGCGAAGACTATAACATATCAATTACAATGATTTTTCTTGATCATGGAAGTGGAGACTTCTTGTTGATATGTTGATATGTTTTAAGAGTTAAGACATATTGAACTGGACCACTGTGAGATTTATTATTCTCCTAACGACTGTCAAATGAATAATAAATCTCACGACTTATATTTGCATGAACTCTTAATCCTGAGAGAATAATAGACCTGATCATGAGGTGTAGGTTGTTTTGATATATCAGGAATGAGATCTAAAGTAACGATCAAAATCTCAAAATGTTGGGCAGCCACATTTAGTGTTGATGGAACATATATTCTCAAGATGGTATTCATAGTCTCTTGACGGAGATACAAAATATTCCCTTGAGATAAGTTTAATGGGTTTGTTATTCAGAGAGTTAGGCCTAACCACTTTGGTAAGAAATTACTAAAGTATATATATTTATGGAATTGGATTTCATAAATATATAATGAATAACTTAAAAGGATTAAACCGGGTACTCAAGAATTAAGATGTAGTAATTTACAAAGTGGCAGTCTACATTTATAACTTTGTATTACTATAAATATTTTATGAAGGAGTTGCATGTATAATAAAGTCTTGGGATATAATTTATAGATAAGGCCTAGAGTGCAATTATATTTATATAGTGGTATTAAATATAGTTAATGGTAACTTTGAACTTGTCAAGAGTTGACAGAAAAGGCCAAGGCCCATTGGAACTAGTGTCTTATTGGTCCCTTTTAGTCCCATTCCAAGCCATTTACTAGAGCCCAATTGGAAAGACCCAAAAGGCTAGCCCAATTAGATAATCAGTTATAAGGAGAGAAACATACAGAATTTTGAATAGAACAATTTACATGAAATGGTTTGTATGTGAGTGTTGGACATTCTTGAATTCTCTCTTGAACATTTCATATAACTGATTGAGAGACCACACATCTTGGGCGTTAGTGGAATTGGAGTGAAGATTAAAAGTATTCCCAAGTGCTTGCAATCTTTGTTTTGAAATTCACCACACCAAGGTACACTCTCTTATTCTTGTATTCTGAAATTTACATAGTTTATGTTATCAATTGCGAATGAAGTAGATCCGCTAATTTTCCACTACATACATGCATATTTCCTTCATTATCATAATAGCACTAATAATGGGAATAGTTCTAAATCAATCATGGTGTCTATAATATACTTGCTACCAAGGAATTATAGACATGGATTGGGTTGTCGTTGCATATATTATATTATGGTTTTATTAAGGTTCCATATTATATGCTTGTATGCTAAATTGATAATGTCCAGTTTACTTATTATATTCATGTTTATTGTTTTCAGATTTAATAATGGCATCATTTAGCCCACTTGTTGCTATTCTTAATCAAAACAAACTGACTAGATCCAACTATGTTGACTGGAAAAGAAATTTGGACATTGTTCTTACTGCTGAAGAGCACAAATATGTGCTTATTCAATCATGTCCTAACTTTCCATAATTAGATGCTCTTCCTGAGGAAAAATAACGATATGATCGTTGGCAGAAATCTAATGAGATGGCCAAGTGCTATATCCTAGCATCTATCTTAAATGTTCTACAGCATCAAATGCGGGATGTAGAACTAGTTTCAGACATAATGCTAAGTCTGAAAGAGATGTTTGGTGAGCAAGGCCGTTCTGCAAGGCAAAAACCTATGAGACAAATTTATAATACCAAAATGGCTGAAGGTACTTCAGTCAGGGAGTATTGTCTTAAGATGATCTCTAATCTGAATACACTGGAAGTTTTAGGTGCCGATATTGATGGAGAATCCTGAGTGGATATGATACTCTAGTCACTACCAGAATCATTCAAGGAATTCAGACTTAATTATAATATGAACAAAAAGATTTATTCATTGTCTGAATTAATGAATGAATTGGTAGTAGCGGAAGGCATTCTTAGTACATCTAGTGTTGATGCTAATACGGCTGAAGCTTCTACTTCTCAACCTAAGTCAAAAGGCAATCGTAAAAAGAAGAAGAAGAAGGACTTCACCAAGCAAGATGGTAAACAAATTGCCTTAGGAGTTGCCAACAAGGGAAAGAAGAAGGACTATGCCAAAGGAAAGTGTTTTCATTGTGGCGAGAAAGGACATCGGAAGAGGAATTATCCAAAATTCAGAGCTACCAATAACAAGGGTATGAAAAGTTCATTCCTTCTTGAAATATGTTTAGTACAAAATCCCACAAATTTCTGATGTGTGGATTCAGGCTGTACTAACCATATCTGCAATTCTTTACAAGGGTTCCAAGAGACCAGAAAGTTGAATGAAGGGGAATTGTTTCTTACTTTGGCTGATGGGAGCAAGATTCCAGTTGTAGCTATTGGAGTGTTTAATTTATGCTTTAATTCTAGAGTTTTAATATTGGAAGACTGTCTATATGTACCTAATGTTCGTAGGAATTTAATTTCTGCAACTTATTTAGATAAACATGGATATTGTGTTATCTTGAAAGACAATATTGTAATAAAAAAGGATAAAGTGTTTATCTGTTCTAGCAATATTGTAGATGGTCTTTATATTTTAACTCCTGATAAGTATGAATTATACAATTCTGAATTAGATAATAACTCTCATGTAAAATCATTAAAGAGAAAGTTTCCTTCTACTAATGTTGCATATTTGTCTTGATCATGGAAGTTGAGACTTCTAGTTGGTATGTTGATATGTTTTAAGAGTTAAGACATATTGAACTGGACCGCTGTGAGATTTATTATTATTCTAATGACTGTCAAACGAATAATAAATCTCACGACTTCTATTTATATGAACTCTTAATCCTGAGAGAATAATGAACCTGATCATGACAGGTTTCTTTGATATATCAGGAGTTAGATCTAAAGTCACGATCAAAATCTTAGTATATTGGGCAGCCACATTTAGTGTTGATGAAACATATATTCTCAAGATGGAATTCATAATCTCTTAACGGAGATATAAGATATTCCCTTGAGATAAGTTTAATAGGTTTGGTTATTCAAAGCGTTAGGCCTAACCACTTTAGTAAGGAGTTACTAAAGTATATATTTATGAAATTGGATTTCATAAATATATGATGAATAACTTAAAGGATTAAACTGGGTACTCAAGGATTAAGATGTAGTAATCTTCAAAGTGGTAGTCTACATTCATGATTTTGTATGACTACGAATATTTTATGAAGGGATTGCATGTACAATAAAGTCTTGGGATATAATTTATTAATAAGGCCTAGAGTGCAATTATATTTATACAATGATATTAAATATAATTAATTGTAACTTTGGACTTGTCAAGAGTTGACAGAAAAGCCAAAGGCCCATTGGAGCTAGAGTCTTATTTGTTCCCTTTTGATCCCACTCCAAGCCACATACTAAAGCCCAATTGGAATGGCCCAAAAGGCTAGCCCAATTAGATAATCAGTTATAAGGAGAAAAACATACATAATTTTGTTAGAGAATGAAATGTTTTGTATGTGAGTGTAGGACACTTTCTAATTCTCCCTTAAACACACACATATAAAATGATTGAGAAACCACACTTCTTGGGCACAAGTGGAATTGGAGTGAAGATTAAAAGTGTTTCCAAGTACTTCTAATCTTTGTTTCTGAATTTCATTGCACCAAGGTACACTCTCTTGTTCTTATATTCTGAAATTTGCATAGTACATGTTATCAATTGCAAATGAAGTAGATCCGTTAATTTTCCGCTGCGTATGTTTTGTATGTGATACAAACATGTATTTTTCCAACAATACAAACTATGTTTTTGCAACAATTGGTATTAGTGCGGTCTTCAATTTCAAATTTTTATACCATGTTTTGTGAGTTTTGGAATCAAAGATAGTAATTTCATGATGTTAGAAGATTCTACAATCAATTTTCTGCATTGTTATTGAAATTATTGTTTGATTAAAACAGATATTGATGTTATGATGTTGTTTAAGTTTGATATTAAGTATGTTAGATTGAACTTTAAGACTATAGCATCAATGAAATTCAGTTTTGATCTCAATCTCATTATGATGTTATCAAGAAACTATGTTTTGTTCAAGTGAAACGTCAAAAAACGATTACCAAAAAAATTTGAAAAATTTTCAATTTCACGAGTTTCGACCGATCGAGAATTCCCTTCAATAGATCGAATGTTCCTTTCGATCGATCTAACATGAATCGAGAATCGATCGAGTTAACCCGAGACTTTGTGATAAATTTCTTCAATTTTTCGACCGATCGAGAATTCCTTTCAACCAATCGAATAGGAATTGAGAGTCGATCGAGTCATTCAGAAACTTCAAAATGAATTTGTTGAACATTTCGATCGATCGAGAAATACCTTCGATCGATCGAATGAACTTTTTTTGAAATTTCACTAAGTGTTAAAACATAGATGAAGTGCAAGGCTATGTGTGATGAGATTACACATGATTTCTAATTAAAACCCTTTCTTTTAAAATATCTAGTGGGAGAGAGATACAAAGGTTGGATCTCACGGCCTCCATTATTAGTTCATAGTAGTGTGGGTAAGCACCTCGTCTTGGCGTATATCCCTCGCGATCCCAAAGGAGGGTGTTTACTTCATAGTACTACAAGATTGAACTTACCCGTTTAAAGTAGTGTGAACAAGCACCTCGTCTTGGCGTATATGCCTTGCAAAACCAAAGGAGGGTGTTTTGTTTCATGGTACTACAAGTTTAAACACTGTAAGGGAGATGAAATGTGGCTACACATGATTCTAGATAATGGTGTACACTAGACTAAGTGTAATGTTAACCTCCCAAAGGAGCTATGTCATTATTTACTTAGAGGCTAAAGTTAATACGGCATATTATTAATGTTTGATAAGAGTTA
The DNA here is from genome assembly GCA_030021035.2 of Notholithocarpus densiflorus. Lineage (NCBI taxonomy): Eukaryota > Viridiplantae > Streptophyta > Magnoliopsida > Fagales > Fagaceae > Notholithocarpus > Notholithocarpus densiflorus. The sequence goes on along the minus strand of JARYZH020000278.1, from coordinate 102,035 downwards.
TCATGAAAGCACTAATAATGAGAATGGTTCTCAATCCAATCATGATGTTTATAATATACTTGCTACCAAGGAATTATAGACATGAATTGGGTTGTCGTTGCATATTTTATGTTATGGTTTTATTAAGGTTCCATACTATATGTTTATATGCTAAATTGATAATGTCCGGTTAATTATTATATTCATGTTTGTTATTTTCAGATTTAAATCATGGCATCTTTTAGCCCACTTGTTGCAATTCTTAATCAAAACAAACTGACTGGATCCAACTATGTTGACTGGAAAAGAAACTTAGACATTGTTCTTGAATGTTCAAATAGTGTGTAAAACACCTATGAATGTTTAGACCCCCAATTTACAAATTACCAATTCAAGCTTATTATCAAACAATGTATGTGCGGAATATGAAAATAAGCTAAAACAGAATTGATAAACAATCTAAACAATAATTAATCACAACCACAGCAGTAATTAAAAGGCAAAGATTAAGGGAAAAGAGATGCAAACACAAAGACAACACAACGAAGTGTTATTGAAGAGGAAACCGAAGTCCTCGGCGTAAAACCTCTCCGCCGCCCTCCAAGCGGTCAATAATCCACTAGAGAATAGAGTTGGGATACATTAACAACAGAAGACCCTCCAAGCCTAATCTACCCAGTGTACCTAAGCCCTCCAAGCTTCTTGCTCCAATGAGGTTATGCCGAACCTTTTTCTTCTCTAGCTTACCGGATTCTGCTATAGCCCATGTGTGTACAAAAGACATCGAGATAAAGTAGTAATGTTCCTAGTGCTTTATGTTGATAACATTCTACTCATTGGAAATGATGTAGGGGTGATGTCATCGGTTAAGATATGGTTGTCAAGCCAATTTGATATGAAGGACTTAGGCAAAGCTAACTATATTCTAGGGATCAAGCTTTGGCAAGATCTAAAGAATAGAATGTTAGGCTTGTCACAAGCTAGACATATAGATAAGATTCTAGCAAGGTTTTGCATGCAAAACTCCAAGAAAGGATTACTTCCTTTCAGACATGGAGTTCCTCTGTTTGATGACCAAAGGCCTAAGACTTTTGAGGAAGAAAATATGATGAGACAAATTCCCTATGCTTCTGCAGTGGGAAGTCTCATGTATGCCATGCTATGTACTAGGACAGATATCTGTTATTTAGTTGGCATAGTCAGCCGATATCAATCAAATCCAGGGCTTAAACATTGGCAAGCTGTAAAGCATATTCTCAAGTATCAAAGGAGAACGAGAGATTATATGCTTGTTTACCATAGTAAGGATTTGATTCCCATTGGTTATACAAATTCAGATTTTCAATTAGATCTTGATTTCAGAAAGTCCACTTCAGGTTATGTGTTCACCTTAGGAGGTGGAGCCATAAGTTAGAGGACTGTTAAGCAATCTTGTATTGCCGACTCCACCATGAAAGCTGAATATGTTGCTACTTGTGAAGCGGCAAAGGAAGCTGTTTAGCTCAAGAAATTCCTTTCTGATCTTGGTGTTGTGAGAATGGAGCAAGTTCCTATCACATTGTTCTGCGACAATAGTGGAGCGGTTGCACAATCCAAGGATCCAAGAAATCACAAGAAAGGAAAGCATATTGAAAGAAAGTACCACGTCATTCCAGACATTGTTGCTCGAGGAGATGTAGTAGTAGCAAAGATTGATAGTGCAAATAATCTAGCAGATCCCTTTACCAAAGCCTTGCCCCAAAGAACTTTTGAGTCACATTTGAAGGGAATGAGAGTTAGATTAGTGCACAATAGTCTTTAGGGCAAGTGGGAGATTGTTAGGATATGTGCCCCTCAAATCCCTATTGTATGATGATATGTATGACATTATGTATGATATTATGTTGTGATTAATAAAGTTGTTTTATTATTATCTAAAATAATGGTAACATGAATATTTGGACATTATCATATAGTCCATGAGATGCATAGTATGTGATTTATGTGATTTAGTCACAGAAGATATAAATCACAAGTTCTTTGTAAACTTAGAATTTTAGTTTATAGTCGATGACGAAATTGGGCATTTCATTTGCGAAGACTATAACATATCAACTAAGATGATTTATCTTGATCATGAAAGTGGAGACTTCTAATTGATATGTTGATATGTTTTAAATGTTAAGATATATTGAACTGGACTGCTGTGAGATTTATTATTCTACTAACGACTGTCAAATGAATAATAAATCTCACGACTTCTATTTACATGAACTCTCAATCCTAAGAGAATAATGAACATGATCATGAAGTGTTGGTTGCTTTGATATATCAGGGGTGAGATCTAAAGTCACGATCAAAACCTCAGTATGTTGGGCAGCCACATTTAATGTTGAAGGAACATATATTCACAAAATGGAATTCATAATTTCTTAACGGAGATATAAAATATTCCCTTGAGATAAGTTTAATGGGTTTGGTTATTCAGAGTGTTAGGCCTAACCACTTTAGTAAGAAGTTACTAAAGTATATATTTATGAAATTAGATTTCATAAATATATGATGTATAACTTAAAGGATTAAACTGGGTACTCAAGGATTAAGATGTAATAATCTTCAAAATGGCAGTCAACATTCATGACTTTGTATTACTACGAATATTTTAATGAAGGGATAAATGTATAATAAAGTCTTGGGATATAATTTATTAATAAGACCTAGAGTGCAATTATATTTATATAGTGGTATTAAATATAATTAATGGTAATTTTGGGCTTGTCAAGAGTTGACAGAAAAGCCCAAAACCCATTGGAGCTAGAGTCTTATTTGTCCCTTTTGGTCCCACTCCAAGCCACATACTAAAGCCCAATTGGAATGGCCCAAATGGTTAGCTCAATTAGATAATTAGTTATATATAAGGAGAGAAACATACAAAATTTAGTAATGAAATGGTAATGTATGAAATGGTGTGTATGTGAGTGTAAGCCACTCTCTTATTCCCCCTTGAACACATACGTATAAACTGATTGAGAGACCACACTTCTTGGGAGTAAAGTGGAATTAGAGTGAAGATTAAAAGTGTTCTCAAGTACTTCTAATCTTTGGTTTTGAATTTCACCGCATTAAGGTACGCTTTCTTATTCTTAAATTCTAAAATTTACATAGTACATATTATCAATTGCGAATGAAGTAGATCCATTAATTTTCCGCTACGTATGTTTTGTATGTGATACAAACTATGTTTTTCCAACAACCTCATCAAGGAATGAAAAAAAAAAAATCACCTCCTCGGTGTCTAAGCCGTCCATCACCATCCGCCAAGCTTGTAAAGAACGCTTGGGGGGCGTTGACAAATCATACTTAGACATCCAGCGAAGAAACCTTGGAAACATATCATCATCTTCCAAAAGCGGTGGACCAACCCCAAAATATTCATACATCTAAACCTGCAAACAAAAGAAAAAAGATCAGCACACATCAATAACAACACAAGTAACCTTTGCAAAATACACCTGGCCAAGAATTTAAATCTTGAAAGACTACGCCAAGAAACCTATGTCATAAAGTGTAAGAGATTTGCATAAGCCATGTCGTCCCAATCATAATTTTTGATCCAATTGATGTCCCTCAAACTCCACAAGTAATGTAAACTCACTGTACTCCCTAAGTCAGGACATAAGAGGGTTCCAATGAAAAGGAGCATAAACATCCGGGTGCTAGTTGCCACATTCTTACACTTGTCAATGTTAGAATACAGCCACATCAAGGACACATTTTTACCACTGACTCGTGGAGGGATCACACCCAAAAAACTCTTAATCTCCATTAGTGAAATGGAATCATTACCCTTGATAATACAAGAGAATCAGTAGGCTAAATACTCCAAGCTACGGTGACAACTTGAAGACCTGTAGAGAAAAATAAAATAAAATAAATAAATAAATAAACTGTTAAGGGCGATCGAGATGAACCGGCCAAGAACCCTCCAATTGTTAAGTCAGTTTTCTCTTTAGAACACAAGGATGGAGAGTTAATGAATAGACAAAACGTACCTTGGGCCGATGGGGTTAGATTCTTTTTATAGAGAGTTTTTAGTGGGTCTACTTGCTCGGATCCACTACCATCATGGGAGATGTGTGTGGTAAGTGGAGAGAATGGAGCGGATTTGGGAATCCTCCCCACGTTTTGGATAGATCATGGTCTGATAGCTCAGTATTTTTTAGAGAAAATCCTCCAAAAATTTGTTAAGCGTTATTTGGTCGTCCATGTCTTTTAGTGACATGGACAACCAGGTCACTTTGGAGGTCATAATACTCGTGGACGGATCCTATTCATATCCGTGATGCTTTTGTTGGGCTTCATTTCTTGTAAAATAGTTTGGATGTAACTTGGTCATGGACGGCCATCATGGACGAATAAAACTTAATTTAATCCACCATTAGTTGCCCCATTGTCCTTATGTCGTCCATACCACTGTTGAAATTATAATTGCCATTATTATTACTTTACACATGGTAATTTTTCATTGGTTGATGAGTCTTCCATGTGTCATTTTCGGGGTGGCTTTAGGATCAGGCATCATGGATGTTGACGCATGGTTTAATCCTATTGATCAGCTTGTCGTGTCGTTTTGTTCTTCAAAAGAATTGCCACGTGACGCTTCTTGGTTAGTTCGTGTCACTTCAGTGTCCCTCCCTGCTGCTTATAAATAGGCCAATACCTCTCCTACCTTCTCACTTTCTCATATTTTCTTCTCTAACATCAGTCGTCCTTCGCACCTCGTCTAGAAGTTTCCTTCCATCCTTAGTCCTCTTCATCTAGAATCAAGTACCCTCTTTTCTTCATCTGTAGGTTTTCTTCTTTAGAATTATTTACAAAATGGTTGAGATTGTAGTGTCCTTGTCTAGTGATAGGGATGAGAGGGAAATAGACGAGTATTAAGATGAGAGTAGAAGTAGTGGTAGTAGTAGTGAGAGTAATAGTAGTGGTAGTGATTCTATAGAAGAGTAGTACTCATCTGGAGTCCCTGGAGTTCCCCTAGAGGTCCTCAAAGAGGAGATAAGGAAGAGGGCAGCTTCCAGGTCATTCGCTGGTCCGTCTACCAGCGCTCAACCATCAACCCCTTTCCCTAGTGAGGAGGAGGACATTTGTATTGCTGTGCCATGGACATTCCATCCAAAATAGATGAGAAGAGGCTTTACACACTTAGGGATAAATACCAAATCTTGGACGAGGTTAATCCCCGTCTTGCAGCTCTTGGTGAATGGTGTTGTACCCTGAATTCTGGGGTTGGCATATATGAGGCCTACCTATTAGGGGGTCTTAGGCTGCATTTGAATGCTTTTACTAGAAAGCTTCTCCATAGGTTAGGTATAGGACCAAACCAACTCAACCCCAATGCATGGAGAACCATTGTGTCCATGCAAGTGCTATAGAGTAAGGTTTTCAATGGGAACAGTCCTTTTACTGTGGACAAGTTCTTATACTGTTATAAACCCTCTGAAATAAGCCAATCTTTAGGTTTCTACCAGTTTTCGGCTAGGGGGTTCTAGTTGTAGGTTAATAAGGTCCCTTCCCTCATCTGAGAGGAGGTGGAAGATGGAGATCTTCTTCGTCTTTGGGTATTGGGCAGGGAACCCTATTGAGGTAGGAAAGGACCCATTTCCTCCTTACACTGGTGAGATGGATCATTTATGTTCTAAGGGTATGTTACTTTCTTTAGCTCGTCTTACTCACTCTATCATATTTATCTAACTCCATTTTCCTTTTTTCAGCTGTAAGACGTCCTTCCCTGACCAACTTCTTCCTAAATCGCGTCCAACAAGTGCGTTCCTTTGCTGACAGGACCTTCCATTCCTTACTACTCGTCATCGTAAGTTATATACATGTTTTCTTTTCTTTTCTTCTTTTTTTTTTTTTTTTTACTCGTCTCAAATTTTGACGACCCTTTTCCTCTTTCTTGTAGGAATGGCCACCATGAAGGAGAACAAAGGCAAAGGCCTTGCTACTGTTGATGAGGTCGTTCAATTGGCGGACGAGGTACCTATTCAGACTTATCCACCTACTCCGTCCATGTTGAAACTCGTCCCTCCAGCCTCGTCGGAAAAGAGGAAGACTGTGTCTACGAAGCTTGACACAGGTAACCTTCCTAGCCGTCAAGGTAACAATAGGCTGAAGGTAGACTCCTCAACACTGTCCACGACTCCTGTCATGGTTCTTGACCCTACTGCCTCTGCTCAACCATTTACGATTTCTAAGGTCGACGCTTCCCTCCCCCGTCCTGACGTAGAGCCGTTTAACTTTTCTCCTAAAGCCCTTCCTTCTGACAACGGTCCCTTGACTCTTCTAAGAAGTGAGAACCTAGCCTGGAATAGGTTCAAGCAAGTGTTGAGGAACGAGGACATCTCCAAATGCTATGACATGTCCGCCAAGGAATTTGAACATTCCACAATCCATGATCTTTTTAAGGTAACTTATCTTCATCCATATTAAATCATGTACCTCGTCTTTAAGTAACCTTTTGAAGATATATATTTTTTACATGTATGCTGCAGGTTATGACCTAATTCATGGTGGTGTCTAGACAAGCCGCGGAGCTAGATAAGGAAAGGATCAGAATGAAGATGAAGATCAAGGATATGGAGAAGGACTTAAGCCGTAAGGTTGGGGAGAGAAGGAAATTGGAGGACGAGGTAAAGGACTTGAAGAACCTCGTCGAGAAGTTGAGGGCAGATATTGTCGAGAAGAAGACTCGTCTGGACCATCTCTAGAAGTAAAGTGACGAGCTCAAGTCCTCTCTGAGTAAATCTAGAGACGAGGTCGTTAAAGAGTTCAAGACGTCTAGTGAATTCACTAATCTCCTAGACAAGAACTAGGCTGTGGGTTTTGAGGATTTCCGTATATACGCTGTCGAACCTTTTTCTGGGGTGGATTTTGATTCCATCAAGCTCCCCACTGAAACTGAGAGTTCCTTGCTCCAGACTAGCTCAGAGGACGTGAATATTGAAGATAATGCCTCTACTCCTCTTCCAACAAGGGACGACTTAAAGTCTGGGGGCGTTGTCCCCAGTGGTTTATCCAAGTAGTTTTTGATTGTAAGCAAAAATTTATTTTTATTTTCACTTGTGTTGTTGGAGGTCCGTAGTTTTGGACTATTTTTAGATTTATCTCAGTTCATTCACTCCGTCCACATTTGAGAATGGATGTTTCATACATTTGCCTTATTTAGGCTTACTACTCTTAAGAGTTTTTAGACGGTGGTCGTCTACCCTTTTTAAATTTATTTTTAAATACAATTCTCATCTATCCTTGGATGTTGGTTTAATCCCTTTTTGTTGCTAGCATTACTGTTTAAGTGTTCTTTCATCCATGATTTAGACTTCACATATTTAGGGATTGCAAAATGGTTAAGTGTTTGTTCGTCCATTGCTTGGACTTCATTTGTTGCATGTATGCTCTCTCTCTCCTTTTTTTTTTTTTTGTCTACTATTTATTGACGAGTATACCGGAAGATGTTTGTTCCCTTTGTACTTTTGTTCTTACCTTAAGGTTTTGTTTCACCGTTTGGTGCTTTGCCATCCATGGCTAAGGACAACTATCAACTATACGTCTTTGCGTCCAGAGATTTTACTCGTCTATGGCTTTTAACCTTTCTTTTGGACTTTAATTTTATAATGGATTAAAAACACTTAGTAGAAAATCCAACATACTTTATATACCGGAAGATGTTTGTTCCCTTTGTACTTTTGTTCTTACCTTAAGGTTTTGTTTCACCGTTTGGTGCTTTGCCGTCCATGGCTAAGGACAACTATCAACGATACGTCTTTGCGTCCAAAGATTTTATTCGTCTATGGCTTTTAGCCTTTCTTTTGGACTTTAATTTTATAACGGATTAAAAACAATTAGTAGAAAATCCAACATACTTTATATACAAACTAGGAACTTTGTACTAAACATAATAACGTCCACAAACATTGCACATACTAGTAGCTAGTGCTTTTTAGGGAATTCAAATGCTAAAAAACATAACATAATATAAGTGCTAAAAAATAAGATAAATTGACTAGCAGTAGGAGCCAATAGTCTATAGGTTTTAGGTCGTCCATGCTGACCTTCTCGACAAGTCTTCACTGATAGTACTTCCTCAAGTGCTCCACGTTCCATGGATGCGCTAGCCTTCGTTCATCCAAGGCTTCCAAATAGTACAACCCTTGTCTTTTGTAGTTGATAACTCTATATGGTCCTTCCCAATTAGGTCCCAACTTTCCATGAGCAAGATCCTTTGTAGCCAAGGATACCATTTTTAGGATGAGGTCTTCGATGTTGAATTGCCTTGGTTTGACCAACGCATCATGGCGCTTAGTCATCAAGTTCTTGTAGCGTGCCACTCTCTATTCCACGTCCATCCTTACCTCGTCAATGAGATCGAGGCATAGACAGAGTTGCTTCTGATTGTCCTCATCCTTATAGTGGGTTACTCTGTAGCTAGTCAGGCCAACCTCCGCAAGTATCACTGCATCACTTCCATATGCTAGCTTAAAAGGAGTCTCTCCAATAGGAGTCCTCACTATCGTCCTGTATGCCTAAAGGACGCTGGGTAATTCATCTAGCAATATTCCCTTTGCCCCCTCAAGCCGAGTCTTGATGATCTTCAATACGGATCGGTTTGCAACTTCTGCTTGTCCATTGGCTTGTGGGTAGGAGGTTAAGGAGTAACGATTCCTAATTCCGAGTTGCTTACAGAACTCTCTGAAGGGCGTGTTATCGAACTGGCGTCCATTGTCTGAGATGAGCACCCTAGGAATTCCAAAACAGCAAATAATATTCTTCCAGACGAAGTTGACGTTTTGCTCAGTGATCTTTGCTAATGGCTCTGCTTCCACCCATTTAGTAAAATAATCGATCCCCACCACTAAGAACTTTATTTGCCTTATCCCCATGGGAAAATGACCAAGGATGTCAAGTCCACACTTGGCAAATGGCCAAGGGGCCACCATCGGGGTAAGGTACTCTGATGGTCGTCTAGGCACATTGCTGAAGCACTGACACTTGTCACATTCTCTGACATATGCTTCAGCATTTGTTTGCATGGATGGCCAATAGTATCCTGCTTGGACAATCTTGTGGACAAGTGACCTTGCTCCTGAATGATTTCCACATGCCCCTTCATGGACCTCCTTTATGACATAATAGGACTCGTCTAGAGTCAAACATCTTAAGTAGGGCTGAGAGAAACCCCTTTTATACAATACCTCATCCATAAGGACAAATTTTTCCGCTCTAATCCTCAACTTCCTTGCTTCTTCTTTATCCTCGGGGAGGAGTTCGTCCTTGAGATAGGATACAATTGGAGTGTTCCAGTTGGCTTCTCCATCTATTTGATGCACATCAGGAACATCTATGCTTGAAATGTACTGAACTTTAATCTGGTCATCCACCAACTGGTCTGCAAACGCTGCCTTGGCTAAGCTGTCAGCTTTCGTGTTCTCTTCCCTTGGAATCTGGTGGAACTTTACTATTGTGAAGCCCTTGATGCATTGCCTGACTTTGCTCAAGTATCTTTTCATCCATTCCTCCTTAGATTTGCACATCTCGTTCACCTGGCCTATAATCAGCTACGAGTCTCCTTGGACAAGAATTGACTCTGCTCCTAATGACTTAGCCAACTCCAAGCCCTGAAGGAGGGCTTTATACTTAGCTTCTTTGTTGGTCGTCTAGAACTGTAGACGAATGGCATACTTTAGATGATCCCCTTCTGGTGAATGCAATATTACTTCAATTCCTTCTACATGCTGTGTGGAAGAACCATCCACACAGATCACCCATTCTCTTGCCCCCTGGTCTCTATTCTATTAATCATAGGCAGGAGTAAATTCTGCAATGAAGTCGACAAGAGCTTGGCCTTTTATTACTTCCCTTGGTCGATACCTTACATCAAACTCACTAAGTTCAACCACCCATTGAATCAGTCATCTAGCTGCTTCCAGCTTATTCATAGCCTTCTTGAGCGGATGGTCTGTCAGGACGTTGATGACGTGAGCTTGAAAATAAGGCTTGAGCTTTCTTGTTGCTGTTACCAATGAGAAGGCTAACTTTTCTATTGGTGGGTACTGTCCTTCAGCTCCTCTTAAAACTTTGCTGGTGTAGTAGACGAGCTTTTGCACCTTTCCTTCTTCCCTAATTAAGGTTGAACTCACTGCATGAGGGGATACCGCTAGGTACAAATACAACTCTTCACTTGCTTTAGACGGGCTCAACAAAGGAGTTGAAATGAGATAAGCCTTAAGGTTTTCAAATGCTTGTTGACACTCATCTGTCCATTCAAATGTTTTCTTTAGCACTCTGAAAAATGTTAAACACTTGTCAGTAGCTTTTGAGATGAACCTGTTGAGGGCTACTACTCTTGTCCAGTGAGAATTTGTACTTCTTTGACATTCTTTGGTGACTCCATGTTTAGTATTGCTTGGATTTTATCAGGATTTACTTCAATTCCCCTTTGTGAAACCATAAAACCAAGGAACTTTCCTGATGAAACTCCGATGGTGCACTTGCTTGGGTTTAGCTTCATATTGTATCGTCTAAGCGTGTCAAAAGTCTCCTGCAAGTCGTCCAAATGCTGTGTCTCCTTCGCACTTTTGTCTAACATATCGTCTACGTACACTACAACATTTCCTCCATTTGTGGATGTAACATATGGTTAAATAGCCTCTGATAAGTGGCCCCTGCATTTTTCAAACCCAAAGGCATTACTTTGTAGCAAAACAAACCTTGGCTTGTGATGAAGGATGTTTTCTCTTGGTCTGCCTCGTCCATCTTAATCTGATTGTACCCCGAGAATGAGTCCATGAAGCTCAGCAATTAGTGCCTAGCTGTTGAGTCTACCAGCTGGTCAATGCGTGGAAGGGTATAACTATCTTTAGGACATGCCTTGTTCAAATCTATAAAATCCATGCACATCCTCCATTTGCCATTAGCTTTTTTGACCATCACTAAATTAGCTAGCCAATCAAGGTAGTAGACTTCGCAAACGAACTCTGCTGTTACTAGCTTCTAGACTTCTTCTTTGATGGCATTGTCTCGTTCTAGGGTAAACACTCTTCTTTTCTGACGGATAAGCTTATAGGACGGGGACACATTTAGACGGTGAGTAATCACACTTGGGTCAATCCCAAGCATGTCTTCGTGGCTCCAAGCAAAAACATCCGTGCCCTTCTTGAGGAATTGGACGAGATCTTGCTTCGTCTTCTCTTCCATGCTTGTTTTGATTCTGGTAAACTTCTCCAGGCTAGACTCATCTAGGGGGACATCTTCCAATACTTCAATCGGTTCAACAACTGTTCTTCTTTCTTCAATGTTCACCGTCTGCATCTACTCGTCCATCGCTAACATAGCTAAGTAACACTCTCTAGCCGCTAGCTAGTCTCCTTGTACTTCTCCGATGCCATATTCCATTGGGAATTCAACGGACAAGTGATAAGTAGACGTTGCAGCCTTTCAAATGTTCAAAGTTGGCCTTCCTATGATGGCATTATATGAGGATGAACAATCCACAACAAGGAAGTTTACTTCCTTATTGACTTGTCGTGGGTAAGAACCGACCACGACTGGCAAGGAGATAGTGCCTATTGGTAGAACCTTCATTACTCCAAACCCAATCAAAGGCATATTCTCTGGACGAAGTAATTCCTTATTAATCCTCATTTGCTGGAAGGTCGGATAGTAGAGGATATCCGCTGAACTCCCATTATCTACTAACACTCTTCTTGTTGTGTAGTTTACAATCATCAAAGTGATAACAATTGCATCGTCATGAGGATGATGTAGTCTCCTTTCATCTTTGTCCGTGAAAGTAATAGCAGGCTCGTCTACTCTGGATGTCCTTGGTGGGCGACCAATGAGTTGAACATTCTGAACTACTCGCAAGTATGTCTTCTTGGCTTTGGACGAGCTTCCGATTAACATTCCTCCTACAATGATCCTTATTTCTCTAAGTGGCTGATGCACTGGTTCTTCTGTTTTTCCTTTCAATGGTTGCCTTTCATCCTTATGGTCTCGTCCAAGGAAATTCTTCAACTTTCCTTGCTTAATGAGAACTTCAATTTGCTGCTTCAAGTCATAACACTCGTCCGTGTCATGTCCGTGATCTTGGTGGAAATGACAGGTCCTTACTTTTGTTTCGTTTGCTAGGATCTCCTTTCTTCTTCTTTGGCCATTTCAAGGAGGGTCGTCTTTGATTAGCATTAACACTTGGTCAAGTGGGGTATTCAAGGGAGTGTAGTTGGAAATCATCCTAAGGACGATCCTACTTTCTTGCCGTCTCGATCTCTTTTTTCTCCCGTCTTGGCCTTCTTTGGACAAAGGCCTTGCTCTGGATTAGGGCTGTCCAGTGAACCGTACCAACCGACCCACCCGCCCGAACCGAAGGTCCACGGGCGGCTCCGAAATCAGTCAATGGTCGGTCACGGGTTGGCAATAAAAATAACCGAATAATTCGGTTCGGATTCGAGTTTACAAAAATTTCACCCAAATAACTCGAACCGACCGAATTATTTATATAAACTTACAAAAAAAGATGATTTGACATGCCCAAACTGCCAGCCCACGCATTTTGGTATCAGACTGAGAGAGGGGAAACGTGTATGAGTGTATAATCCCATCAAACATCAGTAAGCAGCAGTTACTTTTTCCACACAAATTCCCAACATACAAATCAACCGTTAATCTCAAATTAAAGTTCAAAATCAACGGTGTTGATGAGAGTGGAAGCTGAGCACGATTTGACTGATTGCAGTGGCACAATTACCCAATTTCAAATCAACGGTTATAATACAAAATGAAGACCTAATCTAACGGTGAGAATTTCATATCAAAGATCAGATATCTCAACGGTTATAATACAAAATGAAGACCTAATCTAACGGTGAGAATTTCATATCAAAGATTAGATATCTCACCATCTCTAACAAGTCTCTTCACTTCAGAGTTTAGATTGCAAAATTCGTGGGTCATGGCTTTACCTTCACGCTTCCTCCCCTCTTCACCCTTCTCACCTCTTCACTTCTTCACTTTAAAGCTTTAAGCTTCGATCAATCTCAAACTTTCAAAGTCTCAGTTCTGTATTTTGCTCTCTCAAACTTTCTCAAACCCTTACTTCTCAATTTGGTTGGATCTTCAACTCTTTCTAAACCAATTCTCCACATCCAAACCCTAGCCGCCTCCATTGCCGTAGTCCACTCCTTTCTCCGCCTCCAGTGCCTACCCGCCGCCGCTGCTGTCCAATTAGTTCGCCCTCCACAGCTGCCGCCGGTGTTGTCCTCACCCCGTAGGTGATTGTTCTCTGTTTCTCATCTTTCTTTTGTTGTTAGTCTCTTTGGTTAAATCAAATAAACCCAAATATATGAAACCCTAACTAAAAAAAACCTTGAAACCCTAACTATTTTACTTTTGTTCTTTGTTCTTTTTTTTAATCAATTTTGATCTTGTTTACCCTCCACAGCGTAGCTGCCACCGGTGTGTTGTCCTCACCCCGCCGGTGTTTGTCCTCACCCCATAGGTAATTGTTCTCTGTTTCTCATCTTTCTTTTGTTGTTAGTCTCATTGGTTAAATCAAATAAACCTAAAGATTTATAATATGAAACCCTAACTATTTTGCTTTTGTTCTTTGTTCTTTTTTTTAATCAATTTTGATCCTATTTTAATTTTATACAGGATTGAAAGCTAACTCCAAGTAGCATTTTTTGCCTTCGAGTTCGAAACCCATACACCCACGGTGTTCTTTGTGTTTAGTAAAAAATATATATATTTTTACTAATTGTTTTTTCCTTCTTTGGATTGACTTGAATGGCGTTCATCCTGCAATTGATTTAGCTACTCAAGTTCCCTTCGTAAGCATCTTATTAGTGGTTTCATTTGATTTTTGAATTGAATCACTGCTTGATGCTTTGTTTTTACAGAGCATTGCAGTTCAAGATGATGATGTTTATTGATAAATGTGATTCATTGAGAGTAAAATTATGCTGTTATCAATTCTAATATGATGGAAGCCTTTAAAATGATTTAGGGAAAGCACAATGGAAATTCTAACTCTTTTAATCTCTCTGGCTCTTAGTGAAAGGAAAAAAAATTAAGTAAAACCCTAGACCTTGAAATTTTCATTCCTTAATGCTTATGTATCTTTTCTCTTATATATCTTTCGATTAAGTGGCTGTTGACACTCTATTATAGAAAACCTGAAATTTAATATTGACAACTGAAATTTAATATTGTCGAATCATCTTTAATATTGACAACTGATTTGTGTATATAAGAATCTTTGTACCCTGCCTCTATCCTCATAGTTGTTGGTCATGATTATCTTATGGAGTGTGATACTGCTTTTCCTTTTTGGTTTGTGTGGTTATTATTTATTATTATTATTATTATTATTATTAAAGCTATGAATTATACTTGTTACTCTAGTTTGCTAATACGTATCTTTGATTTTTTTAGGTCATGGAAACCTCAACTAATGAACCCTCTATCCAAACACCAGCTGCTACACAAGATGATGGTGCTATTCCCACCCAAGTTGAAGCTTCTGCTACTACCCAAGCTAAAGCAGCTGCTGCTGCTGAGTTGCCCCTAGTTCCACCATGCCAAGTGAGTATGACAGTTCCTGTTAGTGGTACTTATATGTGTCTCACATGTCACTTTATTGATGATGCTTGGAAATTGCATAAGAGAATTTTAAATTTTTGTCAAGTTGAATACCACAAGGGGGACGCTATATGTAGAAAGATTGAGATGTCTTTGCGTGAGTGGGGTATTGATGGGATATTCACTTTGACAGTGGATAATGCTAGCTCAAATTTAACAACAATTAAATTTTTGCAAAGGGTGACCAAAGATTGGAATTGGACAGTTTTAGGAAATGAGTTCATGCACATGAGGTGCTATGCCCATTTCCTAAATATGATTATGGGGGAGGGTTTGAAAGAGATTGATGCATCTGTTGCTAAGGTGCGTGAGGCTGTAAGGTATGTGAAGTCCTCACCCAATAGAAATCAAACTTTTAGAAGTTTTATGGAGAGGTTAGGTATAGAGTCCAAGAGTCTTATTTGTCTAGATGTACCTACTAGGCGGAACTCGACCTATCTCATGTTAGAAACTGCTGAAAATTTTGAGAAAGTGTTCCTTCGAATGGATTTTGAAGATGATGGTTATTCGTCGTACTTTAGGACCAAGGAAGATAGGGGTGGTTTGGGATCTCCTTGTATGAGTGATTTCCAAAATTGTAGGGCATTTGTGACTTTCTTAAGGCTTTTTTATAATGCAACGAAGAAGTTCTCCGGTTCTTTGTACATTACTTCAAATGCCTTCTATGATGAGATCTTTGTTATTTAGGAGAGTATTTCTAATTTAGTTAAATCCCTAAACACTCTCTTGAAAAACACAGCCAAAACATGCAAACTAAATTTGAGAAGTATTGGGGGGAAAGGGAGAAAATTAATCCTTTTTTGTATGTGGCTGTCATTCTTGATCCACGAAAAAAATTGAGGTTTTTGAAGTTTTCTTTTTCTAAAATTTATGGGAATGCAGTGGCGGAAGTGATGGTTGATAAGGTGAAAGATCTTTTGTATAAGTTGTATAATTTTTTCTCTTCTATTCATTCACCAAATGTGCAAGAACAAAGTGGGAGTGAGAGGACAGAATTGGAAAGTGATGCTAGTGATCCATATTTCATGGTTCACTCGCGATATGAACGTTTCTTGCAAGTTGAGCAATCTGTAGGTTGTAGTAATGAGCTTGAAAAGTATTTGGCTGAAAACTGTGATGATAGAAAGGATGTGAATTTTGAGATATTGGAGGGGTGGAGGGACAATTGTAGTAGGTATCAAGTGTTGTCTAAAGTTGCTAAGGATGTGCTGGTTGTACCAGTTTCCACTGTTGCATCTGAGTCGGCATTTAGCACAGGAGGTCGCATTGTTGTTCCATTTCGAAGTTCACTATCTCCTCTCATGGTTCAAAACCTTGTATGTTCACAAAATTGGCTTCAAGCCACATTTCCAATTTCTCATCGCCAGTCAAAGGATGATGTAGAGGCATTGGAGGAGGAGTTACTTGACTTAGGTAATATGTTTAAATTTTGAAACTTATTGTCTATTAATTTTATTGAATGTCTCTTGTATTCAAGCATAATTTAATCTATTATGTTTATTTCCTATTGTTTTCTAGTTTTAAATCAGCAACCAACAGCAAATACCAGCTCAAGCAAGGGTTCCACTTTAGGCAAACGACCCTTAATTAGCATTGATGATTAATCACTTACTTGGTATGATTCTGCCTTTGGCCCCTTGCTATTATAAACTTGGTTTCCTTACTAGTTGGTCTTGTATTTGGTACAAATGTATTGTTTGTTGAATATTTTTTTGTCTATTGTAGGAGGATGGTCATTTATTTTGTAAAGAAGGCAGCTTTGTGGGAATATTTTGGAAGCTTTTTTTGGATATATTGCTTTTCTAAGTTCTAACAATACTCAACTGTCAATGCTTATAGAAAAGAAATCTTAGTTCATAGGTTTTCTTTTCTATTAGTTATAGACTTATAAACTATAGAGTAGTCATTCAATGCTTTGGAAAACTATTTTTTGGAAATACCTATGGTATTTGATTATTGTAACTAATTATATTGCTTGGAACATTGTATAACCTATCAAGCTCTCTGCCTGATGGTTTACTACCCAAAAAACTTGCAGTAACTGCCTCTATGATACTAAGTATATATATCCATTAATTGGAATATTGCAGTATAGTATTATCTGTTGTGATTTATTTGTTGCTGGAAGCCTGGAAATATTATTTGTTGTGGTTGGCATGTTTAATAGGTGTTGAGCCACTAGCTTACTACCTAGGTGCTTATTGTGTTGTTTAACATATCACATATGGTAAAATTAGGGTTTTTGTAGGTTGGGTTGTGCTATCTTCAGTCTATTTTGTTGTGTTTATTTTTTGTAGTTAATGTGGGAAAGATTATGTATTTGGATTGATATGTACTGCATTGCTTAGGTGCTTCTATTGTTTCAGAGATCACAGGTGATAAAAAAAAAGGCTTTTTGGTGTGTTGATCACAGGTGATAAAAAAGAATAGGCTTTTTGGTGTGTTGATCACAGGTGATAAAAAAGAATAGGCTTTTTTCTGCTATTGTGTTGTGTTATTCTATCCACAGTCCAGGTTTAAATTTGTGAAAATTTGTGAGAAATTGCAAGATTATATTGGGTTTGATATGTCCTGAAGGCCCAACAAGCCTAGTGTAGTTCATAATATAAGCTAAGCTTGAGGCCCTATTTTAAAATAAATTAAGTAAAAAGAGGCCCAATTTGAAATATATGAGGAATTCAAAAAATATGAAATCAATAGGGTTTATTAAACTGCCAAACTAAGTATTTTGGGCCAAAAAGGCCCCAAAAAATGAAATTAGGATAATTTTAACTATGTCAAAAATTTCGGCCCAATTTGAGGCCCAGACTCGACAACTCCGACCCGGTCAACCGATTGCCAGAATCGTTAGATTCGACCCGAATATTCAGTTGAATACGGGTCCAAAATCCAACAATCCGATCCAAACAGGTCGAGTTCAGTTTGGGCCTTAAACAAACCCGACCCGACCCGTGGACAGGCCTACTCTAGATGGTGTACATAACCAACTTCCGCTCGTTCAACCTTCTTCTTTTTCTTGGCGATAATCGCATCCTCATCATTCATGAAACTTTGGGCTGAGTGTATTAGCTCGGCCATCATCTGTGGTTCTTGGTCATACAACTTATGGATGAACAAATTCGAAGTAACACCATTGTAGAAAGCTGCCAAGAGGATTTTGTCGTCCATCTCGTCCACCAACAAGGCTTCCCTGTTGAAACGACTGATGAAGGTCCGAAGACTCTCGTTTTCTCCTTACTCTATGTTCAGTAAGCTAGACAAGGAATGCTTATGCCTTTGGCCTCCAACGAAATTGTTGATGAACAACTTACTTAACTCCTAGAACGAAGTTATGGTGTTTTGTGGTAGCTTACCAAACCACACCCTAGCCGGGCCTTTCAACGTGGTAGGGAAAGCTTTGCACATGATTTCATCTGGAATGCCTTAGAGATGCATGGTCATCTTAAACATGGCAATGTGATCACAAGGGTCTCGCATGCCATCATATGAGTCCAAGGTAGGCGTTTTGAACTTTGAGGGTAGATGATGACTCGTGATGGACGTGGTGAAGGGAGAGTCAGTTCTATGAATGAGATCATCCACATACTTCGCTCTCCTCATGGAGTCCTTCATATCCTCCATGGCTTTCTTCATTTGGTCCATTTCTCTCTCCAAGTGTGGCACCCTTTAAGTGACAGTACCTCTAGATTGATCTCATTCTTCAATGCCATTCTTCGCCCCTCCATTCTTCGAATTTTGCCCATGTTCCTCGAGGCGTCGCTGTCAACGTTATCTATTGACTTCTCTAGTTAACTCCTGGTTTGTTGCGTCAAGTCCACCATTGCGGCTACCATGGATTGCAATTGTTGTTAAACAGACGCCGGCGGCAGTGCTGGTACATGATTTGGATGACTAGAGACATTTCCACTCTCCTGATATTCTGGACTTGTGGCCATCGACCTAGTCCAAACCATGCAGCCTTTTTGTCTTGGAAAGTAAGGCAGTTAACACTTAGAAACTTTGCTTACTTCTCACAGACGGTGCCAACTGATAATACATGAGAATTAGTAGGCTGAATGCTCCGGGCTACGGTGACAGCTTGAAGACCTGTAGAGAGAGAGAAAAAAACTGTCAAGGGCGACCGAGGTGAACCAACCAAGGACACTCCGACAGTTAAGTCAGTTTTCTCTGTAGAACACAAGGATGGAGAGTTAGTGAATAGACAAAACGTACCTTGGGTCGATAGGGTTAGATCCTTTTTATAAAGAGTTTTTAGTGGGTCTACTTGCTCGGATCCACTACCATCATGGGAGATATGTGTGGTAAGTGGAGAGAATGGAGCAGATTTTGGGGAATCCTCCCCACGTTTTGGATAGATCATGGTCTGATAGCTCACTATTTTTAAGAGAAAATCCTCCAAAATTTTGTTAAATGTTATTTGGTCGTCCATGTCTTTGAGTGACACGGACGACCAGGTCACTCTAGACGATCATAATACTCGTGGACGGATCCTATTCATATCCGTGATGCTTTTGTTGGGCTTCATTTCTTGTAAAACAGTTTGGATGTAACTTGGTCATCGACGACCATCATGGACGAATAAAACTTAGTTTAATCCACCATCAACCCTCAATTCTCTCACCGCCCTATTTTAAGCCAGTAATGGCTAAGAAGTCATACAGTGTCAACATCACCTCACCAATGCCTAGAAAATGAAAGGTACAAGTGGTATCCCAAAATCGCTCAGACAACGCGACAAGCAGTTGACGATCCTTGTACTCAGTGGTGTCGTGACCCAAAAGAGCTTGGAAAATAGTTTTGAAGCTGGCTTCATTGATGACATTTCTAATGTTTGGGGATAGCACTGCCCACATTTGCCTCAGTAGTTGAAGACTACCCCGGCTTTTGAGATTCAACAATTAACAAGAATACCTCACATGAGAAATATAAACAAACAACAACAAAAAAAAAAAAAAAAAAAAAAACACACACACACAAAACTTAGCCAATCATCATGATATCCACAAAAATACCCTATTCCAAAAATACTTACTCAAAATCCCAACAAACAAATAAAGATGCCCCTCACAAAAATTAGTTGGGCCCAAATGCCATTTCGCAAATTTAAATTCTACAACATCCTAACAATATCCCAATCGACCAAAAAATCTTTCATCTTTATGAACTCATTCAACAATGACCCAAACATATATCCAACCCAAAGAAAAAAAATTTCATACCCATGAAAAATAATGCCCAAACATCTACATCAAAAATTTCCATGCCTGTAAAAAATGAGCTTACCCAATTTGGTCTACACACCAAATTCCCACAATCAATCAAAATTTTTCCAACAATGTTCAAAACCACATCCAACACAAAGCTCAACCAATGACCAACATTGTCCAAACTTGATAACACCAAACAATTTAACAATCCAAAATTGCCCAAAAAGAAGAAATCAACATGTCCACACAATAATTTCCATCCAAATCATACAACATCCAAGAACTCTCACAAGAGCAAATAAAAACCAACAATGAATCAACAAATTAACCAACAAAAACAAAAAATGAGCTCACCTTGAAATCTTTGTTGGATGGGTGTGGAGCATGAGTGCTTAGGTCTTGAAGAAGTCCCTCCTTATCATTCCATTCTATGCATGGATTATACTTCTTCCCATTAAATGTAAGGAATTTAGGTGGTCCAAGAGGAAATGCCATGGAAGTGGGAGGATGAAGAATGGAAATGGGTTTCAAAAAATAGGTTTTACAAAGATGCTCTAAAACTTAAGGATCTGAAGAAATCTTCAAAGAGATGATAAAAATCAAGTTTGGAAGTCTAGAGAAGTGATTTTCTAAGTAGGAAATGGTGTGGAAGTAGAGAAAATGCAAGAGGAATGGAGTTTGGAATAGTAACAATGGAGGAGGAAGAAGAAGAAGAAGAAGAAGAAGAAAATGATGGTGAAACGAAACAAAAAGGGGCCAAAAATTCGGCCCCCTCTCCCCTAAGTCACATGAGTTGCTAAGTCAACTCGAGTTTGACCGAGTTGACTCAGTCAAACTTGAGTTAACTCACCACAAAAGAAAAAGAGAGAAAATTTTCAAATAAATTATTTAAGTTTTAAAATTAAAAAGAAAGAGAGAGAGAAAGAGAGAGAGAGAAGTAAATAAAAAAAGAGGAAAAAAGAAAAGAAGAAAAAGAATTTCACTAGGATAACATTGATTATTTTTAGTGAAACAAAAAGAAACAGAAAATTCTCTAAGTTGAGTGGATAAAGTCTTAATCATCAAAATTCTAATTTGATTTTTTTTTTTTTTAGATCTTCAGATTGAGCGGATACAATTCTCAGTCATTTCTGAATTTTTAGATTGGGCGAATAGAGTTCTTAGTCGGCTTCTAGATTGGGTGAATACAATTCCTGGTCATGTTATTCCAAATTGGGCGTACAAAATTCTCAATCATTCCAAGTCAGATTGGGTGAATAAAGTTCTCAGTCGACTTCCTGATCGGGCGAATATAGTTCCTGTTCACCTTACTTCAGATTGGGCGTATAAGGTTCTCAATCATTACAAGTCAGATTAGGTGAATAGAGTTCTCAGTCGGCTTCTAGATCGGGAAAATACAGTTCCTGGTCACCTTATTCCAGATTGGGCGTATAAATTTCTCAATCATTTCAAGTCAGATTGGGCGAATAAAGTTCTTAGTCAACTTCTAGATCAGGTGAATATAATTCTCGGTTACCTCATTCCAAATCGGGGGAATACAGTTCCTGGTCACCTTATTCCAGATTAGGCGAATAGAGTTCTTAATCATTCGAAGTCAGATTGGGCGAATAGAGTTCTCAGTCGGCTTCCAGATCGGGCGAATATAGTTCCTGGTCATCTAATTCCAGATTAGGCGTATAAAGTTCTCATTCATTCCAAGTCAGATTAGGTGAATAAAGTTCTCAATCGACTTCCAGATTAAAACGGTTCTTGGTCACCTTACTTCAGATTGGGCGTATAAAGTTCTCAATCATTACAAGTCAGATTGGGTGAATAGAGTTCTCAGTTGGCCTCTAGATCGGGCGAATATAGTTCCTAGTCACCTTATTCCAGATTAGGCGTATAAATTTCTCAATCATTCCAAGTCATATTGGGGAAATAAAGTTCTCAGTTAGCTTCTAGATCGGGTGAATATAATTCTCGGTTACCTCATTCCAGATCAGGCGAATACAATTCCTAGTCACCTTATTCCAGATTAAGCGTATAAAGTTCTCAATCATTCCAAGTCAAATTGGGCGAATAAAGTTCTTGGTTGACTTCCAGATCAGGCTAATACAGTTCCTGGTCACCTTACTTCAGATTGGGCGAATAAAGTTCTCATTCATTCCAAGTCAGATTAGGTGAATAAAGTTCTCAATCGACTTCTAGATTAGGCGAATACAGTTCCTGGTCACCTTACTTCAGATTGGGCGTATAAAGTTCTCAATCATTACAAGTCAGATTGGGTGAATAGAGTTCTCAGTCGGCTTCTAGATCAGGCGAATAGAGTTCTTGGTCACCTTATTCCAAATCGGGCGAATAAAGATCTCAATCATTCCAAGTTAGATTAGGCAAATATAGTTCTCAGTCGACTTCCGAATCGGGCGAATACAGTTCTCGATTACCTCATTTTAGATTGAGTGAATATAATTCTCAATTACCTCATTTTAGATTGGGTGAATACAGTTCTCGGTTACCTCATCGGCATTCAATATTCCATCCAAGTTCATCAATTATCAAGTAGATTAGACGTCCATATTTCTCTTCTTCTTCTTTGTAAGACAGTAAAACACTAGTTCTATGTCCCAAGGTTCTAGGGCTAGGAAATCTTTGAAAAATCAACCTTGATTAAATCATGGTTGCTAAAATCAGTGACTTTGTTTTACATTGACATTCGCTTTTCAAGCTCTGTCAATGAGGGGCATTCTGTAGACACTCGATTTTGTACCCATAATTTAATCTAGGAAGATGACTGAAATGACCATTTAAAGAACCCAAAAAATCATAGTTGTATCTCATGCATTAAATCATTCATCACATATCATAAAAATGATCTTGAGATTCTAACTGTAGCGATGATATGCCCGATTCCCAAATTGGACCATCAGATTGAAAGATATCACAAGATCAAGTTTTTACGGCCTTCATGCATTATATGTAGGTGAAGTTGATCACATGTGATTAATTGAAATTAATTCTGATTGGTCAACAATTAAAATTAATTGAATAATTTATGTGATTGGTTGTCGATTTTTATCGAAAATAAACTTGGTTGCATAGGAATAAAATGGATAATCAGATAACAAGGGAATTGTTGATAATCAAGTCTTTTTAGAATATTTATCTATCAAATAATAATTATTTTAAGGACCTGATTATCAAAATAAAAGGGATTTATTTTGGAATACAAGTTGAAAATACGTCCAAGTGCAATTCCCAACTTAGAAAATCCCTAAAAAGAGTCTAGATTGAACCAAAAGAGAGGATTGGACTCAGCACTTAAGAATCCTGATTGGCACATGGCAAGTGCCGATTGGCACAACTTTGAGGCCTAGCCCAGAAATCATTAGACCAAGCCAAAACACATCCAGTTCAATTTTTTAGGGATAAGAATTCAACCTAATTTGTATCTTATCAAACCTAGCTTATTTTCTAAGCACCAAATCTCTATAAATAGGGAATTAAAAAAAAAAAAAAAAACATGACCCTCTTTTTGACCTCTCTCTCTCCCCTTACGTTAAAGAAATTCTGGAAGCTTTGCTTTAGGAATTTCTTTTCTGCAAAGTGGCCTTTACTTAGATCTTTAAAAATTCACTCTCTTTGATCTCTAGGATAATTCTCTACTTATGGAATACGTTCATGCAGGTAAGTTTCCATCTTTCTATGTGGGTTTGAAGGTCGTCCATCATGGAAGGACCTGAATGAACTCTCAACACTTAGAAAATTTTCAAGATAGATTTATGTTCAAAAGGTTATAATTTGGACCACGTTCTACTATTTTGAAGTATGAGCAAAATCCTTGTTCATCGCTGTAACTTCCCACTAAGTTCTTAACTTCTAATGGCAGTTGTAGAAGATAAGCTTGAACCTTCTAACTTCTATAGCAGTTGTGGAAGTTAAGTCTGAACCTTCTAACTTCCATACATGTTGAGGAAGTTACCCAACAAGTAACCACTCTAAAGCTCACTATATAAGGACTCATCAACATCAAATGAAAGTAAGTTTCTACCACTCCTAAAGTTGGAATTCTTGAGTTCTAGAGAGAAAAACTAACTTAAGCATCAGAGGGTTCTTGGCCGGTTCACCCCGATCACCTTTGATCTTATGTTTCTTTCTTTTCAGGCCTTCCAAGTAACCTTTAGCCTATTAAAGGCCAGAGCATTCAGCCTACTGATTTTCTGTGCATCATCAGTTGGCGCCGTCTGTGGGAAAGATTAAATTTGTGTTTTGCAATTTATCTTTCTTAGACAAAAGGCTGTATGGTCCAGACAAGGTCAATGGCCACTAGTCCAGGCCATCAGGAGAGTGGGAACGCTTCCAGTCACTCCAACCGCTCTCACTAGTCAGCACTTGTCATGCAACCGCCTTCCATTCAACAAATACAATCCATGGCAGTCGCCATGGCAGAGCTAACCCGTCAGAATCAAGAGTTGACTCGATAGATAAACCAAAGAAGGCAACGTAATGAAAGGTGCATGGAAGGGCAGGCTCAAAGTCAAAAAGTTAAAGAAGAAGAAAATGTGGAGCACAAGAACCACTCAAGGGGGACAGCATCACGTAGGGTGCCACACTTGGAAAAGGAAATGGATCAAATGAGGAAGGCTATGGACGAGATGAGGGAGAACATGAGAAGGATGAATCATGTAGATGGTTTAGTTCATCGAACCGATTCCCCTTTCATAACTTCCATCAATAGTTATCCCTTGCCTTCCAAGTTCAAGATGCCTTCATTGGATTCGTATGATGGAACGCATGACCCGTGTGACTACATTGCAACCTTCAAGACCACAATGCACCTTCAAGGAGTTCCAGATGAGATAATGTGTAGGGCCTTCCCAACCACCCTTAAGGGGGCCAGCACGAGTATGGTTTAGCAAGATACCACCGAACAATGTTGGTTCTTTCGAGGAATTGAGTAAGTTGTTCGTCAACAACTTTATTGGAGGACAAAGGCATAAACGCTCCTCGACCAACCTGCTGACTATAGAGCAAGGAGATAATGAGAGCTTGCAGTCCTTCATCACTCGCTTCAACAAGGAAGCCTTGACGGTAGACAAGATGAATGATAAGTTGCTATTAGCAGCCTTCCACAATGGAGTTAGTTCAGATCTATTCATTCACAAGATTTATGATCAAGAACCTTAGACCATGGCTGAAACTCGTCCATTCAGCCCAAAGCTTCATGAATGCAGAAGATGCGATTATTGCCAAGAAGAGGAAGAGAGTAGAATGAATGGAAGTAGACCTCCCACGTCATCCTGAACAAGGCCCTCATCCAAAGAAGGCTCGAGCAGGAGAAAAGAAGGATAGAGACAACAGGAAGGCAGTTTCGTCTTCAGGAAGAGGTCAACATTACAAGCTCTTGAATGTTCCACTTGATCAAATGCTTATGCAGATCAAGGATGATCCATCCTTAAAGTGGCCAAAGAAGATAAAGGGAGATCCCAAAAAGCGCAATAAGAATAAATATTGCCGCTTCTATAGTGTTAGGAACATATGTCAATATAGAATTGGCTAATCCTTTGACAAAATGTACTTTACTTGTAATTAGGTAGATTTAGGATGTGTTTAATGCTTTAAGGAACAAGAGTTCAAGTCCAAGTGTTAAAGTCATGCAAGTCTGTTCAAGAAACAAGTGAAGAAGTGCTGGATTTTAAAGCTCGACAGCTAGCTCGACAGATAGCATCTATTGAGGTTTAAAAGGCAGCTTAGCCTGATGCTCGATAGTTGCTCGATAGATACCTTATCTATCGAGATTTAAGAAAATCAGTTTTTCAAATTTGATTTCAATCCAATCCGTGTATAGATGTTTAGGCTTTCTTTTCTCACAACCTTAAACATATATAAGGATTGTTTTAATGGCCGTCATAGCTGATGCACATCAATGCAAAAGTTTTTCACAAGCATATTGTGAACCAGAGACATATGCCCTAGTTCATCTTTCTTTTCAAGAAGCTGCTGTGTTTGTACACCACAGGGTTTTGTAACCAAAGAGCTTCGTGATCTTCATCGTGTTGATGAACTGAAGAACTTCGCAGCCAACATCCTTCTTAAGTTGGTGGTTAGTCACGTACTTGGATTCGTGCATCGAATTGGTTAGTCACATACTAGGAGCCGTGTATTGAAAATGAGAGATTGTTACTACAAAACAAGTCCAATTGGGTATTGGGGTAAGGGTTCAACTGTAGGTTGGTATAAGGTACTGGGATTCCTTTACTTGTAACCGCTTGTTGTGATAATGGTGGATTCTTAGGATTGGTGACCTTAAAAATCACCCGGTGGGGTTTTTGCCATGTAGGTTTTCCCCATTCATAAATAAATCATCGTGTCAACTTTATTTTCTGCTACATATTAACTTAGTTGGTGATTTGTTTGTGCTATCACGCTTATTGCATATTAATTCACTTGGCTAATTAATTGGTTAATTTATCACAAAGGGTCAATACATTCTTGGCCTATCACATAGAGATCACGGGCATGACACAGACGAGTGTTATGGCTTAAAGCAGCAAATAGAGAATCTCATCAGGCAAGGAAAGTTGAGAAATTTTCTTGGACGAGATCATAAGGACGAGAAGCTAAAAGGAAAGGTAAAAGAGCCATCACGACCCCCACTTGGAGAAATAAGAGTTATTGTAGGAGGAACTTCAACAGGACAATCTTCTAAGTCAAGGAAGACCTACTTGAAGGTGGTGCAAAACGTCCAACTCTCTGGACGAGTTCCTAGGATGAAGGGGGCAGACGAGCAAGGTATTACTTTCACAGATGAAGATGCTGGGAGGGTCCATCATCCACATGACGATGCGATTGTTATAACTTTGCTCATTGTAGATTGCACGACTAGAAGGGTGTTGATAGATAATGGGAGTTCAGTAGATATCTTATATTATCCCGCCTTCTAGCAGATGAGGCTTGGACAAGATCAACTTTGTCTAGTGAATTCACCCTTAGTAGGATTTGGAGGAATGAAGGTACAACTAGTGGGCACTATTACTCTATCCGTAGTGGTAGGAGCGTATCCACAGCAGATAGCCAAAGAAGTAAATTTTCTCGTCGTAGATTGTTCGTCTTCCTACAATGCCATCATTGGATGACCAACTTTAAACAATTGAAAAGCAGTAACGTCTACCTACCACCTATCTGTCAAGATTCCAACAAATTATGGAATAGGGCAAGTACAAGGAGATCAGTTGGCCGCTAGAGAATGCTACTTAGCCATGTTGGCTATGGATGAGCATGTGTAGATGATGAATATAAAGGAAAGAAGGGTTGTTGCAGAGCCCACTGAAGTACTGGAGGACATAAGCATTCAGATTATTGATATAAGGTAGTGATACAATGTTTCTAGCATGTGTTATATGCCTTGGATGCCTTGGATCCGTATGTTAGTTTTGATGTGTGTTTCATATGTTGCATTTTATATGGAGATACACGGATATAGATGCTATCATGTTAATGCTAGGATTATGAAATTTATTCCTAATGAGATTAGGATTATGTTTTCAAGGTTTCTAGCATTATTAAAACCTTATTGTTTGATTAGTAAATCTTCATTGATAAAATCAAAAGGTGTTTTGATAGAAAACAATGAAGATGTCAAAAACGGTTGCCAGAAAATTCTGAAAAAAATTTAGTTTTGCAAGTTTCGATCGATCCGGAATTCCTTTCGATCGATCGAATGTACTTTTCAATTGATCGAAGAAGAATCGAGAACCGATCGAGTTAGGCAGAAACTCCATGATGAAATTCTTCATTGTCTTGATTGATCGAGAATTCCTTTCGACCGATCGAATGTTGATTTCGATTGATCGAACAGGAATCGAGAATCAATCGAACGAGGTAGAACCTTTGTGATGAATTTCTTCATTTTTTGATCGATCGAGTAATAGGTTCGACCGATCGAAGGCACTGAATTTTGAATTTTCACTTGTTTTTGACTAAGTGTTAAAACTTTGATAAAAAGCAAAGTTATGTGATTAATTTTATAGTCCTTAAAAGTTAAGGACATTTATTAATCATTATCTAACTAAAAGACCTAATGAGATCAAAGATGTTAGTTAAATAGAATTCTTAGTCCTAAATTTGTTTTATGATTAAAAGTCCTTAATTTATTTTAATTAGAGGTTTTTAATGAGATTAAAATTCTAATTAAAGTTATGTAGTTTCTAACAAGATTAGAATACTTTATCAAGTAAATTAAGGATAGAGTTCTATATAACTAATTTTTGATTCATTAGTGTTTAAGGAATCCTAAATAGTTTAAGACTTCCATTTTAGTTAGTGATTCTAATGAGATTAGAGTATTCAACAAGTGCAAGGTTATTAGTTGTGGTGGGATCACAATTATTTAAAGAAAAACCCAAATAATGAGTGGGAGTGCTTGAAATAACCCTTTTGTTAAGTTTAATTGTAATGTGAATAGATACCTTGTTTTGGCCTCGAGCCTTGCATTCCATGTGGAGGGTATTTACTTCACGGATTACATGATTAAACTTCTTTGTGATTACGCGAATGTTCGTTACGCTATTGTGACGTGACTTAGTAAGATCACATCGAATTTAAACAATTAAACACATTTGATGTGTAGGGTTAAAATTGTGATTAGATCACAATGTTTTCAAGACAATCCACTTGTTTTAAAATTTCTAGTGGGAGAGAGATTCAAGGGTTGATTCTCACGGCCTCCATTGCCAGTTTATAGTAGTGTAATTAGGCACCTTGCCTTGGCGTATATGCCTTGCTCCCTTCGGAGGGTGTTTAATTCATGGTACTACATATTAAACTTCTTAATGATGGATGAAGTGTGTTTTTACATTGAGAACAACCACGTTTCCGTGGAGTTACTTGGTGACTCACATGGATTCTAGGCAATGGTGTACACTAGACTATGTTTAATGTTAACCTCCCTACGGAGCTATGTCATTATTACTTAGAGGCTAAAGGAAAAGCGACAAATTATTTTTGTTTGGTAAGAGTTACCATGATAGCATTAATAATGAGAATAATTCTCACCTTATCATAGTGATTGGTATGACCTCACTTCCGAGGAATATTAATTGCGGGATTGAGTTGTCGATGCACCTAATATAGTATGGTTTTCAGGTTCTATATTATATGGTTATGGATGCAAAATTATAATGTCCTTGTAATTAAGTTCATAGTCTCAAAATAAAGTTGTCATAAATTTTTGTTCTCTAACTATTATTTTAATTGAATCACATTAACTAAGAAATAATTTTGGACATGGTGCTTAAAGAAGCTGAAGTACATAAATATGTTTCGATTTAGCATTGTCATAATTTCCTATACATGATGCATTTATGGAAGATAGCTTATGATGTGATCATAGTCTCCATTAAAATGCTAAAATGTTACATTGGCTTCTATCTCAATTGTGCTACAGCATAAGAGACAAGAGTTAGTACTAGAATTAAACTTTATATTAAGTCTAAAAGAGATGTTTGGTATGAATCATATTGAGTGCTAAGAAAGGCTTAAGGAGTTCCAATTCTATATCATTTTATGAAAATATATTTTTTAAATGAATTGGAATTCTTGGATGTAGAGATTAAATGTTAATCTCATATGGATATGATCCACAAGTCCTTGTTAGAATCATTTGCAATTCAAATTGTTTTGAAAATAAATTATTTTTATATTATCTGAGTTGATAAGTGAGTTCAACATAACGGAAGACATCCTAAAAGTTAAGGCTAGAATTAATATGATTTAATTCAAATTCTTAACCTAAACCGAAAGGTAAGGGTGGTAAGAAGAGGAATTATAATACCAAACAGTTGGACAAGTTAGTTGTCCTAGTAGTTGGCAAAAGGAAATTAGACTTAAAGGTATAACCAAAAGGAAAGTGTCTCTGTTTTGGTAAAGCTAAGTATTGTTCATGATTTTTTTCTAGATGGAAATTTACATATTTTATTTTTTAAAGAGAAAGTTTTCATCCTTTGGTATTGTATGTTTTGGCACTTATGTCTAGATCTTATTAATCTAAATAATGTTCAAGATTGGTGAAAGATGGGCTTTTAGAACCATTATTTTATTATATTCCCAGTCTATGAATTCTATTTAGAGGATAATAAGATCTAGGGCTCCTTTTCATAAAGGAATGAAGCTTCAATGACTTCTTTAAGTCAGTGCATACATAAAGGAGGAATAGGGCTCTTTTAAAGGTAGATTGTTCTAGAAGAAAAATGTCAGAATTTGTTGTAGGACAACTATAAAATACATTTAGAAATGAGATGGTTGTATTAGATACACCATAAGACATTATTCTGTAGATAACTATTACACTGATACAATATCGTAGTGGAAGGATTATCAATTACCAAATAAATTCATACTTCTGGAATAAACTTTTGAAGTCATTCCACAAGGATATGAATTAAGAAATGGATATCAAGAAACTTGTAGAGGCATATGAATTATGTGAATAGAATTAAATTCTATTTAAAGTCTAAAACTTGTAGAGGCATCTAATGACATTAAGCCTATTATTTTCAAATAGATCTACAAGTAAATGAGATTGATAGATTTGAAGGTGCAAACCTTCAAAGTCAAGACTAGTGGCGAAAAGATTTATTCAGAAAGAAATGGTTCGACTATGAAAAGATTTTTTCACCAATAGTCAAGTTTGACTATATCTAGATTCTCTTATTCATTATATTTCATTTGGATAAAATATGGTAATGGATATCAAGAAAGTTTCTTTTAGTAGCAATCTTGAGGAAGACATCTATATGATGTAACTAGACTTGTTCATAACAAAGAACCAGTAGTGTTTAGTATGCAAGTTGCTTAAAGTCCATTTATAGACTAAAGCAAGCATATGAATCATAAAATATCATCTTTGATCAAGCAATCAAGTTGTTTGATTTTGATCAAGTATTAAAAGGCCTTATGTGTGTAAAAGTTATATAGAATAATAAATTTCTTAATGTATGTTGATGACATTCTAATCATTTAGAATGATGTAGAGTTGTTGTCATCAATGGAGTTTTTGGTTGTCTAGTCCAGTTTGATATAAAGTACTTGGGAAAGACTGGTCACATCCTAAGAATTAAACTTTGTTAAAATTCAGGAATTAGGATGTTGGGTCTATCTCAAACTGCTTAAATAGATTAGATTCTAGCCAAGTATAGCATGTAATACTTCAAGAAAGGATTCTTTCCTTTTAAGTTTGAAATTCTTTTATATAGGACTATAGTCCTAAGACATATAAAATGAAGAGCATATTAAGACGGTTCCTTATTCCATATCAATGGGAAGTCTTTATGCTATGCTATATACTAGGCTAAATATCTATTTTGTGGTGGGCATGGTAAGCAAATATCAATTGAATATAAGATCACTTAATTTAGTGGGAGTGAAGCATATACTCAAATATCTTAGGAAAATGAGGGATTACATACATGCTTGTCCACCAAAGTGAGGATTTGATGGTTACTGGTTGTACAAATACTGACTTGTAGTTTGATTGTGATTCATGAAATTGAACTTCAAGATATGTGTTCATCCTAGGTGGTGAAGATACACATTAAGCGTAAGTATTATCTCATTATAGAGATATGAGTACGTAAGATGTAGTAGTAGAAAAGATAATTTATGTAATAAATCTGGCTGAAACTTGTTTCTAAACCTTGCCTTAGAGTGACTAAGAATTACTTTAAAGGGAAATAAGTATCGAATATATGGTAAATTGTCTTTGAGGGCAAGTGGGAGATTGTTGGGGTTTATGCCCTAAAATCCAATTTATTGGCATGTCATAAATAATTAAATTGTTTAATTATATAAGAATATTTATAAATGAACTAATGAGACATTATCATAATCCATGAGATGCATAGTATGTGATTTATGTGAAAAGTCACAGAAGATATAAATCACAAGTTCTTTGTAAACTCAAAATGTAGTTCGTAGTCAGTGATGAAATTGGGCGTTTCATCTGCGAAGACTATAACACATCAACTAAGATGATTTGTCTTGATCATGGAAGTGCAGACTTCTAGTTGATGTGTTGATGTGTCTTAAGAGCTAAGACATATTGAATTGGACCGCTGTGAGATTAATTATTCAATCAACAACTGTCACCTGAATAATTAATCTCACGACTTCTAATTTCATAGACTCTCAATCCTGAGAGGATAGTGAACCCGATCATGAAATGTAGGTTACTTTGATATATCAAGAGTGAGATCTAATATTCACGGTCAAAACCTCAGTATGTTAAGTAACCACACGTAGTGTTGAGGGAACACATATTCTCAAGATGGAATCCATAATCTCTTTTTATAGAGACACGAAATATCTCCTTGAGATAAGTTTAATGTGAACTGGTTATTCAGGGCGCCCACTTTAGTAAGGAGTTACTAAAGCTTATATTTATTGAAATTGGATTTCGATAAATGTGAATAACTAAAAGATTAAACCGGGTACTCAAGGATAAAATAATTGTTTACAAAGTGACAGTTCTTTATGACTTTGTTCACTATGGATATTTCATGGAGGGGTCATATGATATCATTAGAGTCTTGGGGTATAATTTATAAATAAGGCCTAGAGTGCAATTATATTTATATAATGGTATTAAATATAATTAATGTTAACTTTGGACTAGTCAAGAGTTGACAGAAAAGCCCAAGGCCCATTAGAGCTAATGTCTTATTGGTCCCTTTTGGTCCCACTCCAAGCCACACACTAAAGCCCAATTGGAAAGGCCAAATAGGCCAACCCAATTAGATAATCAGTTAGTTATAAAGGGAGAAACATCTAGAATTTTTTTTAAAGAGAGACATCATTGTGAAATGGTGTGTATGTGTGAGTGAAGCCACTCAATTATTCACCATTGGAAACTGATTGAGAGACCACACTTCTTAGGCATAAAGTGGAATTGGAGTGAAGATTAAAAGTGTTCCCAAGTACTTCTAATCTTTTGTTTTGAATTTCACGGCACCAAGGTACGCTATCTTGTTCTTAAATTCTAAAATTTATATAGTGCATGTTATCAATCATGAATGAAATAGATTCATGTTTGTTGCTTCCGCTGTGTGTTTTGTATGAGATACAAAACCAGATTTACCAACAAGTCCTTAGGGGCAGAATCAGTGACCGTCCAAGGAGACTCTCAGTTGATCATAGGCCAAGTAAATGGAACATGTGAAACGAAGGAAGAACGGATGAAGAAGTACCTCAGTAGGGTGAAACGACTTATTAAGAAATTTACTGAAGCCAATTTCTTTCAAATCCCAAGGGAGGAAAATATGGAAGCAGGCGCTTTATCAAAGGAAGCATTAGTAGATGGATCAGTGGATGAGCTTGATGAAGTCCGATACATGCCTAGCATAGATCTTCCAGAGGTGCAGTAGATAGAAGGTGAAGGAAATTGGATGACTCCGATAGTAGCTTACCTAAGGGATGGGAAGGCTTCCAGAACAAAGAGACGAGGCCAGATAGCTAAGGATTAGATCAGCTAAGTATGTCCTTATAGACGGGGTGCTATATAAAAGAGGCTTTTCTTAGCCTCTCCTAAGGTGTTTAGCTCCAGACGAAGCAAACTTCGTATTAAGAGAAGTTCACGAAGGAGCATGTGGAAACCATTCAGGAGCAAGAGCACTCGTCCACAAGGTCGTCCGTGCAGGTTATTACTGGCTGACCATTCAAGCAGATGCTAAGGCTTATGTAAAGGTGTGTGATTAGTGTCAACGCTTCAGCAACGTCCCTAGACAACCATCAAAGTACCTCACCCTAAGGATGGGCCCATGGCCCTCTGCGCAATGGGGATTGGATATTTTAGGTCCCTTTCCAATAAGAACCAAGCAAATGAAGTTTTTGGTGGTGGGGATCGATTACTTCACTAAGTGGTTGGAAGCTGAACCCTTAGCAAAGATCATACAGCAAAATGTAAAAAACTTTGTCTGGAAGAGCATTGTGTGCCAGTTTAGGGTACCTAGGGTACTAGTGTTAGACAATGGATGACAATTCGATAACACACCCTTCAGACATTCCTGCGAGTAACTTGGAATCAAGAATCATTATTCCTCACCCTCCCACCCACAAGCAAATGGACAAGCAGAAGTTGCAAACCGATCCTTGTTGAAGATCATCAAGACTCAGCTTGAGGGGGCAAAGGGAGTATGGCCAGACGAGCTACCAGGTGTCCTATGGGCTTACATGACGACTGTGAGGACCCCCACAAGGGAAACTCCTTTCAAACTAGCCTATGGAAACAAAGCAGTCATACCTGCAGAAGTGCACATGGCTAACCACAAGGTGATGAAGTATCAGGACGAGGAGAATGAAGAACAACTTCATCTTAACCTCGATCTAATAGACGAGGATGGATGCAGAGCAGAGGACAACAAGGTATAAAAATCTTATGGCTAGACAATATGATTCAATGGTGAAACCCAGGTGCTTCAATAGTAGGGACCTCGTCCTAAAATGGGTCTCCTTGGCAACCAGAAACCCGGCCCATGGAAAACTGGGGCCTAATTGGGAAGGACCTTACAAGGTTATCAATTGCAAAAGGCAAGGATCATACTACTTGGAAGACCTAGATGGATGGAAGTTAGAGCACCCTTGGAATGTTGAGCATCTAAGAAGATACTATCAGTGAAGGATCAGCCTGGACGAGCATCATTATGGACGAGCATCATCATGGTCGAAGTTGAAGTTATGTGTTACTTTCCTCATATCTATTTGTGTTTATAGCTAGTACTACATGTTTTTAATATTTTAATTCCCTAAAAGTGCATTAGTTTCCAACTTGTGCACTGTCTATGGACGAATTTGTAATGGACGAAGTCATGAACTTAGTCTGTTTGTACATAAATATTTTTAATTCCCTAAAGGCACTAGCTTCTAAGCATGTGCCATGCTTGTGGACGATGTTTATGTTGTGTATATACAGTTTGGATTTCCAATGTATATAATGCTGTGTGAATTTCTAATTTTCATGCTGTTCTCATTCAAAATAATCCACAAGAAGGCTAAAGGCCCAAGACAAGTAAAATCTCTAGACACAGGGATGTAAAGTCTATAAGCTTTCTTTAAAAAGGTTAAAGCAAAGAAAAGTAAACCTAAGGTATATTCATCCAAATCATTGGACGAGGTAAAACGTGCACGCAATAACATTCAAAATCCATGGATTAATGTGACCAGCCAAACAGTCCAATCTTTGGACGAGTAAATGCTGGAAAGCGTCTTGCCCAAAGACGAACAAAGGACCGTCCAACCTATGGACGAACGATAATGCAAGCTATAAGTCAAATCTATGGACGAATAAAGCTAGCAAAGGAAGCACCATTCATAAACGAGTTATACTTGTAAAAATTTAAAAAATGGTGAAAGTGTTGAGCATGAGAAAATAATTTTAACATGGACAAGCTAGATGCCTTCATGAGTGGACGGACCACATTTAAAAACCATAGAGATAACATAGACGATGTAAACAAAGGAAATTCATTCATACATAAAGCATATAACATGTTCAACACCAAATGAAGAATGAAAATGGAAGTAAATATTCATTCATAAAATGGAAAAAAGGGTAGATGACCATCATCCAAAAACCCTTATGTTGTTTAAAGCCAGTGAAGGCCATTGTATCTGTTGCACGTCCATAAACTTG
Organism: Notholithocarpus densiflorus; assembly: GCA_030021035.2. Classification (NCBI taxonomy): domain Eukaryota; kingdom Viridiplantae; phylum Streptophyta; class Magnoliopsida; order Fagales; family Fagaceae; genus Notholithocarpus; species Notholithocarpus densiflorus. The sequence continues at coordinate 66,518 of JARYZH020000278.1, read as the reverse complement.
AACGAATGGATTGTACTTAAATGAGTTTTAAAATAAAGCCCAAAACAGCGGGCATTTCCAACAAACTAAAATAATAATAATAATAATAATAATAATAATAATAATAATATTTTTTTCTAAAAAAAGAAATAAATCTACTGGGATAAACCACTGGGGGCATTACCCCCAGACTTTGGGTCGTCCTTGCTGGTAACAACGGCGTCCTGGGCAGGTTCCATTGAAGCGTCGTCCACAACGTTGACGTCCTAGGAGCTCGTCTGAAGCAGGGAACTCTCTGCTGCAGTAGGAATTTGGAAGGAGTCAAAGTCCACCTCAAGGTAGGCCTCCTTGGCATCAGAGTGGAAGTCTTCATAGCTAGCAGCATAATATTGATCTAGACGATCAGTGTATTCTTTTGACTTCATAAATGTTGCAACGGCTTCCTTCTGAGCATTCTCCAAAGACAAGGTAAACCCTTGAACCTTCACCTTAAGGTGAGTGATACGGGTCTCCTTCTTAATGGGTCTGCCTTGAGCTCTTCCACCTCATTCTTTAGCTTCTTCTCAATCCCCTGTAGACGATTGAGCTCCTCACTCAGCCTAATCACTTCCCCCTTCTTCAAAAGGACCTCGTCCTTTAGCTCCTTGTTCTTAGCCTTAGCCTCGTCACAAAGTTCCTTGGCTTGGCTGGACACAGTATAAAACTTCGCCATGGCCTGAAAGACAAATAGACGAAGGAGAGTTAGAAAGTTTTCATAAATTTCTCAAAAAATGAAATAAGAACGGCAAGAAAATTACATACCTTGAAGAGGTCGTGGATGGCAGAGCGCTCAAAGTCCTTCACTGACATGTTATATAGCAAGCACTCACTTCTTTGTCAGTGATGATCCCTTTGAACGTCTTCCGAGCATAATCCTCGTCTAGCACCAAATTAGAAGGACACTTGGTTGGAACTGAAGGATGAATCCTGTGAGAAGTTTTGGCTGCAGGAAAAGGAGGGTTCTTAGGCTGGATGAATGAGGGAGTGGTTTGGACGGGAACCAAGTTCACTGTCGAGTCGTCCAGGTCTACCGTCGTGGGTGGTTTGGACGGCAAGAAAACAGAATTAATAATATATTTTTAAAAAAAAATGAAATTACGAATGGACAATACTTACTTCGACGAGTGGTCTCCTTGTGTGCAAGATTTTCTTCAGTAGGCTTAGGACCAAGTCCCCAGACAGCTAGACGACTAAGGGTTATCAAGCTGTAGAAGGACCTCTCAAGGAAGGCACGAGCTCTATCAATACGCTCCAAGTAAAAATTGTCCAAGTGTGGACGAGTAATAGCTACACCAATATAAAAGAGGGTTAGACGAAGAAAGAGTTAAAAAAAATAAACAAAAGAAAGAAAGAAAGACATGCCCTCAAGACGAAGACGACCTAAGGCACTGGTAAAAGGAGGAAAAGGAGTATTATTTACATTAATTGGGTCCCCAGCCCAATTTCCAGAAATAAAAAAGAATTCTTTCTTCCATAGCCTATCAGAAGAACTACAGCCCCTAATAAAACTAAATTGGGAGCCCCTAGGTGAGAACTAGTAAAAACCAGCAGATTGTTTAATCTCTGAGGGCTTATAGCAATAAAGGAACTCGTCCACTGTGATTGTACAATTCCCCTCAAGCATCTCACGCCATAACACTTGCATGGCTACTATCGTCCTCCATCCATTAGGATTGATCTTGTATGGTCCAATGCCCAACCTATGGAAGAGACCTCTACAAAAAGAATTTAGAGGAAACCTAAGACCTGCTAAGAGGTAAGAAGTATATACACCAAAACCTGAAAAAGGAGAACAACACAATTTCCCCTTTTTAGGTAGACGAGGTCTAAACTCAGTAGAAATCTGATATCTATTTATAAGAGAATTCAACTTACTCGCATCCAGAGTAGACGCCACTTTAAGGGCACAACCATAGATTACATTTTCTTCCTCCTCTTCGAGACGAAGAGGACTAGGTGACCTACTCCTTCTGGACGAGCTAGCCTCAGCCCCAAAAGTCATCCTACGTTGCATTCCCTGGAATTCCTTTAAGGGAAAACCAGGAACCCCAGACGAATTATGCTCGTCTAGGGAACTACTATCACTACTACTACTGGTACTACCCTCACTACTGCTCTCATAACTACCACCACTTCCAAGGGACATGTCTTGGTACTCGTCTATATCTCTCTCAGTACTACCACTAGACACAGACATGATTAGAAGAATGAACAAGACGAAAACCTAAGGATGAAGAGAAGGAAGTACCTAACGAGACTAGAGATGAGGACTAGACGAGGCTCTTGGACAGGATGGCAGAAAGGAAATTATTAGAAAAGTGAAGAGTAAGAGAAATAATGCATATATTTATAGGGCCTAGAGGGGGATCAACAAAGCGATGCGGACCAACCAGAAGCTGACACGTGGCATTTTCCTCGAAAAATGAATCGACGCAACAAGTCAACCAATAAGATTACGACATGTGGCGCAATTAGGAATGACAAAATTCAGCCAAGACAAGGACGACATGTGGCACAACAATTAACCATTAAAATGTTGACACGTGTCAAAAGAAAACAGTTATACTACAGTGTTCTGGACAACCCTTAGACAAAAGAGGCAACTGATGGTGAACCAAAAATTGAACTATCTCCAGTTCGTCCATAGTGTCATCCAAGACCAAAGAAAGTTAACCCAATATAAGAAGATCGTCCACCACCAGGTGGTCGTCCGTGGGTATGAAGGTCGTCCATCATGGAAGCACCTAAACGAACCCTCAACACTTAGAAAATTTTCAAAATAGATTTATGAGCAAAATCCTTGTTCATCGCTGTAACTTCCCACTAAGTTCTTAACTTCTAATGGCAGTTGTAGAAGATAAACTTGAACCTTCTAACTTCTATAGCAGTTGTGGAAGTTAAGTCTGAACCTTCTAACTTCCATTCATGTTGAGGAAGTAACCACTCCAAAGCTCACTATATAAGGACTCATCCACATCAAATGAAAGTAAGTTTCTACCACTCCTAAAGTTGGAATTCTTGAGTTTTAGAGAGAAAAGCTAACTTAAGAATCAGAGGGTTCTTGGCCGGTTCACCCCGGTCACCTTTGATCTTGTGTTTCTTTCTTTTCAGGCCTTTCAAGCAACCTTTAGCCTATTGAAGCCCGGAGCATTCAGCCTACTGATTTTCTGTGCATCATCATTATGTAAAACAAAATCAGATCTGAATGTATTTTTCAAATCTCTCTTGTTTTCTTGAAACAAAATCAGATCTGAATTTATTTTTCAAATCTCTATTCTTTTTCTTAAATTAAAAATCAGATTTGAATTAATTTTCAAAATCTTCATTGTTTTCTTAAACTAAAAATCAAATCTGGATTATTTTTCAAATCTCCTTTATTTTTCAAAACCAAAAATCAAATCTGAATTCTATTCTAAGAATTCATTCTTTTCACTTGGAAAAACCAAATCTGCAATTTCTTTTGTAAACCATTATGTTTCTTAATTAAACAATTAGATTTAGATTTTCCTTTTGGAGATTCATTCTGTTATTTAATTAAGAAATCAGATTTAAGAACCCCTTTTTTAAATCTATTCCCTGCTTTGAAAAATAAGATCTGAATTTTTTTTTTTATCAAAAAAAAATCATTTGGCTTTAGTTTGAACTTCTCTTAAAAGTCCTTTTCCTACAAATAAAATTCAGATGTGATTTCTCCTTGCATAAATGCAACAGATCTAGGATTTTGCACATTAACCAACTTTAGATATAGGAATATTAACAAAAAAATTTGCATGTCACTTTTTTAATGGGTATTTAAAAGATCATTTAAAGTCTAGAAGACCAAACTTTGTCTGGGCAGGGTGGGTGCCTAACACCTTCCCATCCTGTAACCTAGCCCCTGAACATTAGAATCTTAGGTTGGTGGATTTAGTGTCTTATTTTATTTTGGGTAAACTAGGAAACAAGGCCTTGTATTTCTTTACTAGATTGTAACTAGGAAACAAGGTCATGTAAAGTTCTTTCTATCAAGATGTAATTATTATTAGGGTAAATTCCACTAACTACCCTGAGGTTTAGGGAAATACCATTTAAGTCCAAAACTTTTAAAAAACGACCAACTTGGTCCTTAAAAGACATTTTTATCCCTAACTCCATTTAGCAGTATTCACTCTTCTCTTTCTCATCTCAGATCCTCTCTTTCTATTCACTGTGATTACACTAACAAGCATGGATATGAGCACAAATCACACTACACAGATGCACCATCTCATAGAACACAAACATACACACTTAGCCATACAAATTCCAAAACCTGAAACCCCCAAAAATCATCCCAGATTACCAATCATACACAGATTCATATGCACACACTAACAAAATCACCAATTAACACCATTTTGAGACAAAACCTAAATCAAAAAATACCCACAAATCTGCAAATGATCATACCCAAACCCCATTTCAAACCCAAATAAAAAATCACCAAATCCTTATATCACATAAGAAAACCTAATCCGTAAATTGACCAAGACCCAAACAAACAAAGAACCAAACCAAAAGAGAAAAAAAAAATTAGAACAGAGAAAGAAGATAGAGATCGACAGCCACTGGTGTTGGCGTTGTCGATGGTGTTGGCGTTGCCGATGGTGGTGGCGGAGCTCGTGGGTCTTGTCAAATGTTCCCTTGACATTTGACACACAAACCCAAACACAAACAAAGACCCAAACCCAGAAACAGAGACCCAAACCCAGAAATAGAGATACAAACCCAAAAACGAAGACCCAAGCATGTTTGGCACCAGATCAGAGCTGTTGGCATGGAACAATAGTAGTGGTGGTGATGTGAAGCTCGAAAATCCCTCGTCAAACCTCTCCATGACACTGATTTAAGAAGAAAGTGGAAAATGGTAGTGGAAAATATGGGTTTCGGCCATGAAAGAGGGAGTCTTCAGCCGCCGTGGGTATGGTTGAGAGAGAGGGAGCCGCCGTGGGTGTGGGTGTGGGTGAGAGAGAGAGATGGAGCCGCCGTGGGTGTGGCTGAGAGAGAGAGAGAGGGAGCCAGAGGTCATAGAGAGAGAGAGAGAGAGAGAGAGAGAGAGAGAGAGAAAGAAGGGTTTGGGACTGAGATGAGAAGATTCAGCTAGTTAGGGATAAAAATGTCTTTTAAGACCAAGTTGGTCGTTTTTTAAAAGTCTTGGACTTAAATGGTACTACCCCAAATCTCAGGGTGGTTTAGTGGAATTTACCCTTATTATTATTATTTCTTTTTTGAGCTAAGACGATAGAAATTTTATTCAAACAATAAAGCCAAGTTTACACGTAAAGTCAATTTGAGACAAATGGACATGGGGGAAACACCAGCTACATGCAGCGGTATTCCCAAGAAGGCCAACTACAAAGATGGTCTGCGCAGACCCAAACCTACTTTAAAATACAAGTGTACCCATCAAACCTAAGTCTTCATTAGTCTTTGATATTCTTTCAATAATCCACTTGCTCTTTCCATGATAAGCCAAGGGTGTACCTATACATGCTCAAAGTAGTATTTGTTCCTTGTGTTCCATATTGGCCAAGTCGTTACTGCCCATTTTTCCAGTTCTAGTGGGTCCAGTATCTTATGCATACGTTCAAACAGCAGGAAGAAATCAGTTGCAGCATTGCTGCATTTTTGGGTTCTTCCTTTACACAGGCTCCAAACATTCCTCACAAAAGCATGCTCCCACAACAAGTGGCTGACTGTTTCTGGTTGTTGTTGGCAAATTTCGCAAGTGGCCTCCACTCTTACCTAGGGGTGTTAAATGGGCGGGTTTGGGTGGGCATGGGGTGGGCATAATTGGGTTAGGTATATAAAACCCATTTACCCATTAAAACCCATTTAACTAATTGTTTCTAATCCAAATCCAACCCAACCCAATTATTATGGGTAAACCCCAACCCACCCAATTACCAAAATGCCACTAAAGTGAAAATGACCAAAGTATTCTAAAAATATTAAATAAATTTCTTGTACTTTCCCACACTTTCTCACCTACCAAACAGTTGAAATCTACCAAAAATAAGAAAAATACAGAAAAGCCCTAAAAAATCTTACCCCAAATCAAAGAAATACAGAGAAGTCTAACAAATCTAACGCCAATAGAAGCCATACTAAATTTCACCCAAAAAAAAAAATGTAGGATTCTTGGAATCGACGACTTGGGATCTAAGATCTGAGATCGTCTCCGGCAAGGTAGCCACCACGAGTGGACAACCACCACGAAGTCACCTCCAACTCAGACGAGTTAGAGCCATCACTCGCCTACGATCAACCCCTGGAGAATGACCTGGATGCGGATTATTACAAGGCACACTCATTAGCCACAATTTTTCCTCAGTTTCCATCATTTTCTCGCCAACCAAACATAGCACCACCAAACTCATCGTGGCTGGAAACGATGTTGACAAGGATGGAAGTGTACTCGCCGATCTTGATAGAATCGCCATCGAAGAGATCGTGAGGCGTGTTTGGTTGTAGCTTGGTTCCGTTGAGGATAGTACCGTTTGAGGAGTCGAGGTCGCAGAGGATCCATTTGGGCAACCTAGATCCGAATGAATAATCGATAGAGAGGTGGTTGGAAGAGATGCCGGAGTCTTTGAAGCTGCTGAAGTTGTTGGGTTTCCAATTAAAACATGATTGGAGGCCAAGAAAATGAGGGAAAATGAAACATCTGAGGGCTGGGTTTTTTTTTTTTTTAATTTTTTTATGAGAATGGCTGGGTTAAATTTGGGTATATTATTTTTGGGTTAAATGGGGCTTAATGGGTTTTTAGTTGAAACCCAATAATCACTGGGTTTAATTAGGTTGATGCCCATTTAACCCAATTAATAATTGGGTGGGTTTGGGTTTAATTAGAATGGGTGGGTTTGGGCGAGCAAATGGGTTTGGGCTTACTTTGCCACCCCTACTCTTACTCGTCATCTAGAGAGGTTATCTCTAGTTAGTAAGCAGTTCGAGCAGGCCCTCCACAGGAAGGTTCGGACCTTTAGAGGCATGTTAAGCTTCCAAATCTTACCCCAAGTTGTACTGTGGTGTTGGGCTGAGGAGTGTTCCGTGTTACTGTGATTCTTCAAGCAAAGAGCAACTTGATAGGCAGTACATACCGAGAATTTGTTGGTTGTATTCTCCTTCCACACTAGTACATCTCGGGAGGCAAGGTTGTTTAGCGGCAAGACAAAATCTCCTCGCATGTCTTGTGGGTAAATGTAGCAAACAGTTTTCCCCTATCCCACTATCTAGTATCCTCATGAATTAGTTCGCATACCCTCATGTCCAGTGAAAGTTCGTTTAGGAAGATAAGGGCATGAGCATGGTTTTAAAAACCGATACAATGAAAGAACCGGAAAATGGACTGCTTACCGATTTTTTGGTCAGACCGGGGTCCGACCGGTGGTCAAACCGGTGACGTAATAAATAATTTAATTAATAATTTTAAAATAATAAATATTATAAATATATATATATATATTAAGTTTTTTAACTAAGAATATTCAAGTTAAACATATATATAAAATTTAAAAAATAATGTGAGTTTAGTTTTTGTGTATTAAATTTAAGAAATAAAAATAACAAAATCCACAGCTCATATATAAAATTTTATAACTGTGAAGAATCAAATTAACAATGTATAATGTATATTTATTATTATTATATATTTAATACTTATATATATATATACATACATACTAAGTACTGACATGACATGACCCTTTTTTTTTTAACCTTTTCTTTACCTTTATTGAGTTGTCTTGTAAAATTGCTCCTTGAATATACACACACACATACTAAGTACTGACATGACATGACCCTTTTTTTTTTAACCTTTCCCTTGTAAAATTGCTCCTTTCAAGGACTTGTAACGTGGCTCTAGGAGGTGTGAGTCAAATAAGATATAGAAAAAAACAAAAACAATAAAAGTGATTCACCTACCCCTTCTTTTCATTAATATTTCACCTACCCATTCTTTCAAACTTCCATTTATCCTTTCAAACTTAGTCCTATCCGAAAGCTAAAGCCATTTTTCTCTTTTGTTTTAACTTTGAAGTCTCTTACATTACAGTCTCACACTCTCACTCTCTCGATCTCAAAGTATTTTTGCTGCAAAATAAAAAATTTCTAAAAGTTGATGCTGCCAAGGTAATTCATATTTACCAAAAAAAAATCAAGAATCACATTTTTAATCTTTAGTTCTTTACCTCTCTCTTTTCATTGAGTTTTTCTTCCTTCCCACAGTTTTGGATAATCATTCTTATGGGTTTTAGGCTGGATTTGAAGGGAAAAAAAATGCAACTTTTTGAAAAAAAATGTGTAGTTTTAGTTTTCAACACAACCGGTTCAACCATACCGGTTCCCGGTTTTAGGGTTGAACCAGCCGGTTCTCAATTTTTTTCGATTTTTTGGTGTTTTTCGGTTTTTAGTCATAATTGGATTGGATTAGTGGCCGGTTCCCGGTTGAACCGGTTGGACCGACCGGTCCAGTTTTTAAAACTATGGGCATGAGACAACCAATCATCCTTAGCTACCATAATGGACCAACCATCTCCAACCTGCCATTATGACCCCTCCTTAATAATATCCCTTGCAGCCAAGAGTGAACACCAAACAAAAGAAGGGTTGCATCCTAGCTCTGCCATCATAAAGGAGCACCAAGGGAAGTATCTTGCCTTATAGACCCTTTAGAACAAAGATTGGGTATTATGGATTAGCCTCTAAGCCTGCTTTGCTAGCATAGCCAGGTTAAAGGCATTTAGGTCCCAAAACCCCATCCTTCATTTCTTTTTGTGGGTACACAATTATTCCAGTTGATCCAATGCACTTTCCTCTCCTCATGGTTCCGACCCCACCAATATTTGGCCAGCAAAGAGTTGATTTTATCACAAATAAACTTTGGCAGCTTAAACAATCTCATAGAATATGTTCGTATAGCTTGTGCCACAGTCTTGATAAGGATTTCCCCCCGCCTTGGAAATAAACTTCTCCTTCCATCTCATCACATGCTTAGTTATTTTTTCTTGAAGCTCCTTGAAAGTATTCACCTTGGATTTGCCACAAGTCATTGGTAAACCAAGGTATTTTTCACAATCAGTCATTACTCTTGCCCCTAGCATCTGTTGGATGGCATTTCCCACTTCCGGCTTGGTATTCTCGCTAAAGAAGAGTGATGTTTTTTGTCTATTAATGGCTTGGCCCGAAGCGGCTTTATACTTCCCCAAAAGATTAAGTAATCTCTAGCATTCCTCCATAGTTGCCCAACAAAATAAAAGGCTATCATCCTCGAATAAGAGATGGGAGATGCACACCCATTGTTGGCTGGACATAATGTCTTTTATACTATGATTTGCCTCAGCTTTCCTTAAAAGAGCAGACAACCCTTCAGCACAAAGTAAAAACAGGTATGGGGAAAGTGGATCCCCCTATTTTATCCCTCGTGATGGCTTGATGAAACCTTTTGGCTCCCCGTTGATCAAGACCGAATATGAAGCTGTAGTAATTGTCTCCATAGCCATGTGAACCCATCTAGGATCCAAGCCAAGCTTCAACATTATCCTCTACAAAAACTCCCACTCCACCCAGTCCTAAGCTTTGTTGATGTCCAGTTTAACTTCCATTTGCCCCTTCTTACCCTTTCTTCGATTCCTCATACTATGTGTTATTCAAGATATGTTGTAATTTGTATAGTTTTCTTATTTTACTTGTAAAATAAGTGGCGACTCCATATGATCCTAAAAAAGGGAAGGTGCCAATGCCTACATCCTATTCTGAGTGTACCCCATAGGTTTTACCTCGGTCTCTCACATTTAGGATTTCTTTTAATTTTTTTAGTAAAGTTTTTTGGGTTTGTGATTGCATATGAATATGCATAAAACATGATCACACATCTTAATAAGTGGTGTTGTGGAGACACGCTGAGGTAAGCAAAAACACGACAGCATGACCATGTATAGATAGATTAAAGGTGTACATGAGTTGGGTTGAAAAAATCCAACCTAACCCAACTCATTACAAAGGGTCCAACTCAACCCAACCCAATTGGATTGGGTTGGACCCAGTGGCGGAGCCAAAAATATTTTTCCTCGGGAGGGAAGTTAGATTTGACAATAATTTTTTAGCCTTATCATAATTCAAAATAATTATTTAGATACAGATGTTTGGATTTTTAATATACATAACTAAAAAGTGGTTGATAATGAATTAATAATTGCACATAAAACTTGTGTCCAGCCTCTTTTGCTTGAAATTATTTATTTATATTTTATACAAACTTAATATTATTTATTAATATTTTATACCAACATAAGTACACTTTTTGAGAACATCAGCACACAAGTACCTATAAACTATTCACATATTCAGCCGTATAGCGTTTTTCATTAATTAGAAAGTGTTTATGTACTGTACATGAGAGAGAAAGTGAGAAATCCAAAGAGAGCTCACATCAAAGAAATCCAAAGAGAGATAGAGACAGTGAAGAAATCCGGAGTGAGAGAGGGAGAGATACTAGTAGTGGTTGTTGGTGGTGCGTGTTAGAGGTTAGGGCCGTGGAGAGGCAGCAGTGGGCAGCTCGTATCCCTATGGTCCATAAGAATGATTTGGTTTTGTTTTTTTTTTTTTAATTCTTTTTCTTCGTATTTACCATTTGAATTCTGGAATTGTTAAAGGAGAAAGGGTTTTTCTATTTGGAAGGGCCATGGGCTAAACTGTTGAAAATGGGCCTATGGGTATTTTTCTTTACCAACTTAATTTCTTAGGAGGTTTTTCTGGACTAATTCAAAACTTTGAGGAATTATAAAATTGTAAGGCCTTTTTTGTGGGGGTTTTTTTTTGGACTTTTTTGAGGAGTTACGGCCTAAATTCTAAAGTCGACCCTGGGGGGGGGGAGGGAATAAGTGCATTTTTCTGTAAACTTGTAATTTTTTTTTTTTTTTTTCAAGAAAACCAACATCACTAGGGTGTATCCTCACTGAAAAAGTCAGGCCCTAGCTTTGCCAATGGTTGGATTTATGGGTTGGACTTTTTTTTTTTTTTTTAATTGAGTATTAGAACAATACTAATACAAATAACAGCAAATTTATAACTTAGTAAACCTAAGCATAACACCAAGTCAACATAAACAATTTTATTAGTGCTTCAAAGTTAATAGGATATCATACGCATAGTTGTCAGTATCGTACGATACGTATTGTATCGTGTATAAAAAGTTTCGTATTGTACAATACGTATCGTATCGAGTATAAAAAGTTTCTTATCATAAGGGCGTATCGTAAGTGCTCATGAATTGTCCGATATATAGGTGCATATCGTATGAATCATATCGTATCGGTAAATCGTACGTATCGTACGATACATAGACATGTGGATTTAAAATGAGTTTTTTTGTTAAAATTTGTGATTTTATTTGATTTAAACAAGTTGTTAGACTTTGTTAACACAAAATTATTGGGAAACTTAATTGAGTCTAATGAAATAGCAAGTCCATGAGTTTTTTTTCCTCCCTTCTCTTTCTCCTACAAAATTTAGACTATACTCATAACACTCACTTTCATATGTGCAATTTTATTTTCTATGCTATTAATAATGTATTAAATGAAAATATAATTATTTTTTATTTTGTTATTATTATTTTGAGTCTAAAAAGCTAGAATGCCAAGAAAAATATAAAGAAAAAATTATTAGAATAAAAAAACCAAAAAATAAAAAAGTAAATGTTGATAATAATAAAGAAAATGTCTATGAAAAAATAATTTTACAAGATGCTGAACATGATGATAATATTAACTTAGATGAAGTTGATTAGCCAAGATGATGAAAAGATATTATTATTTTGGTTCATATATCATGTATTACTTCAGAGTTTAATCAATTTGAATGTGCATGTTATAAACATAAGTTAATTTGATTTATTTAGTTAGCTTTGTTAAATTTTATTATATAAGTAATGATTAAATTGGTCATTAGTTGAATATATTTTGAATTTATAATGAATATACCTTTTATATATGTATATCTATCATTATTTTATAATTTTATTAGGTGTTTGTGTATCTTACGATACACGATTCGATACGATATACAATACAAAAAAATCAAAAATCAATTCACGATACGATTCACAATTTGACAACTATGATCATACCGTTCTACTCTAAGTCAGTTGATAAAGAAAAGGGTAAATAATAAACTATATAATATATTTTTTAAATATATATTAAATATAAGTGGGTCAAATCGAGTTAGACAGATTTGTGAATCTACTGACTCGCACCCAACCCAACTCACCGTAAATTTTATTTTGACAATCCAATTCAACCTACCAATTCCTAAAAATTGATCCAACCTAGCTGGTTGTATTGGATCGGGTTAGTTTTAGAGGATTGACGGATTGAGTGCACACTCGAAATGGGATAGTGATCATATGATGAGCTTGTGATGAATGCTTAATGTGGTAGATGAGTGCTGTGATGAATGGGTGCTATATGATGAATGGATGTGATGCAATACAATAATAACACGTTGGATCAGCTGTGGTGTAATGCTAGAGGGTGTTGTTCAGGCCAATACTCAGTGAGTTACGGGGAGTATATCAAATCCTTAAATGGGCTTGGACCAGAAATCTACCGCAAAAACTGGGCCCAACTCGGTTTAAACTTTTAAACTTAAAAAATGGTTGGTTTTGCTGCAAAAGTTTGAGAGATACAGTGTCAGTGAGAGCACGTAAAGCCATTTCCTCCCTCCCTTCCTGTTGAAAATTTCGAATCCACAACCGAGAGATTCTCTCAGACTCAGAGCAAGAACTTTTCGCGCCAAATCTTCATCCCTAGGGTTTCGCTGCGTCTCATCATTTACACAAATTTCTCTCCTCCTTTTCTTCGATCCAAACAAGCTCAACTAAACCAAAACAAAAATTCAGAATTTCTTTTTCTGCTTTCAGCAACAAATCTCAGAGACAGACAGACAGAGTGTTTCAGAGGTAAAACCGCTTGAATTCTCTACTTCCTTCTAGTGCTTTCGGATTTTTTGTTTCATTGTTGATCGTACAGGAAGTTCTTGACCGTATATTCCGCCACATTCGCAGAATTTCAAAGCGTTCTTAGTGTTTCATAATTATTTTCAGAGCTTGAAGTTCGATATTAGCTGAGAATCATAGTCAGTTCACTTGTATTTTGATCTTTTAATTTCATTTTGCTAATATTTTGTTGTTCTTCCGCGAATTTAATGAATCTGGTGATCCTCGTTTTTTTGTATGAATTTTCAGAAATAATTCTGAGCATTTGATTGAGAAGCAAGGGCGTTGAATTTTCGGTGCACAATTTTCTGTCAAGTTTTCAGGTATAGCTCTAAATTACAAGCATACTGACTCTATTTTACAGCACTTGGTTTCTGAGAAAATGTTGGAAAAGAAAATAGTTTGAACTCCTGAAGCATGGATTATTTGCCGTTTAGGACCTGAAAAAAAATATAAATTGCTCACTTAATAGAATACAGATGCTCTCTGGCTGCTTTGTTGAGTCCACTTTCCCTTTTTGTTCAGTTTAGAATTGATGACGAATTTGAATGAGATTTTATTTTTCTATATATATATATATATATCCACACCTCACTGATATTAATTTTCACATTGTCATTATAGGACAATATCCCTAACGATCTTCCCTGAATAAGGAATCTCCAGCTTGATTGATCTGAGGGCATTCTGAGGTATTTTCATGTCGATTTTTTTTCCATTGCATTCTGTTATTATTTTAGTTCTCTTCAACTATAATTTTCTAATCTTTTAATAATAATGAAAAAAAAAAAAATCGTAGATTGATTCAAAACCTTTTATGGAGAAGAAAAGCAAACTGTTTGCTTAGAAATTCTGCTAATGTCCACATATGTGATTCATTCAATTTTGAGACTTATTGGTTGTGGTTTGGGTTTGTATAACCTGATAATGCTAAGGGTATAATTATTTATAGTTAGACTTGCTTTAATGAAAATTGTTACCAATGTCAGTTATAGTGGATCAGGTTTCATTGAGATAGAAAAAAGCTTTAAAAGGAATTAGTTACCTTCTAACAAGTGAGACTTTAGTTGTTTTTTTTGCAAAGTATGGTTGTGGAAGGCCATATGGATTGTTCTTGGGAAGATATCTTTTTGGAGAATTCATGTGTAAAGAAAGTCTTCTAGTTAAATTCTTATAATTTACACAAATAAAATTTTCCAATGTGTTCAAGTTCATATGTTTCCTCCCTTTTGTACAAGCAAGGTGAAGGTTGCAGTCATGGTTTCAACCCACGTGTATGTGTAACTTACCAATATTAATATAAAAAAATATAAAAAATAAAAAAAAAAATCTGGAAGTTCATGGATGATGTTTGTTTCTGGTCAAATTGTGTATTATAGTAACAATGGAATTTTCAGTGATAGAGGAGGCAGTACTACTTTTCATGTGAAGTTTAGTAGGGGTAAATGAAGGTGGAGATAAGTTTTTCATTTAGAATTATATACAACTGTGGCATTGCATAAGATTTCAAATTCTATGCTGGCCTAGAATTTGGGGCAAAAAATTGCCATCAGAGTTCATCTTTGCTGAAGTTCTTTCCTAAAACACCTCAATACATCATGTACTCATATGCATGCATGATTTGCAATTTCTGAATTTTCTGGTGGAATTTTGTGAGCCTTAAAATCTGTTTTTATCCTGACATTGCAAGTTATTACTGAGTTTGAGAGGCTCTAAATCTAAAATTTGTAATTTAGGCACATAATAAAAAGAAAATAAAATAAAAGAACAAAAAAAAAAAAAAAAAAAATCCAGTGACCTACTTTTTGACCAAAAACAGTCCTGCAGCAATTTGATTTTCTTGCATCTTTTTAATTTAAGTGCCCAACTGTCTAGCATTGACAGCTACAAATTTTAAATGTGTTATTGTGTCTGCTTCTATGATGAACCTTTAAGTGGATGAACACCTCCTTGTAGTTGTCACCATGGCTGTTTTATGCTGTTCCCAAGTTTGCAATCGAAGACATTGATGATTAAAGCTCGCTTTAGTGGGACATAGCTTTTGCTTTTCTTTGCTTATTTTGAAACAACACTTGCTGGCTCTCTTGTGGAACTTAGAATAGGAGGGGCATAACTTTTATTTGAAGATCTCTGCCCTGTTTTTATTTATTTATTTTAAATTCTTAACAGGTCATATAAATCCCCATATATGGCACTAACTTTAAAGATTATATATGACAGTTGAAATGAGATGCAATGCGTGCTGGAGAGAACTGGAAGGGCGAGCCATTTCCACCACATGTGGTCACCTTTTATGTATCTGGATGCATAAAGAAAATTTACCTTTTGTTCTTATTTTTCCTTTTGGCACTTTTGCATAACATTTCCTTAACAGTGTAAAAGGCACGGATGATGCCAGCAAGATCCTCAGTAATGATGGAGCGTGTCCCATTTGTGACCAAGTGCTATCTAAAAGGTAATATTTTAATGTGGTTTCAATATTTTATTCTTCATAAAATCAATTGCTTAAATGAACTGGAACGCATCTGCACAGGCATAGTTACTGAATAGACTGAGTTAGGTCATCTTTAGGAACTAGTGGCCCAATCTAGATTTATTTCCCCTTAGTAACATGTTCAAGGAAATCAATGGGAATCACAAAGAGCATGCTGCAATATCATTACATTTGTTATTGATAATAAGTACCTAGCTTATCATTAGGAGTGTCATGGACTGCTTATTCTTGTTTCCAACTTACATATGTATAATCTTATTTCCTCTTACCTTATTATGGTTTTCCACTTGTCAGTCTTATGAAACCTTTGGATATCAATCCAAATGATGAATGGACAAATGTAAGCAATCGTATCTCTGTAATTTTTTTTGTCTATGTACACCTGCTCCGATCCTCTCAATCTCTTTATTCAATATTTGATGAATTCCAACCAAGCTCCTCACTCTTCCTTTTCCTTTTTCCTTGTTTACCAATTGCTCGTTGCTAATGTTTTCAACATATTCTGTTGCAGATGGCCATGGTTGGAATGTCTCCACAGATATGTATCCTTTGATCAAAATTTTCCATTAATGAGAAAGAGTTGTGTCTTGTTAAATGTTATTGAGGATTTGTTGGCTATGCATCTTTCCTTGAACAAACTCAGTGATGAAAAGTTCATACAGAAGTGTGATGTTCTATATCGGGCAAAAGGAATTGGAATGGCAGTGCAAGATGAACAGAATAGTTGCTCAGTGCCGGCAGAAATGTGAAGCAATGCAAGAAAAGTTCACAGAAAAGCTGGAGCAGGTGCATACTGCATACCAGAAAATGGCTAAGAGGTGCCAAATGATGGAGCAAGAGATTGAGAGCTTGTCAAAGGACAAGCAGGAGCTCCAGGATAAATTCTCAGAGAAATCCAGGCCAGTTTATTATTACATTGTCCTTGCCCAATGTTACCAATTATTGATACTATATTTAGGTAATTTGGTATTTGACCTTATACAAAATATTATTTTAATACCAGGCAGAAGAGAAAACTAGACGAAATGTATGACCAATTGAGGGGTGAGTACGAGTCAGTCAAACGAGCAGCCATCCAACCTGCAGCCAACTTTTATTCAAGAAATGAGCCTGATTTGTTTGCTAACCCTGCCAACATGATGGATAATAGAGACCCTATCAGAAAAGGTAATTCTTTTTTTTTTTTAATAAAATTTTTTATTGTCACCAGAAAAGAAATTTTCTTACTTTTGATGAATGAAAACTGAATTGATCAAAACATAGCTTAACAAGTTGCATAAGCAACAAAACACAAACTTCGGTCCAGATTACCCAACAAAAAAAATGCCAAACTGACCCCCAAAACCCAGAGCAAACCCAAGCTAAAAACAAGAGCAGTTTCCACCTGGAACAAGAACAAGCAAGAAGTCAGCAAAAATGATGCTTGACCCACAACTCAAACTTTACAAATAAAACCAAGCCTAACATCAACTATCAAAGAGTAAAGACATCAAAAAGGTATCACCAAAGACTGCAGAAAACTCTATTTTGAATGGTGTTTCTGGCATTCTTGCACAAGATAATCTGCCTCTTACATCAAAAGCACTTTTTGCACCAGTTGGCCTTTAGAGCATATTCTTCTCCATTGATTCTAGCATTCCTATCAGTCATAGGTGATAGATTACTCCAGACTAAGCAAAGAATGCGTGATCTCTTGCATCCATTCTGCTGCACAAGCAAAATACAGCAAATACTTGAGCAGCACATCTAAGTGGATTCTCTAAATGCGGCAAAGAACACCAGAAAAGAAGTTTTCTTATAATATTTGAAAATTTTCACTTTTCATTGCATTTTTGCTTAAATATCTCGAAAATTGGTTGACTTATTTCTTGCAGATCGATCGCTTTTCACTCCTGACACTCCAGGGCCTAGAGAGGATGTATGGCCAGCGAGACAGAATAGCTCAAACTCGGGTCCCTTTGATATCTCTGTTGGCTCACCAGTGAAAGAACCAGTCATCTCAGTGGATGCTGGGACCAGAAGGGTTGCTGCTCACCCTGTTTTTGGAGCTGGAGCTAGTAACCACCCCTCAATGACTTTAAGGAACTTGATACTCTCCCCAATTAAGAGGCCTCAGCTCTCTCGTAACCGCCCTCAGATGTTCACGTAAGTGTTTAATTGCAATCTACCAAGTGTTACTTTGATATCTACTTCTGACATTTAATGAATTCTATGTTTTATAGGTTTTAAGCCTGAAGTTGAGGAACTTGCCATTTGCCAGATCTTAGAGATGTTGGATAATCTGTTTCAATCATTGTCCTCATTTTGACCCAAAAAGGAAAAAACAAAAATGTAAAGTTGCAAAAGGAACATGAACCAGCAAATAATGTTCTATTGTAGTTTCTGTTTCCTTTGCTGATATGCTATGTAGAGTATTGCGAGCTTCCTTTGGGTTAAGCAGCTGCCTGTTAATTAGAAATGTTGATTGATCTCCAAACATTTGGGGAGAGTCTGGACACCGTAGGCAATAATTTGATCCCTAATCATGGGAAGCAGTCTCCCTTTACGATTCTTTTTGTCAAATAAGTTCTACAACATTTTAATACTTTATGTTCCCCAGTTATTGGGGTGATATTAATGATGCACTCCATTTTGTCTAATTGTACAAGGAAAACTCTAGGGACACCCAAATTCATGTGTAACGCTCTATTTGTTTTGAAGTAAAATATTTTTTGAAAAATGTTTTCTCATTTTCAGATGTTTGTTTGTAGGTAAAATGTGGTCAAAGATTAAACTTGAAAAATATTTTCTGTTGACTGAAAAATGCTTTATAAAAAGTTGTAAAATGTTTTACCTTTAAAATTTTGGTAAAATATTTTACAAAAACACAGGCTTCTCTCACCCTATATGGTAGCTAGGTCATTGGTCCAGTAGATTAGGCAGCTAGTGCTGGCGGTTAAGCGGCCGAAGCCGCTACTTTGACGATTGGTGTCAAGGGTCTAGTCACTGGAGACACCGTTTTCGCTGATAGGTGCCAAATGTTCAATAAGCAAAGCCATCATTCCAGCCACTTGTGTTGGCAGTCTAGTGGCTGTAGACACCACTTCTACAGTGGTTGTCAAATCCACCATTCCTCTGGCACTAACAGGTCCAATGGCTGAGCTATCGGTTTTGATGGTTTGTTTGAAAAATTTTACTTGTCATACTAAACATCTAAAAATATTTTTTTGAAAATGTTTTACATTTAAAATTTTTTACTTATAATTTTACGTTTGTAAATATTTTATTTCAAAACAAGTAAAGCGTAAGTGTCAATTAGTGATTGGTGTACTCAAATCCACTTTTTCACTAAATACTTTTGGTGGTCTCATGTGCAAGTGTTGTAATCTAATTACAAATTGACATTTAAACATATTGTAGCATACACTTAGACCGAGATTTGTTTAGAGTTCCCCCCCCCCCCCCTTTTTTACTTATTCATTCTCTATTTGTCCTTCTTGCTTATGTCATTTGTATCATGTATCCCTCTTTCTTTTTCCCCTCCGCTGTGCTTTGTATTTGGTAGGTTTTGTATTTGGTAGGTAATGGTTTCTTTTTTTAGGTGATTTGAACAATTTGAGTGTTGATTTTCCATCAAAACCAAGAGCCAAAAATTAGCATTTTTAGGGCTGCATACGTGATACAAATAGCGTTAAAAAATAAAAATTAAAAAATTAAAAAAAAAAACAGTTTTTTTCATTACATTGAGCAGATGGTGAATTAGGTTGGGACTGACCTAGCAAACAAACTGTAACGCTAATTAAAAAAAATAAAAGAGATGTACATGAATTTGATCAAAAGCTGCCCAGATTATCAAATGTCTGAAATTGCAACAATTTTTCAACCAACCATCATGTGCCATCTAAAATCTAAATTCCGAAATATGTAGTTCTTACAGCGAAACAATACCCTCTTGCTATTTGAGCTAGAACTCATGAGCCCCCTTTTCTTTCTTTATTGTTTTCTTAATTTTTGTTTTTAATACCAGCATCATATTGTT
The DNA here is from genome assembly GCA_030021035.2 of Notholithocarpus densiflorus. Lineage (NCBI taxonomy): Eukaryota > Viridiplantae > Streptophyta > Magnoliopsida > Fagales > Fagaceae > Notholithocarpus > Notholithocarpus densiflorus. The sequence continues at coordinate 46,970 of JARYZH020000278.1, read as the reverse complement.
AGGGTAGGAATTTCTTCAGAAGTATCAGTAGTATATTTGTTCAATTGCATATTTCTCATGCAACCAAGGTTGTCAAAATCAGATCCTACGTAAGATCATTGAAGGTAGGTAGGATCGAATCGTGAATCGTGAGATTCTACATATTTTCAGATTTAAAGTAAAAAACACATTGATAATATATTTGTTCAATTGCATATTTCCCATTCTAAGGTTTTTATAACCATCATCCTAAATTCCTAATCATTATCATCCATTTCATCATCTATGTAGACATTATATATTTGTATACTAGAGCTGCAAAAGACATCAAGATACAATTTCACACTCAACTATTCAAGTTATACCACTCAACAACAATTAAAGAGAATGCTCAAAAAAATCAATCAATCAATATACAAATACAAGCATAACTGATAAAATTATATATAAAAAAATATTCTAGTAATATTAGAACACAAATTTGTATATTAATCAAACAAATTTAACAACATTATAGCTTAAAAGGCAGCAAAGCCAACATCAAATTCTTCATTTAGAAATGATGAAACATTCCTTCGTTTTGATTACAAGTGAACTAGAAACTAGAAAACATTTGCTTAGGTTAATATAATTTTATAAAAATAAAATAAAATAAAAAGTCATACCATCACAACATAAAAAAATAAAAACCCTTACAGCTTCATCAAAACAAAAAAAAATTATCCCATTAAAAAAAAAAAAAAACTAAAAATTTATGTTTTTAGTAAGATCAGTAGGATCTCATACAATCCCACACGATCCTACGTATGATCCTACTATTTTTACGATCCTAGTGCGATCCTAAACGTTTTGGTAAGGTAGAATCGTAAAATCGTGCGATCCCACGATCCAGCTCGCGATTTTGACAACCATGCATGCAACCCCATCACGTTAATGAATAGGATACCTTACAGAGACTCAAAAACTGTACAAACCAACTAGCTGCAAACACAATCTTTGGTTTTATAGCATTTGATAGATTGAAGTTTAAAAACTCATGAAAGTTTGGTTGTACTATTTGATTTGTCTTTATACATTATTTGGTTTCTTCAAAAATTCCAAGTAATTGTATTGGACTGGATGCAACATTTCACGGTTCATCAACCCTACAGATTTACTGGATTTTTTTTTTTTTTTCCTGGATGGCACATTCATCAATTAAAGGAGACAATTTCATTTTGAATATAAAAACTCAACATCAATAATCAAATCCATTTAACACTAAGAAAAAAATGATTTTTTATTTTATTTTATTTTAAATTTACTATAGTAAGAGCAAACTGAATAAATTTTCATGTCGGACATGGTAGATGTGGCAAGGCTCCAAGGTCCAGACCATGCCACAGAGATCAGCCCTAATTTACAGAAAAACAACTCAAAGTCCAGATTTCAATGTTTCCAAAAAGCAGCCTCACGTTGAAGGGGGTGCCTACTGCCTAGCCAAAGCATCTTTCCATCTCAAGAGGGAACTAAAATTGGCCCAATATTGTCCACTAGAGGAATATTAACAGAGTCAGGACTATATACAGTGCAATGGCTCCAATCATGTGAAGAAAAAGCCAGATCTATGGGATTAAAACAGGTTTCTCTTAGCAATCCAGGATTCTTGTAGTGCTAAGTACTTGTAGCTTAGGTCTCCAACCCATGTTTTAGTCTTGCACATGCAACTCATGTTTCTGTGTATAGTTCTGTGATAATAATTGGTGAGGCAAAAATACTTTCAGAATTGGGGCTTTAGAAGATATTTCAATGGTATCCCCATTTTGGACAGAATAGCAAACATGAGAACCATCAATGTATATCATACCCTCTTTAGAGAACCATGTGGTCTCAATATACTGATCAGATTTGATTAATCCATGCACCAAACTAGAGGCTGCTCCAGGAGAAATTGGTTCTCTTACCATATACTGGAGATCCTGAGATAAAATGGGCATCGGAAATCCACCAGCTGAGAGCATTGCAGCAGTTGAACCAGAAGCTGTTGAAACTCTGAGACCACTTGATCGACAGTTTACCAAAGGGGAAAATGGCTGGTTCTCCCTCTTAATTCTGCAGATAGACATTTCTTTTTAATTATTTTGGGAGAGAGAGAAAGGAAAAAATGTGTTTTTTTTTTTCCTGTGCCCCGCCCCAAAACCAACCCCGCCCCCCCCCCACCAAAACAATGGTACCCTTACTTGAATGAGAACCGAGAGAGTGTTGCTGGACATGGATGTGCAATTAAGATATCATTAAGAGCATATGTTGACAGCAGTTGTGACTTTACATGTACTGATATCCTTGATAATTTGGAAGGAACCTTACGACCCTCAAGGATGTCATCAAGTACCTGAAAGAAAGTACTAACATGTATATAACATAACCAGAAATTTGCCTGTTATCAAAAGATATTTGTGCTTTATGCTGAAAAACAATGCAGAATTTTCAAAATCAGAATCTACAATCTGAGGTCCAATTCTGCCATGAATATATTGATGACTCCAGATATTCAAATCATAGGTATAAGATGCTTTTAAGTATTAACGGAAAAAGGTAGAAATGTTGATTCTAACTAATGAAGCATATTTATGTAAGTGTCTTATCTATGGAAGTGGCATATAGGCATGAGACCTCCTCCTCCTATAAGAGCAATGTGCAAGGTGAGGTTGTGAGTTCAAGACCTAGTGAGCAAGTTATAATAATAATAATTATTATTATTATTATTATCATTATTATTATTTTTACAGTGCCTGTTCATCTTTGTTCAGGAATATATGACTTGAACACCAGACATACCTATCTCTGTGGATGCCTTAAATACCATACCGCATGCCATTGCAGTTGAACACTAACCTCCTTTGAAGCAAATTAAACTAAAAATTTGAACATACATTAAAGTTTGTATTGAAGCTTCATTATTCCCTTAAAAGCTGCTTCCAATACACTCTAAAACAAGGGAGATGAAATACCAATTATATTTCGTCAAAGTGGTGAGCTTGTCTTACCTGTTGAAAGTTGTTGACTGTTGCTGCACAAAGATGGCCTGTGCTTCTAATAGCATCAAACTCGTTGCTAAACTGTTCCACCTATACCGAAGAAAATATGTCAAATAAAATTTCCTTATAGGGATAGATCTCTGCCCTGGAAACTGTTATCTGTTTATTTGAGAATGACAAAAAGAACCCATGGAAACACATACTTGATATGAAGGTAGCTTAAGCAGAATCAAACTAACCTCTTCAATTTGTGTGGGATCAGAATTCACTCCGACAACTGGAACTGAATCATCCATGAAATGGCTGGCCTGCAAAAGAGTGCCATCACCGCCAACTGTAATAACCAGGTCCACATTACAGATAGGCTGTGATAGATTGTTACGTAATATGGGTTCCCAATCAACTGGCTTTTGTTGCAGAATATTTTGACAAAATTTTATGGCATTCATGTGCTCCTTACGCCTGTTCTCCAAGTGATGTAACATCTGCAATGTCTTCAAAAGTAACTAAATCACAATGCCGAAAGAAATTGACAAAAACACTATAAAATATAAGGTGAGACAAAAGAGAACATAGCTAAACCAGAAAGTTCACAAAAATCAAGCATAACATTAATCTCCTAACCACAAGTTTCTCAATCAAGAGAATGGGTATCAAGCAAGTTTTGAAACTTGATTTGAATATACATTCTTGAAGCACTGAAAATGCACCCACCACAACAAAGGAAAAAAAAATGTTGGTGTGCAAGCCAATATATGTCAAAACTTTAAACTGTAGAAAGTTTGGAAATGGTCATCCTCATATCACATTTTCCATAATTTAAAAATTTTAATTATTGACATGAAAGGACTATTGTTCCAGAGGCCGATTAGCATTGTGGTCAGGTTCATGGGGATAAGGGTTCCTCTGATCATCCAAATAAATGAAGCCTTGAAACCAAAATAAAAATAAGTAAATTTCTATGTTAGAATGTAAAAGAATGATTTTGAAGAACAACATTTTCTTAGGGGCATTGATAAAGCATATAATATATTCAGAAATAGTGGTAGAGTGGGTCTAAGAGGGCAGTTGGGATATTAATGTCTTAAATTTAGAGCACTAAATTATTGGAAGCAAAGAGTTTAATTGAGTTGTTAGAACCTATCCGTTAGGTGTTGCAAGCAAATCCTGAGTCTAAGTTTCACTCAACTAGCAGGCACACAGTTCTAACAAATGGCTTTTAGGAATCAGTTTTCAAACAAATAAATACACAATTCTGATCTAGAGACAGAAAACTAGATCAAAATGGGGTTTTTTTTTTTTTTTTTTTAATTTTTATTTCTTTTTTTGATAAGTAACACTAGGTCCTATTTTTTACCAGGTAAGTAAAACAAATTTTCAAATAAAGTAAAACTCATATACACGGAGAGTATATCAGAGCTTCTCTGAAAGAATCACATTCTCAAATTTAAAAGATCTAAAAAATCAAGGAAAGACATGGACTATACACTGTCTAAAACAAGATCTAAAGAACTCAATAAGGGAGACTAAATTTCATGCCAAGGATGCTCAACATCATCGAAATCATACTTTTACTCTCCAAATTGTCCACATGACTTAACTTTCCAAATATTTTTACATTTATGCTGACCAAACTTCCCTTGTCAACAAACGAATTGCTGTGTCACTTTTTTTGGCATTACCCATGTGACACCAAATAATGAGAACACAAATGACCAAACCTATCTTGTTTATTTCAATGATAAAATTTTCTAGCAAAATGTTTTCTTCGTTTTCCAGTGTTTGTTGCTATGGAAAATATTTCCTGAAGTTAAAAGAAAATAACCAAAAGAGGCAGAGAATGTTGTTTGCTTTAGAAGCGGAAATCACTTTCGGCCATTCCTTTATGCTCTCACCCTCCATTCCTTTGCGCCACCACCACTGCTACCACACTAACTTCAACATTACCACCACCAAACCACCATTGCCCACATTCTCACACCGGCTTCACTGCAGCCATCACCAACCACCCCCCCCACCCCCACCATCTCCACTACCATTGTGCCTACAGGAAATATTAATGATTTTCCATGCAAGCCAAATGATGGAAAATGATTTCGAGATCATTGCAAGGTTGTAACCAAAATAAAGAAAACAAGTCTTGTGATACCCAGATTGTTTTGATAGATTGGATAAGTGTGAAGGGTGTGGGCAACTGGGTAGGTGCTAAGACTCACATGTGGTGATTAGTAGGTCAACTGATGTAGGACAACCTAGGCTTCCCACCTAGATTAGTCCTACCGAAGAACCTTAGGCTAAGGTGTTTGGAATCACCACCAAACAAATACTATGCAATCTCTGCAAATAATCTCAATAATAATAATAATAGTCTGTCTTACAAAAGAAATCATCTGGAGCTTTATATGCAGCTTCCAGGGATCACAAAGATAAGGATAAACTCTCCTAAACAAATCCTAAACAATTTCAAATGCTAATTTGATAATCCTAAACAATCTCAAATACTAATCCAATAATCCTAAACAAATGATAATGATAAACTACTAATCCTAACCAAACTCAAATACCAATCCAAACTAAACAAATAACTACGAAGCACTGAGAGTAGAATAACCTTCACTTCCATGACACCATAGAACTCCTCTGGAAACACAAAATCAATGTGTTGAACATGCACAATTTTATCTTGAATCATAGTATCAACCTTTTGGACTTCAACAACCTGTAGATGTTCATCAACCTCATGGATCATGAAGGGCTCAATACCACTTTCATCAAAATCAACCTCCACATCAGAATCAACCTTCTCTTCTTGTGTAGACAATATAATAGGTTCTTCTTGCTGCATGAATGTTGAAACATCATCTATTGGCACTTATACCTCTATTTCAACATTAGTCTCTGGTGGAACCTGAGCATCATTTTTCTGAGTAGAAGAGTCTAGCAAAACCATTATTTTTCTTAAGTCACTATGGCAGTGAGTTCTTGATGGAAGGATGAGGTGTTTTCTTGCTGAATACTGTCTCTGTGGTGTAGAAAATTCCCATGAGAGGATTGAGGTTAATAATTCTCTTGATAGCGTTGGGGAACATATTTCTCTCTAAGTATTTGTTTCATTTCATTCCAATCAGTTATGGCAGGCTTGCTCCTTCCTTTGAGATTATTCTCAATACTACGCCAAAAGTCTCTAGCTCTACTTCTCAATTTCAACCTGGCAAACCTAACCTTATTAGCATCTGGCAGACATATTTGATCAAAGAATTGATCCATCTCATCTAACCAATTAATGAAGGTCCATGGATCTGGACGTCCATCAAATATTGGTGCTTCTGAGACTACCATGATTCACTGGAATGGACTTTCAACAATCTGAAATGAACATGGGCTTGGTAATCTGAGCTTTGGCTGGTGCTCTGTACTGATCATTATGTGGGGTTTGATAAGCGTGGCTTGTAATTAAACTCTAGTGTCTGCTGGAACTTTTCTGCCTTTGACTTTTTTTTTTTTTTTTTTTGAAATACAATAAAGAAAGACTACAATATAAAACTAAAATCTGCCAGTGTCAAACAGTAACACGTCAAACTGAAACATTTAACACTGAAACTAAAGAAACTAAAACAGAGGAAAGCGAAAAGAGGAGCGGCGGAGCAAGCACGAAACATCGCTGGAGTCGACGGCGAAGAGGCGGCCTGGGCTCGTCGGCAATGACTGTCAGCGGCACTCGAAGGTGGAGATCGGAGCTAGTGAGTCAGATCTCGGAACCCGTGAAGCGGCATGGTGGGAGTGATGGTGACAGCGTGTCGGCAGTAGTTGTTGATGATAATTTCAGCGGCGGATTGTGCGATGGCGTCATTGCGTTGGTGGGATCGGCGGCTTGGTGTTGGCTTTCAACACTCTTGTTCTCAATCTGGCGGGTTGAAGTTGTGGATCTGAAATTTTTTTTTTTTTTTTTTGGGTGGAATTTATATTCTCTGTTTCTGAGTAGAAACGGCTTGATTTGTGGTAATTGCAAAGATCTCGTGAGGCATACTTGGAGTGTTGCTCATGGTGGTCTGTACTGGTGGTTGGGCCGTAGAGTTGATCAAAGTGGCTAGATGTTTTTTTTGTTTGGCTTGAAAGGCTGGATTCACGATGATGCTGGATTGACAGTGGTTGAAAGAACGACGGATTTTGGGTTGCTGAAAGGGGTGATCGGGTTGGGCTCTGATACCAAGTTGATGTAGGACAACCTAGGCTTCCCACCTAGATTAGTCCTACCGAAGAACCTTAGGCTTCCCACCTAAGATGTTTGGAATCACCACCAAACAAATACTATGTAATCTCTGCAAATAATCTCAATAATAATAATAATAGTTTGTCTTACAAAAGAAATCATCTGGAGCTTTATATGCAGCTTCCAGGGATCACAAAGATAAGGATAAACTCTCCTAAACAAATCCTAAACAATTTCAAATACTAATCTGATAATCCTAAACAATCTCAAATACTAATCCAATAATCCTAAACAAATGATAATGATAAACTACTAATCCTAACCAAACTCAAATACCAATCCAAACTAAACAAATAACTACGTTACAATCTGAAATTATCCACTGAAAATCTAAAATGAAATATTGAAATAACTTTTAGTTATACTCCTGCATTATCAACTAGGCTACATAAGTGATTATGAGGCAGAATTACTTTGATCAAGAATTACTATGGTTCTGTGCGGGGAGATTGTTGTACCGATGCAGTGAATGGGCCTTATGGGGTGAGCATGTGGAAATATATAATAAGGGGATGAAGAAGTGTGGTGTGGTGATAATGCCTTTAAGAGAATCTTTTCCTGAGTTATTCTAGATAGCAAGAAAAAAGGAAGGTCTTAGTCATAGATTACATGGATTTCATAATGACTCAGTTTATTGGGCTTTAAATTTTATTAAAGTGGTGCAAGATTCTCTCAACCTTTTTGGAATTGCTCTACTCTGTTTCAATGCGAAGTCAAGGGGAGGATACAATCTGTTGGACGCTGGCTAGTAAGAAATGTTTTGAGGTGAGCTCTTACTATAGAGCTCTAGCCCCTGGTGGACCTGTAAAGTTTCCATGGAAGAGCATTTGGAAAACCAAGGTTTCTTCGCCTTCTTTGTTTGGGCTGCATCTTTGGGGAGAATTTTAAGAGTGCATAATCAGAGGAGGAGAAATATTATTTGGTGAGTTTTTGTTGTACGTGTAAGAAAGACGGGGAGACGGTCCCTCATTTGCTTTTGCTTGTTCTTTTGTTAGAGAACTATGGGATATGGTTTTTGGGCTATTTTTTAGAGTTCATTCGGTGATGCCTAAGGATTTTGCAGATTTACTAGCTAGTTGGAAAGGCCAAGTTGGAAGATGTAGAAACAACACAATTTTGAAGGCTATCCCTCATTGCTTGATGTAGTGCATATGGCGAGAAAGAAAACTCACCAAAAACTCCCACCACCACTTATCGAGAGGAATTTTTTGGTTGATCTTCCTTTGGTCGGGGGTGAGTATACGTGGTTTAGAGATTCAGCGAACCCTGCTATGTCTCGTATAGATAGAGTTTTGGTTTCAGCTAATTGGGAGGAACACTTCTTGGATGTGATTCAAAGGCTTCTCCCACGTGTGGTTTCTGATCATTGTCCTATTCTAGTGGAGGCAGGAGGCATGGCGAGGGGGAAAAGTCCCTTTAAATTTGAGAATATGTGGCTTAAAGTGGAGGGTTTTATGGATCGAGTTAGGTGCTGGTGCAACAGTTATCATTTTGTGGGATCCCCTAGTTATGTTCTAGCATGTAAATTCTAGGCTCTTAAAAAAGACTTGAAGTGTTGGAATAAACATGTTTTTGGGGATGTGCATTTTAGAAAAAAATGTTTGTTGTCTGAGCTGTTGGATTTGGATATGAGAGAAGGTTTGCAAGTGCTGACTATGGCAGATAAAGCGAGAAAAATAGAGATTAAGGCAGAGATCGAATCTTTAGCTTCTTTGGAGGAGATTTCTTGGAGGCAGAAATCAAGGGCTTTGTTCTTAAAGGAGGGGGACAATAACACTAGGTTTTTCCACAGGCTTGCTAGTTCACATAGACGAGCTAATACCATGAGGGGTGTGGAGGTTGATGGCATTATGTATGAAGCTGAATCAGATATTCAAGATCAGGTGGTGGAGTTTTATAAGAGTCTTTATCAGGAACCTGAGGATTGGAGGCCCACTATTGATGGGTTAGATTTTGCTAGTTTGGATGAGTTTGATAGGCTTTCTCTTGAAAGGGAGTTTGATAGGGAGGAGATCATTGCAGCTCTTCGAGAGGCTGAGGGTGATAAGGCTCCTGGTCCTAATGGCTTTACCATAGCTTTCTTCCAAAAGTGTTGGTGTGTGATTGAAGAGGATGTTATGGCTTTTTTTGCAGACTTTCATAACTAATGCATCTTTGAGAAATCTCTGAATGCTACTTTTTTGTGTTTGATACCTAAGAAGATTAATGCTGTCAATATTAAAGATTTTCGGCCCATTAGCCTTGTGGGAAGTTTGTACAAACTTCTGTCAAAAGTGTTGGCTTAAAGGCTTCGAAATGTATTGGACAAACTTATATCCAACTCCCAGAATGCCTTTGTAAGGGGAAGACAGATTCTTGACTCTGTTCTTATAGCAAATGAATGTTTGGATAGTAGATTGAAGAGTGGTGTTCCGGGTGTGATTATTAAGTTGGATATAGAGAATGCTTATGATCATGTAAATTGGAATGCTTTGTTTTACCTTATGGAGAGGATGGGTTTTGGGGAGAAGTGGGGGAGGTGGATGAAGGCCTGTATCACTACCGTTCGTTTCTCAGTGCTTATTAATGGGTCCCCGGCTGGCTTTTTTGGTAGCTCGCGTGGTCTTCGTCAAGGAGATCCTTTATCTTTTGTTCTTGTTGGTTATGGAGGTGCTGAGTAGGTTATTGAGGAGGACAAAAGAGGGTGACTTTCTTAGAGGGTTCCAGGCAAGCCCCAATCCGCGAGGAGGTTTGCATATTTCTCATCTTCTGTTTGCAAATGATACTATTCTTTTCTGTGATGCATCTAGGGAACAATTATTATATATATGGATGGTGTTGATCTTTTTTGAAGCTATTACAGGCTTAAAAGTAAATGTTGGCAAGAGTGAAATTGTGCCAGTTGGTGAGGTTGGGAATTTGGCTGTTTTGGCTCGTATTCTATGTTGTAAGGTTGGTCGTTTGCCTATGTCTTATTTGGGAATGCCTCTTGGGGCTCATTTTAAGGATACTTCGATTTGGAATCCTATTTTAGAAAGGGTGGAGAAAAAGCTCGCTGGTTGGAAGCGGTTGTATTTGTCAAAAGGAGGTAGGCTTACTTTATTGAAGAGTACTTTGTCGAGTCTCCCAACTTATTATCTATCGCTGTTTACAATTCTGCAACACATAGCAGACAGACTAGAGAGGATTCAGAGGAATTTCCTGTGGGGGAGTTCTAATGAAGTTTTCAGATATCCGCTTGTTGCTTGGGATAAGGTTGTTTGGCTGGTGGAGATAGGGGGTTTGGGGATTCGGAAGATTGGGCTTTTTAACCAAGCTCTACTTGGGAAGTGGCTTTGGCGGTTTGGGAAGGAAGCTACCCATTTATGGCGTCAGGTAATAGCCACCAAATATGGAGACGGTAGTGGAGGCTGGTGCACTAGAGTTGTGAGAGGGACTCATGGTTGTGGGTTATGGAAGAATATTAGAAAAGGTGCAGACAATTTCTTCGGTCACGTGGTGTATGCAGCGGGAGAGGGCAATCGTATTCGGTTTTGGCACGACCCTTGGAGTGGTCCTATTCCTTTGAAAGAATTATACCCGGAATTGTTTGCCTGTGCTGTGGTTTAGGAAGCTTTGATTTCTGACATGGTTATTTTTGTACCAGATGGGGGAGGTAGGAGCTGAAACTTCCTTTTCCGTCACAATTTTAATGAATGGGAGTTAAGGAGATTTTATTCTTTCTATGAGCATGTCTCTGCCAGGATTTCTAGTGGGGAGGGTGAGGATACCTTGATTTGGCAGTTAAATCGCAGTGGTGTTTTTGATGTGCGATCCTTTTATATTGCTTTATTGAAAGCCCCTTCTGTTTCTTTCCCTTGGCAGAGCATTTGGTGTGTAAAGGTACCTAAAAGGGTATCTTTCTTTTTATAGACTGCTACTAGGGGTGGGATTCTCACAATAGATAACCTTGTTAAGAAGAACTTGCCCCTTGTTAACTGGTGTTGTCTATGTAGGTGTGATGAGGAAATTGTGGATCACCTTTTGCTTCATTGTAAGTTTGCATCTGCTTTGTGGATTGAGGTCCTTATTATGTTTGGGGTTCAGTGGGTGATGCCGGATACTATTGTTTCTCTTCTTTTTGCTTGGAGGAATTGGTTGGGAACTTACTCTTCAAATGTTTGGAATATGGTACCAGCATGCCTTATGTGGTTAGTATGGAAGGAACGCAATGCCCGAACTTTTGAGGACGTTGAGAGACCTATTGATATGTTGAAGAACTTGATTGCTAGGACTTTGTTTGAGTGATCTCATCTTTGGGGTCTTACGCATTGTAGTTCCTTGTCTGATTTCCTTATCTCTATTAGACTTTCCTTATGATTTGATTGTATTTGTTTCAAGGGCAGTGAGTTTACAATCATAAACACATTGTTCTTTTTCATCAATAAAACTCTTATAATCTATAAAAAAAAAAAAGCATATGGCGAGAAAGAAATGCTGGAAATTTTGAGTGTGAACGGTTTATCTTAGAACTGGAGTTGTAGAACACCATTGGAGTTGATGTTGGCGACATGAGCATATCCTTTTGATAACTTATTAGATTTTATGGATCATTGTAATCTTGGAACTTAATGTGCTATTCATCTCGTATACTTATGGATTTTTTTTCACATCAATAAAAAATTTATTAATTATAAAAAAGATAAAGTGATAATTAGGAGCCCTAATTGTAGATTCCCAAGTCCTTTTGGAGCATAGTGTAGATGTAGCTAGCACTTTCTCGGGTTGGGAAAAATGGTATCAGAGCTAACCTAGTAACACTATGTATCTTGAGGGCAGGTCCTAACAAGGACATTCGGGATTTAAATGGGAGAGAGATTGTGATATTCCATATTGTTTGAATTGGATTAGATTATGTAAGTGTGTGTTGCATGAGCGTATGTTGAATCTCACATCGGATGCATATTAGGTCGAATTGGGTTATATAAGCAATTACAAGGAGCCTTGTAACCTGACTAGTTCTTTTAGAGTATAGTGCAGATGTGGAGAAGGTATTTGGTATCAAATGATACCATGTCAGCGGTATCAAAATCCAATAAGTGTGAGACATGTCAGAAAAAAATAACTAACCCACTAACAATTGAAAGACGTGTTAGTGGATAGTTATTTTTGCATATGTCTCTCGTTTATTGGATTTTGATATGGATGACGTGGTATTATTTGATACAAAATACTTTTTCGCAAATGTGACTAGTGTTTCCTAGGGTTGTGACAAAGTCATTTCTTGACAAAAATATTTTCCACAGCAACAAACTAAGCGATAATATATTCCCTTACAAAGATTACCTTTCGTTGAAATCTTTCAGGATATTGCTGTCCAAATGCTGAAAGAACCCATCAGAGACACCTTTGAAATTGAACCCCATATAGGTCCTAATGCTTTTGCTACAAGTTCTATCACTGATAAACTACCACTAGTAACAAAAGCTTAATATGTTAGGAAAGTGTGAAGTTAATCTTTATTATTCTAACACCCACTCTCATGTGTGGCCCCAGACTCTCCTTTAATAAGTGGGGTGCAAAATGTGAAATTTTTAACTTCTTAAACGAGAGGTAGAGTGGAGATAATGTTCGAACTAAAGAAAACCTGCTTTGATAGCATGATAAGCTACCACTAGTCCCAACAGTTTAAGCTGTAAATTTAATCATTAAATCATTACTAACAGTATTGAAAGAATACAAAGGTTTTTATCACAATTACAGTAGTTTGTTGCCAATGAGTTGTAGCTCAAATGGCACTTCCTTCTTCTGTAAAAATGGGTGGATTGTGAGGTTGTGGCTTGTGAGTATAAAACCCATTAGGTGCATATATATATATGGTTTAGAAGAAAGAATGGCCATGTGGCCCTAGGTATGTCAGATATTCCTGCCTTGCAAACTTTACAAGTAATAGTGGCCAAAACAGAGAGCTGCAGCCTGCGGATGGTCTTTAAAGAAATAATCTCTCAAGCTCCATGGATATATTGAGAGGAATTTTCTTTTGTATGGGGAGGGGGTTCCAAAAAAAAAAATGCTATGAACTTAGACAGCGATTATTTTTTTTTTTTTGATAAGTTAGATTGTGATTATTATTATGAGATCATCTTTCATATTCTAAAATTTGTCTCCTCCGTCTCCTCCACTCTCTACTTTTTCTTTTTCTCTCTTCATAATTATGTGTACGTCTCTTTCACCTAATCCTCCTATCATCAACCTCCTGCATCCGCCTGTATCTAAAACTCTAAACATCATCTTTGACCGTGTCTTTATCTGAACTCTAAACTCTAAACGCTTGAGATCATGTTTTTGTGTAAACAATGCTTTTGGTTGATTGACCTTCTTGGCTGTTCACCGGTTTGGTTGACTGCTTTTTTGTGTGTGTTATTTTTGCACCACACGCTGATGACTTGAAAGTTAATGTTGGCAAAAGTGAGATTGTTCCAATAGGTCAGGTAGGGAATCTTAATGCCTTGGCTTGTGTACTTTGATGTAGGGTGGATAGCCTGCCTATGACTTATTTGGTTATGCCACTGGGGGCTCACTGTAAGAATTCATCGATACGGAATCCAATTATCGAAAAAATGGAGAAGAGGCTTACTATAAGTTGTTGTCTGATCCTCTCACTGATGTGTTTCCTTGGAAATGTATTTGGTGTGCAAAGGTGCCTAAATGGGTGTCTTTATTTTTATTTTTATGGATAGCAACTAGTGGTGGGATACTCACCATTGATGATCTAGTTAAATGAGGTCAGTCTCTGGTTAATAGGTGTTGCTTGCGTTGTTGTGATGGGGAATCTATGGATCATCTTCTACTCCACTATAAGTTTTCTCACGCTTTATGGACTGAAGTTTTTGAGGTGTTTGGGATTCAATGGGTGATGTCGAAAATGGTTAGTTCTCTTCTTTTGCTTGGAGAAATGAGGTCAGTCCCTGGTTAATAAGTGTTGCTTGTGTCATAGTGATGGGGAATATGTGAATCATCTTCTACACTATTGTAAGTTCTCTCACGCTTTATGGAGTGAAGTTTTTGAGGTGTTTGAGATTCATTGGGTAATGTTGAAAATAGTTAGTTCCCTTCTTTTGCTTGGAAAAATGAGGTTAGTCCTTGGTTAAAAAGTGTTGCTTCTGTCGTAGTGATGGAGAATCTGTGGATTATCTTCTACTCTATTGTAAGTTTTCTCACACTTTATGGAGTGGAGTTTTTGAGGTGTTTGGGATTCAGTGTGTAATGTCGAAAACGTTCAGTTCTCTTCTTTTTTGCTAGGAGAAATTGGTTTGGAAAGCATCTGCCAACTATATGGAATATGGTCCTTGCATGTTTAACGTGGTTAGTTTGGAAGGAACGTAATATTGTACCTTTGAAGACAATGAGAGACCCTTAGACCTCTTAAAATCTCATCTCTTTGGTACTTTGTTTTAGTGGACTCGTATTTGGGATTTTATGCAATGTATTTCAATTTCTAAATTCTTACAATCTATTAGCTTTAGTTCTTGAACTTTTTGTATTTGTTTCTTCTTAGAGTGTTCGTCATCATGAACACGATGTTTAGTTATTTTAATAAAAGTCTTATTACCTATTTAGCAATTTTGTTTTATAAAAATACATTTTTACCCCCTTAACAATATCATTAATTCTTTTATGAGTATTGTTATAGTCATAAATTTTTCTACAACATTTTTATAAACTATTAAGGTAGCAAATTCTTATTGGTTCATATTTGAGTCCACCACTTACATTATTTTTTACTTACCAATAACCACTTATCACATAAGTAATTTGTAAAAAAGTTTGTAATTCTAGAGTTTTCCTTATTTGAAAGACCATATATATAAATATATATATATATATATCCAACAACAAAAATTACCAATAATAAAACTAAAAAAAATTAATCCTAATCAACCAATTTTACCAAACAACTTGACCCTTTAATAAAAAAATTTTGTTCTTACCCAGCATCAAAGGCAAAAAACAGTTGGTTTTGAATAGAATGCTCTTAGAAACTAAACGAGGCATGGAGATTTAGAAGTGAAGTAAAAATAGCAAGTTTGACAATTTATCAAACAACTTGAGTACTAAGGCAAATGCCGAAGCAATAGTTGGAAAAAGAAAATGAACAAAGCATCAGACAAAGACTGAAGTGAATAAAAAGGAATGACCTGAGGGTTGGTGATCTGAGAATGAGCGTTTGTTTGGCGCAAGTCGAAGGGTTTCAACAGCAACAACAGTCGCTTCTTCGGCATCACAATCAAATGTTGCACAACGGTGAGAGTTGCTTTGAATACATACAAATACTAATACAAATACTATCCCTGCCCTTTCTTTTTTTGTTTGGTTATTTTATTTTAGTATAATATTGAGTCCTATCTATGTGCGACCCACCGAGTTATTAGAAGCCACGCGTTAACACTGGAGTCTTTTTTTTTTTTTTTTTTTTAAGAGAGGGAACTATAACATTTTTACTATAAATCTTAAGTTGTAGATTGTTATTGGTTGTTATTGTTGGGATAAAAATGTAATTTATTACTGGTTGTTATTGTTGGGGCAAAAGTGTATTTTAGTATTAGGTTTAAATTTGAACCAATAATAACTAACCACATATGATTTGTTGTAAAAATATTGTAAAAATGTTGTAGACGTAGCATTTTTTTTTTTTTTTTAATCAAAAAGACAAAAACCCATGAAACTAACCCAAGTCGGACTCGGGTCTCTCATAAAAAAAAAGTCGGACTCGGGTCCAATTCCAATCCTATCCAAATAAGTCGTTGACCCATCCAACCAAAACCAATCTGGGTCCAACCCATATTCTGAGATCGGGTTATGTCTCTTTTGAGGTTGTCTCACATTCCAACCCGGACCCTCCCTTCGGACTCTTCCTCAAACTCTACACACAGGTTACAGGACACACAGCTTCTGCTACTACCTCTACCTCTGTAAGACCCAATTTTCCTTTTCTTTTTTTATCATTTACTTCCATTAATCTTTTAGCTTTTTTTTTCCTTTCTTTATTGAGTTCTCATATTAATTGAATTTTGTTAATTGGATGATTGTTTGGTAGACCCACTTTTTTTTTTTTAATTATTATTTTGATTTACATGCTGAATTTATGGCTGTAGAGAAATTAGGAGCTAAGATTGTGGTCCTTTGTGTTTTGTTTTGTGAATGCTTTTATCTGGGTTTTGGATTTTGTTTATGAAAATTGGAGGATAATTTGTTTTTTAAGGTTAGCAACTTAGGTAAGCATAATTTGTTTTGAGGTTTTGATCCGAATTATGAGAGGGTCTTTCCATGCGGGTTGAATGACCCATTAGTTTCATGATTTGTTTTTGACCAAGTGCAGGCAAACACATTGGTTTTTGTTCTATTCCACTTGAGATGTGTACGTCAAATTATGGTTATTAGGAAGCTTGGATTTGAAATTAGAATCGTTATTTTTTTCTTTTTTTGGTGAAAAATTACTACCATGTTTTGATAATATGAATTTCTGTCTTTCTTCTTCTCCTCTCTCTCTTAAATATGTTTTTTTTTTTGTTCACAATCCGAATTTGTTCGTGGTTTATGAATCTGGAGAATCTTGTTGAAGTTCTGATCCCTAGTGTGTGTATATTTTATACACATTTTTTTTATTTGGCAAGTTACACTCATAGTCCTAGGTTGCCTTTTGAGCTAGAGCTCATTGACCTGTTATGTCATTATAAAATCACTTGAAAGCATGCATATTGGGTTAGGGTTAATTGGGACACTTTTTTCATTTGTGATGTATGTGAAATCACACCGGTGGAGTGCAGGCTCTCTCTCTGTCTCTATTTTTTTTTTTTTGGAAGGGGGGTAGGTGTTGTGTCTACCTAGCTCTAGGTGTTATGATCTAAACTTATGCTTTAATTTGTTGGTAAAATCTTTTGGCATCATAGTACATACGTGTGATTAAATTGTGTCTTAGTCTTAGAAAAGGATTGGAAGAATTTAAATGACAGGAGAGATCTACGTCCCATTATGTAACTTGTAGGTCTAATCGACCTCCAATGCAACATAGCTCAATTAAGCCATAATGGCAACTAATTAGGTTTGGCTTGATCAGTTCCCTTTCAACTAATTTGAATTCCTGCATGTATCTTTCTTGTGTCTTCTTGACATCTCTATTTTTGGTACTTCTACCTACAGTACATGGATTGAAAAAAAAAAAAATTGTTTTGAAGTTCTAATATTCTTGAGTTTATTTGCTTGTTGCTTGATGCAAATTTCATCAAGTTTAGGCACATATCTTGGGTTTAGGGTAGTTGACCTTGGTCTATATCATGGATTATACATAAAAAAAGTTGGGTAACTCCTATCAAGCTCACTTGAGGTTTTACAAAATGACACCCAACCAAAAGAAAATATTGGACGAAATGACATAACTCTGTTGAGGTTTGTATAAATGTGACAAAGAAGGCCATAGCTGATTTTCCTAATGAAATATTTCATTTAAAAAAAAAAAAATTCCCACCCAAACTATGGACGAAATGATACTTCCCTCTTGAGGTTTGTATAAATGAATAGGAATCTTTTCATGAAAATGGAATATTCCATTAAGGAAGTAACAGTGGGAGAGGGATTCTAAGAAGCATGGACATGGGTATGAGTACGACATGACAATACGGCAATTTTTGAAAAAATAGGTTACGACATGGCGGGGATACGTATATTAATTAATTATTAAATGTATTTTTTATTTATTTTTGGGTGATGCCAAAATTTGCAGTTGAGCTTCTAGCTTGCTGGCAAGATCAATTTGGTCGTCATCGAAATGGTCACATGTGGATGATTATCCCACATTGTTTGATGTGGTGCATTTGGAGGGAAAGAAATAGTAGAAGTTTTGAAGATACCGAGCATTCTATACCTGATCTCAAATTATTCTTTTTCCGAACATTATTGGACTAGCTGACTGCCTTGAGGAATCTGTCCTTTTCTATTGTTGATTTATTAGATTTATGCAATTTTTGTAATTGATTATTTCACCCCAGTATATTTCCTGTATACTTGGGTGACTCCTTTTTTCTGATATATATATTTTTGTTACTTATCAAAAAAAAAAAAGTATTTTTATTTTTATATATTGTTAAGCATTTATTTTTCATAAATACATATACATATACATATACATATATATATATATATATTGTTAAACAAATATCAATTTAAGAGCAATAATTGATACTAAAGTGATTCCATGGCTATTAAATGATGTTTTATAATACAATTATTATTATTATTATTTTTTAAATCCAATGGTGACTATTGATGACTAGATGACTTCTGCGCTGCCTCATCCACCCCACCTCCACGCTCACCCCCAGCCAACACCACCTCCATCTCTTTTTCCCTTCCTACCACCTTCACATATTCCTTCACCCACTCCTTTTTCTTTCTTGTTCCCACCACAGTTTCCACCACCTTTTGGTTTTCTCCCATGCCCCCATTTTTATTCCTCTACTTCAACATTGCCTATCCCACTCCCACCACCTCAGTTGTCTAACCCGTCTCTTCTCTGCCTAACTTTCCTTCACAATCACCTTCAATGCCTAGCCCTCCTTTAGTGCCTAAACCTACATTCTTATCTGCTGCCCCTCTATCCCCACCAAATATTTCCACCAAACCATCCTCACACTTTATTCCACCGACATCTTTGTTTGATCATGGAAGCAGCAAGGGATCTTTTCATATCAATGCAAAAATTTTCTCTCTCTCTTTTGATGGTGGGCAGTCTGATTCGTTTGCTCATGAGAGTAATGTCATGAGTTCTATTTGGGTAGGACGTAAAGGCATGGAATGGATTCTTTCTTGTTTTGCCGATATATGTGATTGGGTTCTGGCAGTGTTGGTTTGGCAGCCAGTGGTGGCCAGAATGGGCAAAACATGCTTAATTATGGGAGCCAAAGGAATTCAAGGAATTTTGAAAATTTGGGAGTCAATTGGGTTGAAACGTGATTCATGGCTATCTTACTGTTAATAGTTCTGTTATAAGTGGTAGACCCACACGTGCATTTATTTTTTAAGTTGACTATTGAAAATTTGGCTTTAAGAATTTTTAAACCTGAGGATGGGAAACTCACTATCAATCCTGAAGATAGTGGAGGGTCCAATAATGAAGGTGGACCTGTGGTTTTTTCTGGGCAAGAAGAGTCTCGGTGGTCCAATACTAAAGGTGGGCTTGTTTTAACTCCTAGGCACGGTACAACCCATCCTTCAGTTGATTCAACAAGTGATCAAGATATTCAATACCATAAATGGATCATTCTTTGGTTGATTCTATTTTACTACATCATTAAATTAGTCTCATTTAGGGGTTCATATATTTTGTTATGATGAATTTCCACAATGGTATAAATTGTTATAAATAAATTAATTTTTTTTAAAATTTATTTGGTGAATTTTTAAAAATTGCTTATGTTGGTTCGATGTGCCTCAAGTTTTGAATTTTGATCCTCCTGCCTTATTTGTATTTTTCTGTTTTAATTCTTGGTCAAATTATATCCTAAATGTTTGTATAAATGACAGTCCGCACATTTCTATAAATGCAACAGATAAGTCCATGCTCTCTCACATATTTACTTCCCTAACGAATATTCACTTTTTGATCAAAATATTTCTACTCGTTTGTACAATCTCGAGGGGCTGGTTCAGCATGGGGGATTGGGTATAAGAAACTTGAGAATATTCAATCAAGCTTTATTAGAGAAATGGTTGTGGAGATATGGGACTGAGAGGGTACATCTTTGGAGGAGGGTTATTGAGGCTAAGTATGAAAACAAATTTGGGGGGGGGGGGGGGGGGGAGATTGGTGTTCTCGCTCTATGGCGTGAGCCTTTGGAAATTTTTTTGACGAGGATGGTCGATGTTTTCCCAGTTTCTTCAATTTGATGAGGGGGATGGTTCTAGAGTGAAGTTTTGGCATGACGTGTGTTGTGGTGATTGCCCACTTAAGGTGGCTTTCCCGGAATTATTTAGTATCACTCGTCATAAAGAATCCATGATATATGATGTTCATCAGCTTTCCATTGGGATGTTCATTTTTCTAGATTGGTCCAAGATTGGGAGTTGGAGCCTCTAGTTGCTTTTTTGGATCTTATCTATTCCAAGCCTATTAGGGGGGAGGGTAGGGATAGACCCTGTTGGAGACTTGCCAAGAGCAGGGATTTTGATGTTTGTAGTTACTATCACTCCCTATCCGCTCCTAATAGCCCGTCTTTCCTATGGAAATTGGTGTGGCGTTCGAAAGTCCCACCTAAGGTGGCCTTATTTTCTTGGGCAGCTTCTCTAGGGAAAATTTAACCCTTGACATTCTCTGGAAGAGAGGTATTATCGTTTTGGATTGGTGCTGCATGTGTAAGAGGTGTGGGGAGTTTGTGGACCACCTCTCCTACATTGTCCTATAGTTTATGAGCTGTGGACAATGGTGTTCTGTTTATTTGGGCTCCAATGGGTTATGCCAAAGAGGTTTATTTATTTGTTCACAGCTTGGCAAGGATCTTTTGGAAGGCATAGAAATATAGCCTTTTGGAAGGCTGTGCCACATTGCATAGTGTGGTGCCTTTGGCAAGAGCTGAATGCCAGAAGTTTTGAGGGTTGTGAATGGTCTGTCCTCGATGTTAAACTCTCTTCCTCCGTACCTTGTTAGATTGGAATGTTGCTTTTCACCCTTCTCCTTGTTTTTACTCTTTTAGATTTGGTTGAGCATTTTAGTTTGAGAGTTGTTTGTATTTCTCCTTGAGTACACCCCTGTTGTACCTAGTTTTATCTTTTTTAATAAAATTTTCGTTACTTATTAAAAAAAAAAACCTTGAGGGGGAGTGTCATTTATACAAACCTCAAGGGAGGGGAGTGTCATTTCGTCCATAGTCTAGGTTTTTTATTTTATTTTATTTTAATAAAAATTTCATTTGAAAAGTCAAGAGTGGACTTATTTGTTACATTTATAGAAACCTCAAGGGGAGTGTCTTTGGTAAAAAATTTGGGGGGCGTTGTTTTGATAAATCTCAAGGGAGATTGTTGTAATTTGCTCTCTTTTTTTTTTTTTTTTTTTGGTAAGATACAAACACATGTTGCATATGGTGGGTTTTGAACTCATAACCTTACCCTTCACCATTCATATGAAGGAAGGATGTGCTATTTGAGCTAGAGCTCATTGGTTTCTTGTGACCTATTTGTTTTAGATTTTTTCCTTGACATTGATAATTTTTTTTTTTTTATTGCTTTTATTATATGTCCATGAGCATGAGCAACTAAACTAACAATGTTTTTGCCTGTTAAAATTTGGCTTCCTTTAGAATAGTGTTCTAGAGTGCTTGTGTAGGTGCCTGAGTACATTACTTGTGTATAAAGGACTATGTAATTCCTATTTCTAATAAGGCTTATTTACATATAATAAATAAAGAAAAAAAAAAAAAGAACAGTGTTCTAGAGTGTTTTTTTTATTGGTAAGTTACACATGCACTCAATAGGTTTTGAACTTACAACCTTGTCCTCCTCCATCTACCCTTGTGGGAAGAGGAAGTGCCATTTGAGCCATAGCTCACTGGCTTGTGTTCTAGAGCACATTCTTACATTGTGATTGTTTTACATACATGTTATGATATGTATTTCTTAGTTGCCTCATTTTTAACTTGATACTCAAGCAGGATTATTTCCTTTGTTGCCTTTGGATTGATATTATTATGTTCATGCTTACTATGTTGGTGTTTAATTAGTGAGGGATGGGCCTATTGTGGATGAGTGGTTCTTGTGGCCATAGTGCATGCATATCATGTGTGGCGTGAAGTTATCTCGTCGTATGCATTATTGACCTTATTGATTGACAGTGGTGAGAAAGGAATGACTGCTTGTGTGCTTGTATGTTTTGGCTGTGTAGACAAGTTGTGGGGGAACATGGGAAGTTATTTATTGTGCGCTCAAGATCTTTTGGCATCTTGTTGGATATAAACAACTTAAGCATAGCTATAGGCCAATAGTGAAGGTCTATGACTGTGCATCCAGCCTCTTTGTCAAAATTCTGCTCGTTTAAGACTTGTATGCTTACTGTTATTATGGTAACTGATAATAACCTAGAATGATCTTCTTATGCCTGCCTTATAAATGCGAAAGGCAAATATGCGTTGGCTTGTGATGAATTGATATATGAAATGTAAATAGTGTCTTTTATTTCATCCGTGATCCTTATTTTATTTTCTGACTCTTCAAGTTTTGTGTGAACTGTACACTAAACACAGCCAGTCATAGGGGGTATACTAACATGAAGTAATCCATCAAGGTAATTATTGGTGTATTTGGTTGTATAGACTATTTGTTTTCTGAAAATAGTAACATTCAGGAAGATTAGAACATAATATGATTGCCAAAAGTTTTTATTTTTTATTTTTAATCTCTTGGCTAGCTTTGATGTAGAGTGCTTTAATTGTTATAATGTATTCTCATACTAGTCGGTAGGGAAGGGATAAACAGAAATCATTAATAATAATAGGGATATTAATGCTTATATTAAGATCTTATAACTTGTAGTGGGATTGGATTTTTTGCATCTATAATTTTTAAACCATATGGTATCTCCTCCCACTGTAAATAATAAGTAGAGGGTGAGATCAAAGGTTGAATCCAATATATGTGCATGTTTGCATGAGTTGTACTTGCCTATTAATAGAAAGAAAAGGTGTAGGAGGATTGAAATTTTTGTTAATGCCTGGTACTCCCAAAATGTGGAGAGATTACGGAAGTGTTTCTTTGGTATGGCATTTGCAATTTTTTAGGTGAGAGAACTGTTGGAAATATAAAAATTGTTGAGGACTTGTCATGTGAAACTCATGTTATTCCTACATAACTCCTTTGGCAACAATGGCTGAAGTGATAATATGGGACATGCTTGTCATTTAGCTGGCTGCGGCGGTGGGAATATTTTCATTATTAGAGACTACATTACATCATGCGCCGTTAGATTTTTGAGCCAATGGAGTTTTTGTTTCATTTTTGATAGGTAACCTTAGAGTCAAGGAATTTTTGTTCTCATGTAGAAAGGTGACTTGTAGGGGCTTCTGTGTGTGTTTGGTATTGGTTGGTATAACAGACTAGATTGGATTAGATATAAAACAACTTATTCCATCCTGGATTGAATTCAATTTAAAAGAATTGCTATGCTTCATTGCTGATAGTTTGTCACTAACAGTAAAATTAATGTGTGTTTGGTATAGCTTATTTTGGTGAGGTAAAAATAAGCTAGGGTTGACTAAAAGCTGTACCTAAAAAGAAGTGAGAATGTAAAAGGCTGTGCCTAAAGAAAATATATTGGCTTAATTTATTAATTAGGCTGTAACAAATGCACATCGTAGGAAGTGTATCTGTAATTAATGGTGGTTCATCATTGCCATGGCAGCTGCTGGCCATTGACAGTGAATTCTAGTGGCTCATGAAGGTGGCCCGTGGTAATCCTGAGACCATAAACAGTGGCCTTAAGGTAACCACTGTTTTCAATAAAATAATTCTTACTTATATATAAAAAAATAGTTTTATTAGAAATAATGAACATCTCGTACACAGGAGGCATACTAGATGTAAGAATAGCTAAATTTTAAAAGTACAATGATCTAGGAACTCCAAAAAGTTTGAGAAAGAAAACTTCCCTGGAGCTGATGACCACTGGAACAAAGTTTTTGTAAAATGCAATTTCAAATCCGGTGTTGACCACTCTCCATTCAAAGTTTCTGGCATTTCTCTCCCTTCAAATACACCACATCTAATAGTGAGGAATGACCTTCCAAATCTCACTATTATGACGTCACCCAAAATAACCTTGCCAAGTTGCTAGTAAATCCACCACCCTCCCTAGCATCACCCACTTAACCCTGAAAAGAGCAAAAACCATATTCCGTATCTCCTTAGCAATAGGGAAATGAAGCAGCAGATAGGGAAATGAAGCAGCAGATGATCCACTCTCTCCAGCCCTCTTCCACAATGAACACCAGCTCATGAGGACAATGTTGCACTTCCTCAAATTATTTGCTGTATGTATTTTTCACAATGAGGCAGCCCAAAGAAAGAATGCTGTCCTTGTTGGGACATTAGGCCTTGTTTGGTTTGTAGGATGGAAATGTGGGGAGGACTGAAAAGTGAGAGTATAGAAAAAGATTTTATTTTTCCACCATGTATATTTGGTTGGGAGGATGGAAAATTGGAAAGATGGAAAACTAATATAAAATTCTTTTGTTTGATTGAGAAGAAAAATGAGAGGATGGAAAAGATAGTTAGTATAATTGTACTTTTATGCCCCTATCAATAAATCATTTTTTAAAATAATTATATAGAAAATAAGAATAAAAAGGCAAAAAGAAGAAAAGACAGAGATATAAAAGAAAGAAGGATGAAGGATGAAGGAAAAGAAGCAACATAATGTGGCCATGTGTGGGTTGTTGATTTGGAGAGATTGGGCATTTGTGTAATTTTCTTTTCAAGCCCCCATATCCTCCGTATTTTCTCTCCAAATTGGAGAGATTGGTTTTTGGTGGAAAACACTCGGGACCCACCATTTTCTGCCACTTACCAAATAGTGGAAAATGCAAGTTTTCTCCCCCACTTTTCCTTCCTCCTTTTCTATCCGCCCACTTTTTCCACCAAACATTAGGCTTCCAGATGCCTTTCCAAGGGAATGTCACATCTTCTCAATGGGCTAAAACTCTATAATAGGAACAAACCTCAAAACCTTTTTGAGTAGACAGTTTCCAACTTAGTTTATCATCTCCAAAACCCTGCACTTCAATGGAATTCCTAATGGACAAACTCATTGTGATATCTCAAATGATCCGCTACCAGAGCTTCCTTATCCTAGCAATTCTAAATAACTCATGGAATGACTCCCTAAGGGGTTCACCACCACGCTAGGTATCAAGCCATAACTTTGTTCTTGTACCATAACCTACCTTAAACTAAATGAATTGAGAAAATTTAGTCCTCCCCTTTTGAATATACTTCCACAAACTAACCCCATACGGCCCTTTGTCATCTTTCGTGCACCAACCACCCCCAATGGGTTCATACTTCTGATCTCCTCACCATACTGCCACAACCGTTTCCCTAATAAAGCTTTATTAAATAAATAGAGGTTTTGAACAGCTAGTTCCCCAATTTGGTATGGAGTATGAATTTTGTCCCAATTCACCGAGTGGGATTTGGATTCCTCACCCAAGCCTTTCCAAAGAAAATCTCGCTGTAATCTATTTGATTGGATACATCTGCAAGAATTGGAAACAAAGACAAAAAATATGTTGGTAAAATTGTAAGAGTACTTTTGAGCAGGGTAAGTCTACCTCCCTTTGACAAATACATCAATTTCCATCATGCTAATCTCCTCTCCATCTTCTCCAAAACAAAATTCCAAATAGTTCTTGCTTTGAATTTGGCACCCAAAGCAAGGCCTAAATATTTCATTAGGGATAAGGTTTACTCTTATATCTTTTTATTGGATGTGAATTTTGAAAATATGGTATGTTGGATTGCATGTTCTTTATATTTTTAACATGCATGTCAAATTTTGATCAAATTGGATGTTATTTATCATTCAATCAATGAACTTATTTTATATGCATAATATTTTATCACAAAAACTTGAAATTTAAATATTTCATTAATGACATAGCTATTAATCTTTGATCTTCTTGAAATTTTGCAAGCATGAAGGATATAATAAGAACATGCAATTCAACAGTTAAATTTTTAAAATTCTCATCCAATAAAAAGATATACGAGGAGTTTTTAAGGGTTTTTCTCCAAATTAGTTTGGAGAGAAACCTTTTGAAAGAAGCCGTTTTGCACCCCAAAATATTTACCAATCCTGCCAAATTTGTCACATCTGAAATCCCCAACAGGAACCAAGTTTGATTTGCCCACATAAACTTTCAGACCCAAAATAGCTTCGAACCAAGTAAACAGAATTTTTTTTTTTTTGATAAGTAACGAAAATTTTATTAAAAAACGAAAAACAGCCAACTCGAGTACATTGGGAATGTACTATGGGGGCATAAAACAAGAACCAAGATTACAACGATCAAGTAAAACAGAAAGGGAAGAAGAAGAAAAATGACAAAAGACCACACTCCAATCAAGGAGAGTGTGTAAAAAAAAAGACTTAATCTCTAACATAGAGCGTTCACATCCCTCAAAGCTTCTAGCATTTCTTTCGCACCAAATACACCATACCAAGCAATGAGGCACAATTCTCCACAAATCTATGTTTCTATGTCGTCCAAACATACCCTGCCAAGACTCAAACAACTCAATAACCTTGTGAGGCATAACTCAATGAATTCCAAACAAACAAAACACCAAGCACACGTTGTTTGCGAAGATTATCTGTTGTTAAAATCTTACCTAAGGAAGCAGACCATGAAAAGAAAGCTATCCTTGGAGGAACCTTCGATTGCCATATCATTCTCCAAGAGAAGGATAAGAGGGTAGGAGGGTAGAAAGAAAGATAGAATCCTCTAACCTCAAAACCTCTACTCCTTGCTGGCTTCCAACAAACTCGATCCGGACCCAATCCCTGTACCGTCGAAGAGTAGACCAAATCCATAAACAGATCAAAGGATTCTTGTTCCCAATCTTGTGGAGGACGACAAAATTTAGCATCTCAATGAATCCTCCCACCAGACCAACACATAACCTCCGCTACTGGAGAATCCTTAGTCCTACTAATACAATAGAGTTCCAGAAAAGCCTCTTGGAGAGTATGATCTCCACACCACACATGCTTCCAAAACTTCACTCTAGTACCATCCCCCACATCATACAGAAGGAGTTTAGAAAAATTCCTCCAACCACTTCTAATATGTCTCCACAAGCTAACACCATAAGCACTGGTCACCTTTTTCATGCACCAACCACCCCAGTCATTCCCATATTTCACCTCAATAACCCTCCTCCATCGAGCATCGGACTCCATGCCATACCTCCACAACCATTTTCCTAACAAAGCAGAATTAAAACTCAATCGTCTAATACCCAACCCTCCAACCTGCAGCAGCTTACAAACCTGAGACCAATTGACTAAGTGTAGTTTAGATTCACCACTAATACCACTCCACAAAAAGTCTCGTTGTAACTTCTCCATACGATTTGCCACCTTCCCAGGTAAAGGCAGAAGGGAAAGAAAGTATGTAGGTAAGGAGGAAAGAGTACTTTTAATATGAGTTACCTTACCCCCCTTAGATAGAGACAACCTCTTCCACCTTGCTAATCTCCTCTCCATCTTCTCCAAAATAGGATTCCAAATTGACAACTCCTTAAATTTAGCACCTAACGGTAGCCCCAAATATCTCAATGGAAGAGAGGATTGTCTACAACCCAACATCCCCACCAACACATCCATATTGTGCACCACGCCAATAGGAACCAACTCAAATTTCCCCAAGTTAATCCTTAAACCTGAGACCTCCTCAAATCTAGCCAGAATTTCTCTCAAACTAGCTATTTGCGTAGGATCAGCATCACAAAAAATAAGAGTGTCATCAGCAAATAAAAAATGAGACACCATCACCGAGTTACCAGCTGTATTACCTACAGAGAAACCTGAGAACTGTCTAGAATTAGCAGCCACATCCAACATATAACTCAAAGCCTCCATAACAATATCAAATAACAACGGAGACAAGGGGTCCCCTTGCCGAATTCCCCTAGAACTACCAAAAAAATCAGAAGGACTACCATTGATCAGAATAGAGAATTTAACAGTTAAGATGCAACACATTATCCATTTTCTCCATTTCTCTGAAAACTCACAGCGCTGAAGCATATACATTAAAAAACCCCAACTCACATGGTCATATGCCTTCTCCACATCCAACTTACACAACACTCCTGGAACACCTGACTTCAATCTACTATCAATACATTCTGAAGCAATTAAAAAAGAGTCCAATATCTGTATACCTTTCACAAAAGCATTCTGAGAATCTGAAATAAGCCCATGAGCCACCCTTCGAAGACGATTGGCCAATACCTTAGAAATAATCTTATAAATCCCACCAACTAAGCTAATAGGCCGAAAATCCTTGATCTCCACAGCATCCACCTTTTTGGGAATAAGATCAAGGAAAGAAGTATTAAGGCTCTTCTCAAACACAGCCTGAGTATGAAAATTTTGAAACACTGCCATAATTTCAGCCTTCAAAATACCCTAGCAAGACTGAAAGAACGCCATAGAAAAGTCATTCAGGCCAGGAGCCTTATCACCCTTAAAATCACTAATCACCCCAAACACCTCTTCCTCATCAAATGGCCTATCTAGCCAAAGTGCATCTTCCTCCGAGATACAAGAGAACTCCACATCATCTAGTAAAGGTCTAATGAGCCACAATTTCAGCATATAGCTACCTATAAAAATGAGAAATACAACCTGTTATAGCCTCCGGATTTGAAGACAATTCTCCATCCACCATAAGCCTATCAATGGAGTTAAATCTCTTGTGAGAGTTATCTATACGATGAAAGAACTTGGTATTCCTGTCTCCTTCTCTATACAAAGGACTCTAGACTTCTACCTCCAACAGATTTCCTCAATCAAAGTAACTTTTTCTAATTCACCTCGAACTCTCTCCAATTCCAGCCTTTCCTCCTCCAATAAAACTCAACTATCCTCAATCATCTCTAAATCACTAAGATCTTTCCACATTTTTCTCACCCGATCTTCAACATTTCCAAAAACCTCCACATTCCATTTTTTCAAATCATTCTTCAATAGTTTCTGTTTATTGGCCAAAACAAAACTCGGAGCTCCTAGGACATTATAAGAATCCCACCAAGAATCGCACCAAATCATTTTTTATTATTATAAGTAAGTAAACAGAAATTGCAGATGCCAACTCTGTCTTGATTCAGCTTCACAGAAAATCAGTGTATCATCTGCAAATAGAAGGTGAGAAATTATGAGGTCATTGTTCTTCCTATTGTCAACTTTAAATCTGGACAAAAGACATCCTATTGCCTTATCCATCATTCTACTCAATGCCTTCATGACTATTACAAAAAGCAAAGGGAACAACGGATCATCCTGATGTAATCCTTTGGTGCTCTCCAAAAAGCCACACTGACTTCCGTTAACTAAGACAGAAAGCATACAATGGAGATTTAAAAAGAAATACATCGCCTCCATTTCTCTGGAAAACCACACATAGGCAGTATGTGAGGAGGGAGAGTTGATTAATAAAATTATTGAATGTTTTAAGCATAGAGGCATGTTGGCTTTTGTGTGTTCATTTCGTTCTCTGCTTTGCTTCTTCTTTTCTTTCTCTAAGTTACTGTTTACGGATAATGTTCATACAGCCCCTGAACATCATAAAAGCTTCTCTAATTCTTCTTCTTTTCAACCCAAAATCAAGCCATTTCTTTTATCCACCAAAACCCTAAATTTCCACATACTAACTTCTATCAAATAGTTCTCAAATAACTCATCAAACCACCTTTTTATTCTTAACACAACCTCATAACCCTAAGAGATAAAAGAAAAAAAAAGTTTGCTGTTAAAATTTTCTTCCGCCAACTGCTAGACAAAATTTTTCATAAGAGATAATGGTGACTAACGTAGAATTAGAGTCCTAATTTAAGGCTTTTTCTCAAGATTACGAACAATCAAAGAAGACTTTGAACCATTTATGTGAAAAGGTCAATTCAATGGACGAGAAGGTTAATTCAATAGAAGCAGGGCTGGAAGACTTATCAGCTATGAAAGAAACTTTGGATAAGCTGGAAGTTGCTGTTTTGGCTAAGTGTCTGGGTGGGGTCGTGTATCGGTGTGGTTTACTCTCCAAGGGTGGGTCCAAAGGGCCTTGCCTTGGTGGGGGTCCACTTTATAAATAAAAAAACAAACTTGGTAGAATCGCAACTTATCAAGAACTTAGATATTCTAAGTAGCCTACTTCATCCCACCCTTGTTGACAAAAATTGCACCCATTACCACTTCAAAAATTGATGGATGCAGTGCCAACAACTTACTGCCGCAGCAGCCTCAATTGCATATTGGTTCAGTACCTCAAAGTGTGGCCTCAAAGAGGCTGTCATATCAGAGTGGCTGAGATATCGGTGGGTTGGAGAAGAATTTTTGGTTCAAATCATAGAATGTACTGAACACCCAAACCCCCCCCCCCCCCTCCAAAAAAAAAAAAAAAAAAGAAGAAGAAGAAAGAAAGGCACTTTTAAAACCTTCAATGATCCTAATAAATTCCAATTACAGCTATGAAGCTTTGAAGGTCTCAGCTGGGTTGGTTAGAGTATAAAAAGACCTGGCCCAAAATTTTTTATTTAGGTTTTGGGGTTGGGTTGGCTGGGTAGAGGGATTGAGGCCTTGTTCTGAAGCACTCAACGTGGCTCTCTCAATGGATCGAAGAACAAGAATTGAAAAGGGAGAGAGAAAAAAAATTTAAAAGGATTCTACTCTACAAGAATGGACTGAAGAACAAGAATTGAATAGGGAGAGAGAGAAAGAATTTTAAAAGATTCTACTCTACAAGGTATTGAGGACGTTTTCAAAATTGTCAATGACAATTGTCAAATTTAATTTTTGGTGAAACTGTCAGTGAAGATTATTAAGGAATTAACTGATTGATGGTTTGATTTTTGGTTTGCTCCTGTCAAGTATCCAGCCAGTACATCGGTTTCTCCAGCTGGATTATAAAATGATGGATTTAGGGTAGAATTTACTCATGTGCTTTGCTTAGTCCTGAAATTTATTCTGAAGTGATTTTCTATTGTAATTTGGGTGGTTCAACCACTTGCATCTCTTTGAAATAGAGCATTCTAATCATGGGTTCATCTTTAAAGAAATTTGTTGTTTTTCAAAAGAATCACAACTTCGTTGGGTTGTCAATATTCAAGGTTCATAAGATTTATGTGCTAGGAGTATTTGCTTATTTGTATCCACTTCATTGTGCAGACTTCAGTAAAACTCAAGCCTATGTGATGGAAATATCAAATGATTTAGCTGTGAAGAAACCAAAGAGGTTGACATCTGTTGTTTGGAATCACTTTGAGAGGGTCAGAAAGGCTGACATTTGTTATGCTGTTTGTATACATTGTAACAAGAGACTCAGTGGATCAAGTAATAGTGGAACGACACATCTAAGAAACCACTTGATGCGATGTCTAAAAAGATCATCCACTATTGATGTGTCTCAACTACTTGCAGCAAAGAGAAGGAAAAAAGATACAACTGTGAGCCTTGCAAATATCAGTTTTGATGAAGGACAGAGAAAAGATGACTATATTAAGCCAACAATTTTGAAATTTGATCAGGAACAGAAAAAGGATGAAATTTTTAACCTTGGAAGTGGTAGGTTTGACCAAGAGAGGAGTCGGATTGATCTTGCTCGCATGATTATAGTACATGGTTACCCATTGGCCATGGTTGACCATGTTGGATTCAAAGTATTTGTCAAGAATCTTCAGCCGTTGTTTGAGGTTGTGCCAAATAGTTCTGTTGAGCAAGCTTGTATGGAAATTTATGGGAAAGAGAAACTGAAAGTGTACGAGACTATAAATAAATTGCATGGCAGAATTAACCTTTCCGTTGAAATGTGGTCTTCACCAGAAAATGTTGAGTACTTGTGTTTGACAGCACATTATATTGATGAGGATTGGAAACTGCAGAAAAAGATTCTGAGTTTTGTCACACTTGATTCTTCTCATACTGAAGACATGCTTTCTGAAGTGATTAATAAGTGCCTGATGGACTGGGATGTTGACCGTAAGTTGTTTGCCTTGACATTTGATAATTGCTCCACGGATGATGACATTGTCACAAGAATTAAAGAACAAATCTCTCATAAAAGGCCTCTTTTGAGTACTGTTCAGTTGTATGATGTGCGATCTGCTGCACACGTTTTAAACTCAATTGTTCAAGATGCTATGGAAGCATTGCGAGAGGTGATCCAAAAGATTAGAGCAAGTGTCAAATATGTTAAAAGTTCACAGGTAACACAGGGAAAGTTTAATGAGATTTCACAAGAAGTTGGAATCAACAGTGAGAAAAACTTGCTTTTCGATTGTCCAATTCGATGGAACTCAACATATCTCATGCTTGAAACGGCCTTAGAATACAGGGGTGCATTTTCTCTCTTGCAAGAGCACGATCCTGACTACATAACAGCTCTAACTGATACAGAGTGGGAATGGGCTAGTTCTGTTACTGGTTACTTAAAACTTTTTCTTGAAATCACTAATGTATTTTCTGGCAACAAATTCCCAACCGCGAATATGTATTTTCCTGAGGTATGTGATGTTCACATCCAATTGATAGAATGGTGCAAGAGCCCAGATAATTTTCTTAGTTCCATGGCAGTGAAGATGAAGGCCAAGTTTGATAAATATTGGAGCAAGTGCAGTTTGGCTTTGGCAGTAGCAGCAATCTTAGATCCTCGATTCAAAATGAAGTTAGTTGAATATTACTATTCTCAGATTTATGGTAGTACTGCTTTGGATCGTATCAAGGAAGTTTCTGATGGTATAAAGGAACTTTTCAATGCATACTCTATCTGTTCAACATTGGTTGATCAAGGTTCAGCTTTGCCTGGTAGCAGCTTACCTAGTACTAGTAATGACACTAGAGATAGACTAAGGGGTTTCGACAAATTTCTTCACGAGACTTCTCAGAGTCAAAATGCAATATCGGACTTGGATAAATATTTAGAGGAACCAGTATTTCCTCGTAATTGTGATTTCAACATATTGAATTGGTGGAAAGTTCATATGCCAAGGTACCCTATCCTGTCCATGATGGCACGTGATGTTCTTGGGACTCCTATGTCGACTGTGGCAATTGAGTCGGCATTTAACATTGGAGGTAGAGTGCTTGATCATTGTAGAAGTTCGTTGGATGCAAATACTCGACAGGCTTTGATATGCACACAAGATTGGTTGCGGATGGAACCAGGGGGTATGTGCACCAAATTTTAACTATGCATATTTGAATTTTACTTTGATCCATTTTAATTGGTAGTTTATTTCTATTAATCTTCTATTCTCCTGTATCAGATGTCAATTCATCCTCAAGCCTTTCTCCCCTACCGCTTCTCATTGAACCAAGTTAATTTGTCTAGGTATGTTTCTGTTGGTTTTGTAATCATGCATTCTCCCCAAAATATCTACTTTTGTGGTGTTAACTATGTAAGTGCAATCAACTTATTTTTGGTTTGATGGTATTGTCATGCAAGGTTAATGGAACCGTTCGGCTGATATGATAGCGTCTGATTGTTTTGTTTACACTCGGGCCTTATTCTAGAAGCTCATGTGGTGTTAATCAAATCTATATTTCTTTTGAATGTTCATATGTCACAATTAGATAAATTGCTGAGTACTTTTAGTTGTTTATTAAAAAGCAATGTACATTTTATGAGAGCAATTAGATCCTTACAATTATGCTTAAATTGGAGGGACCCTCTCTCTCTCTCTCTCTCCAAAGAAAAGCTTCTTCACCCCTTCCATATATTTCTCTAGGTGTGAGCTCTTGCTTTCAGGATGTGTATCCTCCCTTTTTATTGAAACTAGTCGCGGACTCGCGCATTGCGCATGATAATTTTTTTAGGGTCGTTTTAGTATTATTATTATTATTATTATTATTATTATTATTATTATTATTATTATTATTATTATTTTGCAATTTGGACTAAATTTAATGAAGAGTAATGCATTTCATGCCAACAAGGGCTTGGCTCAGCTGGTAAGGTTCGTTCGCTCCGCCTAACCAGCCCAGGTTCGATTCCCACTGCCAGCGAGCTCTTGTTGGTGGGCATCCTTAGTGAGGGTTGGCCCCCTCACACGGGCTGGTCTCGATCCGGCCCGGCGCCCTGCCCGGGAGTATAATACAACCATAAGGGCCTCCATTTTTTATTACCAAAAAAAAAAAATGCATTTCATAATCATATTTATCACAACATAATTTTTTATTATTGTAGAATTGTTTTATTTAATTTTTAAAACATTAATTCTATCATAGTCGGTTGACTAATTTGTACATCTCCTAGTCAATCGAACACATTTTGCATATTACATATAATTCTTCATTTCCATAAAGGGGCATTTACAATCACAATGACTTACTCCAATATTTTTGCATGCTTGGTTATTTGGGATGTAAAATGTGTTTAATTCAAAAGTTGTATGTCGAACGATTTGTTGACTATTTTGGAGCAGTTGTTTTCCCTCATCATTCAATTCATATAACAAATGTTAAATGGGGATTCTCTGGTACCAATAGTAATAGTAATCAAACGAAATATTGTGGTCTTCTCAAAAATATATATATATATATATTTATATATATTGTGGACATTGTATGCTTCTATCATAGAAGTTGAATGTCACACTCCATTAGCACGTGGAAACATGCATGCGATTTTTTAATATATAAGCATGGGTTATTTTACTTGTAACAAATGATAAATGAGAACTTTGTACTACTACATCGTTTGTTTTGAAGTAAAATATTTCCAAACGTAATATATTTTACATGTAAAACATTTCAAGCAAACTATCAAAACCGATGGCTCAACATTGCAACCACTAGTGCTCGAAGTTTGGTGACCAAACTACTAGAATCAAAAGTTAAGAGTAATGGCTCATGCGACCAAACTGTTGACAATCACTATTGAAGAGGTATCTTCGGTGACTGAACTACCAACGTCTTCGGTTACTAGACATTTGGCATCGATTGTGATGCGACATCTTTGGCCATCGGATTGTCGACACTAGTTGCCAATGAGGCATCTCTAGCCATCAAGCCGCCATCATCAATTGCCGATGAGACGTATCTTGCCACTGGACCGCCAACATTGGTCGCGAAGCAGAGTCATCGACCATTGGATTGTTGGCATTGATCACTGAAGTAGGTCTCTAGACATTAGACTATTGACGCCGATCATGGAACGCAGTCACCAAACACTAGACTGACGACACTTGTCGCCGAAGTAGAGTCTCCGACCATTAAATCGTTGTCACCAGTCACTGGAGCGAAGTCTCCAGCCACAACCGCCATAACCGGTTTTTGGAGTGAAGTCTCCAACCACCAGACCGCCAACATTGGTCGCCAGAGCGATGTCTCCGGCCATCAAACCAGTGACTTAGTGACCAGATGGGGAAGGGGAAGCCAACGTGTTTTTGGAAAATATTTTACCAAATTTTCAAAGGTAAAACATTTTACAACTTTTTATAAAGGATTTTACAGTCAACGAAAAATATTTTACAAGTTTGACCATACCTAGAAACACTTGAAAATAGGAAAATATTTTCCAAAAATATTTTACTTCAAAATAAACGGAGTGAAATTGAAATACTATGGACAATCTTTGATTCTATAGGTCTTAAAAACTTTGGCGATTCTCTTCTAATAATTGTGAAAATTTCAAGTTGTAATTCAAAAGGTAATTCATGTTTTATGTTCTTGCTTTTATTGTGTAGTTGTATAATGGATTTAGGTTGTAATTTATAAGTTGTATGGGATATTAGATGGTAGTGTTTGTGTGCAATTTATGTAGTAGTGATTGTTGTAGTTATTAACAATTGGTTTTTCATTGTTTTAAGTTAATAAAAACCTTATATATACCTTTTTTAAATAATAAAAAAACATTTACATATATTTTTTTTAATGTGAATCTTTACATATACCTTAAGTAAACTTTATACATTTCACTTCCTTAGATGCATAAAAATAGACACTACTATTCAATAATGATAGTGACTAATTAGTTTTATCATTTTTTTTGTGATTTTATTTGTAACATTTCTTACAATTATCATATATTTATTGGCTAATGATTTGCATAACAAAAACATTAAATGAGAAGTAAAATCGTTCATTAGATTTTTAAAATTCATGGAGTATGAAGATTATAAAACATTTAATTTTATATATATATATATATGTGGTAAACATGTTTTTATATAATGAGATTTTATAAATAAGGTAAAATGAAATATCAAAAAATGGGATTTTAAAATTTTCCAACTTCATTTCTTATGTAATCTATATTTATATTATTATAGTAGCCAAAGACGTTTGACTATTAATTGACATTCTAATATTTTAACACGTCATTTTTGAGGTCTCACAAATTTTCACATACCAATCTTTTTCTTTTTCTTTTTGGACATAAAAATTTTCCTGTGGCTATTAATTTTGTCATAAGGTTGACCAAGTTCTATTAGGACTCAATATCCTTGTCAACTTGAGGCATTCAAGTGACTAATTATTGGTCGTTGCACAATTGTTTTTGGTAAATATTATGAATGGAAAACATTTTTGGGGGGAAAAAAAAAGTCTTCTTTCATTTTAATGTAGTGCTTTTAAAAAAAAATAGTTAGAATATATATTAAGTATAATCAAATTAATTTTTGTACTATTTTCAATGGGTTATATAATCATTGAAATTGAAATAATACAATGAAGGGTTTTATGATAATTTTTTTTTTAATTTTATGAAATATATTTACATAAAATAAAACTCATAAAATGCATAAAATATACGTAAATGTATAATTCATGACAGAGCATGAAAGTTTTTTTTTTTTTTGATATAATATATGTTGGATCACATCTCTTAAATAAACCGAACAACCATTTCATCACCCTGTTAAGCACATGACCATTGGAATGTTGTTCATAGGAACATGATTTCTTGATTAAACATTGAGAAACATTTTAATTCTATTTAAGAAATTTTTGTGAAATTTTAATTTCCATGTCAATTTTTTTTAATCCAATAAATTTTATTTTTTAACGCCAGTTTAATTGAATAGTATTGGTTTTTTTTTTTAAAACTTCAATTGGATTCTATTTCTTCAACTTTTTAAAGAGTTAACTCACATGGCCTAATGGTGGTATTATGTTGGTTTATAAAATCATATAGGCAATGGTGAAAATAAAAAAAGTGAGAAAAAAGTTGGTCCACTTCGGTCCATTCGGTATATTTAGTCCAATTCGATTCACTTTGGTCCACTGAATTTAAAAGTGTAAAAGTATATGTGACAAATTTAATAATTATTTACTTGAATTTTTTTTTTTTTTAAACCCTTATTTACTTGAATTTTTAGTCGATAAAATAAAAGGAAATAATTTATTGATGATAATTCACAAAATGAGTAAAGAACCTATTGAGTATTGCAAAAGATACATATATGAACATTAATATGAACATGAAGGGACATTTCTATTCATTTTCTCGAAGAAAAAAAAAGTACTTGTGGACACTTCCAAAACTTTATTGGGTCAAAAAGAATCATGCCATAGATAGCAAAATAAATAAACAAAAAATTGTAGGAGCTTAGGAGGAGTCATTACTCATTTGAAACAACTCAAAATACTCGAGGACTAAAAAAAAAAGACAAAATTTAGCTATAAAATTGGTTGTAGCCAACCTTACTCAATATCTTTATATTGGAGTTAAATTTTGACAACTTGAAACCGACCGAAATACCCCTAAAATCTATAAAATCGACTATATTTTGGCTTAGTTTAGGGTATTTTGGTAATTTTTAGAGGTTTCGAGGGTATTTTGCCTATTTTTGTGGTTTCAATGGTAGTTTGGTCATTTAAAAAGGTTTCGGGGTTATTGTCGTCGTTTTAAGGGCGATTTGGTCATTTTCTAGGGTTTTGGAATATTTTGGACCTTCATGGTACATTTTAGTCATTTTGTTAAGTTCTAAGGGGGTCATTTTAGAGTTTTTGGTGTATTTATAGGTTTTTTGATATTTTGGGAATTGTCATGGGTAAAATAAATTTTTTTTTGACATAAAAATACCCTCGAAATCACTAGAATGGCCATTATCCTCCCAAAGTTACCAAAATACCCCAAAAACCACAAAATCTCCAAACCTCCCCCCCCCCCCTCTCGGGGAAACCTCTTAATTAACCAAAATAGCCTCAAAACCTCTAAAACGACTAAAATAACCCCAAAACCTCTAATATGACCGAAATACCCCTAAAATGGCTAGAATGAGAAGTAAAATATCGATACCTCACAAACGACCAAAATGCCCCAAACATCTAAAATGATTAAAAAATACCCCTCGACATTGATAAAATGAGCAAAATGGCCAAAAATCCTCTAGAATGAGCAAAGAAACTTGAAATCAACCAAAACACCCCCGAAATCTATAAAATAGAGTGTATTTTGGCTTAAGTTTATGGTATTTTGGTCATTTTTAGAGGTTTCAAGGGTATTTTGCTTGTTTTTGAGGTTCCAAAGGTATTTTGTCATCTTGAAATTTTTCTAGGTTATTTTTGTCGTTTTAAGGGCATTTTGGTCATTTTCTAGGATTTTGGGATATTTTGGACATTTTGGGTGCATTTTAGTCATTTTCGCAGTTCTAAGGGGGTCTTTTAAAGGTTTTGGTATATTTATAGTTTTTTTGATGTTTTGGTAATTCTCTCGGATAAAATAAATTTTTTTTTTTCACAAAAAAATATCCTTGAAATCACTAGAATAGCCTATATACTACAAAAATTACCAAAATACCACCAAAACCACAAAATGTACAGAAAAAACTCCCCCGAAACTTCTTAATTGACCAAAATAGCCTCAAAATCTCTAAAACGACTAAAATAACCCAAAAACCTCCAAAATGACCAAAATACCCCTGAAATGGCTAGAGTGAGCTGTCAAATCTCGATACCTCGTAACTGACCAAAATGC
This sequence comes from Notholithocarpus densiflorus, assembly GCA_030021035.2. Taxonomy (NCBI): domain Eukaryota; kingdom Viridiplantae; phylum Streptophyta; class Magnoliopsida; order Fagales; family Fagaceae; genus Notholithocarpus; species Notholithocarpus densiflorus. The sequence continues at coordinate 8,013 of JARYZH020000278.1, read as the reverse complement.
CCTAAACATCTACAATGATTAAAAAAAATACCACTCGACATTGCTAAAATGAGCAAAATGCCCTAAAATCCTCTAGAATGACCAAACAACTTGAAACCGACCGAAATACCCCTAAAATATACAAAATCGACTGTATTTTGGCTTAGTTTAGGGTATTTTGGTCATTTTCAGAGGTTTCGAGGGTATTTTGCTGATTTTAGATGTTTCAAAGGTAGTTTGGTCATTTCAAAGTTTTTGGGGTTGTTGTCGTCATTTTGGGGGCTTTTTTTTCTCATTTTCTAGGGTTTTGGGATATTTTGGATATTCGGAGTCCATTTTAGTCATTTTGGCAGTTCTAAGGGAGTCATTTTAGAGGTTTTGGTGTATTTATAGTTTTTTTGATATTTTGGTAATTCTCTCGGGTAAAATAATTTATTTTCACAAAAAAATACCATTGAAATCACTAGAATGTCCAATATAATCCCAAAATCACCAAAATACCCCCAAAACCACAACATGTCCAGAAAAAATCCCCCGAAAGCTCTTAATTGACCAAAATAGCCTCAAAATCTCTAAAACAACTAAAATAACCCGAAAACCTCTAAAATGACCAAAATACCCCTAAAATGGCTAGAATAACCTGTCAAATCTCGATATCTCGTAACTGACTAAAATGCCCCAAACATCTAAAATAATTAAAAAAAATACCCCTCGACATTGCTAAAATGAGCAAAATGCCCTAAAATCCTCTAGAATGACCAAACAACTTGAAACCGACTGAAATACCCCTAAAATCTATAAAATCAACTGTATTTTGGCTTAGTTTAGGGTATTTTGGTCATTTTTAAAGGTTTTGAGGGTATTTTGCTGATTTTAGATGTTTTAAAGGTAGTTTGGTCATTTTCAAAGTTTTCGGGGTTGTAATCGTCATTTTAGGGGCTTTTATGTCATTTTCTAGGGTTTTGGGATATTTTGGACATTCGTATTCCATTTTAGTCATTTTGGCAATTCTAAGGGGGTCATTTTAGAGGTTTTGGTGTATTTATATTTTTTTGATATTTTGGTAATTCTCTCGGATAAAATAATTTTTTTTCACAAAAAAATACCATTGAAATCACTAGAATGACCAATACACTCCCAAAATCACCAAACATTCCAAAATACCCCTAAAACCACAAAATATACAGAAAAACTCCTCCGAAACCTCTTAATTTGCCAAAATAGTCTCAAAATCTCTAAAACGACTAAAATAACCCAAAAACCTCAAAAATGACCAAAATACCCCTGATATGGCTAGAGTGAGCTGTCAAATCTCGATACCTCGTAACTGACCAAAATGCCCCAAACATCTAAAATGATTAAAAAAAATACCACTCGACATTGCTAAAATGAGCAAAATGCCCTAAAATCCTCTAGAATGACCAAACAACTTGAAACCGACCGAAACACCCCTAAAATATATAAAATCAACTGTATTTCGGCTTAGTTTTGGTCATTTTCGGAGGTTTCGAGGGTATTTTGCTGATTTTAGATGTTTCAAAGGTAGTTTGGTCATTTTCAAAGTTTTCGAGGTTGTTGTCATCATTTTGGGGGCTTTTTTTTGTCATTTTCTAGGGTTTTGAGATATTTTGGACATTCATGGTCTATTTTAGTCATTTTGGCAATTCTAAAGGAGTCATTTTAGAGGTTTTGGTATATTTATAATTTTTTTGATATTTTGGTAATTCTCTCGGGCAAAATAATTTTTTTTTTCACAAAAAAATACCATTGAAATCTAGAATGTCTAATATACTCCCAAAATCACCAAAATTACCGAAATGCCCCCAAAACCACAACATGTCCAGAAAAAATCCCCCGAAACCTCTTATCTGACCAAAATAGTCTCAAAATCTCTAAAACGACTAAAATAACCCGAAAACCTCTAAAATGACCAAAATACCCCTAAAATGGCTAGAATAACCTGTCAAATCTCGATACCTCGTAACTGACCAAAATGCCCAAAACATCTAAAATGTTTTAAAAAAATACCCCTTGACATTGCTAAAATGAGCCAAATGCCCTAAAATCCTCTAGAATGACCAAACAACTTGAAACCGACCGAAATACCCCTAAAATCTATAAAATCGACGGTATTTTGCCTTAGTTTAGGGTATTTTGGTCATTGTCAGAGGTTTCGAGTGTATTTTGCTGATTTTAGATGTTTCAAAGGTAGTTTGGTCATTTTCAAAGTTTTCGGGGTTATTGTCGTCATTTTGGGGGCTTTTATGTCATTTTCTAGGGTTTTGTGATATTTTGAACATTCGTAGCCCATTTTAGTCATTTTGGCAATTCTAAGGGGGTCATTTTAGAGGTTTTGGTGTATTTATAGTTTTTTTGATATTTTGGTAATTTTCTCGGGTAAAATAAATTTTTTTTTCACAAAAAAATACCATTGAAATCACTAGAATGACCAATATACTCCCAAAATCACAAAACATTCCAAAATACCCTCAAAACCACAAAATATACAGAAAAAACTCCCCCGAAACCTCTTAATTTACCAAAATAGCCTCAATATCTTTAAAACGACTAAAATAACTCGAAAACATCAAACATGACCAAAATACCCCTGAAATGGCTAGAGTGAGCTGTCAAATCTCTATACCTCGTAACTGATCAAAATACCCCAAACATCTGAAATGATTAAAAAAAATACCACTCGACATTGCTAAAATGAGCAAAATGCCCTAAAATCCTCTATAATGACCAAACAACTTGAAACCAACCGAAATACCCCTAAAATATATAAGATCGACTGTATTTTGGCTTAGTTTAGGGTATTTTGGTCATTTTCAGAGGTTTCGAGGGTATTTTGCTAATTTTAGATGTTTCAAAGGTAGTTTGATCATTTTCAAAGTTTTCGGGGTTGTTGTCATCATTTTGGGGGCTTTTTTTTGTCATTTTCTAGGGTTTTGGGATATTTTGTACATTCGTGGTCCATTTTAGTCATTTTGACAATTCTGAGGGAGTCATTTTAGAGGTTTTGGTGTATTTATAGTTTTTTTGATATTTTGGTAATTCTCTATAGTAAAATAATTTTTTTTTCACAAAAAAATACCATTGAAATCACTAGAATGACTAATATACTCCCAAAATCACCAAACATTCCAAAATACCCCCAAAACCAAAAAATATACAGAAAAAAATCCCCCGAAACCTCTTAATTTACAAAAATAGCCTCAAAATCTCTAAAACGACTAAAATAACCCGAAAACCTCAAACATGACCAAAATACCCCTGAAATGGCTAGAGTGAGCTGTCAAATCTCTATACCTCGTAACTGATCAAAATGCAAAAAACATCTAAAATGATTAAAAAAAATACCACTCAACGTTGCTAAAATGGGCAAAATGCCCTAAAATACTCTAGAATGACCAAACAACTTGAAACCGACCGAAATACCCCTAAAATATATAAAATCGACTGTATTTTGGCTTACTTTAGGGTATTTTGGTCATTTTCAGAGGTTTCGAGGGTATTCTGCTAATTTTAGATGTTTTAAAGGTAGTTTGATCATTTTCAAAGTTTTCAGGGTTGTTGTCATCATTTTGGGGGCTTTTTTTGTCATTTTCTAGGGTTTTGGGATATTTTGGACATTCGTGGTCCATTTTAGTCATTTTTGCAGTTCTAAGGGAGTCATTTTAGAGGTTTTGGTGTATTTATAGTTTTTTTGATATTTTGGTAACTCTCTAGGGTAAAATAATATTTTTTTTCACAAAAAAATACCATTGAAATCACTAGAATGTCCAATATAATCCCAAAATACCAAAATACCCCCAAAACCACAACATGTCTAGAAAAAATCCCCCGAAACCTCTTAATTGACCAAAATAGCCTCAAAATCTTTAAAACAACTAAAATAACTCGAAAACATCTAAAATGACCAAAATACCCCTAAAATGGCTAGAATAACCTGTCAAATCTCGATATCTCGTAACTGACCAAAATGCCTCAAACATCCAAAATGATTAAAAAAAATACCCCTCGACATTGCTAAAATGAGCAAAATGCCCTAAAATCCTCTAGAATGACCAAACTTGAAACCGGCCGAAATACCCCTAAAATCTATAAAATCGACTGTATTTTGGCTTAGTTTAGGGTATTTGGGTCATTTTCAGAGGTTTCGCGGGTATTTTGCTGATTTTAGATGTTTCAAAGGTAGTTTGGTCATTTTCAAAGTTTTCGGGGTTGTTGTCGTCATTTTGGGGGCTTTTTTGTCATTTTCTAGGGTTTTGGGATATTTTGGATATTCGTAGAATGACCAATATACTCCCAAAATCACCAAAACACTTCAAAAATCATAAAATGTCCAAAACAAAAACTCCCCCGAAACCTCTTAATTGACCAAAATAGCCTCAAAATCTCTAAAACAACTCGAAAACCTCTAAAATGACCAACATACCCCTGAAATGGCTAGAGTGAGATGTCAAATCTCGATAACTAGTAACTGACCAAATTATCCCAAATATCTAAAATGATTAACAAAAAATACCCCTCGACATTGCTAAAATGAGCAAAATGCCCTAAAATCCTCTAGAATGAGCAAAACAACTTGAAACCGACCGAAATACCCCTAAAATCTATAAAATCGACTATATTTTGAATTAGTTTAGGGTGTTTAGGTAATTTTCAGAGGTTTCTAGGGTATTTTGCCTATTTTTGTGGTTTCAATGGTAGTTTGGTCATTTAAAAAGGTTTCGGGGTTATTGTCGTCGTTTTAAGGGCGATTTGGTCGTTTTCTAGGGTTTTGGGATATTTTGGACCTTCATGGTACATTTTAGTCATTTTGTTAAGTTCTAAGGGGGTTATTTTAGAGGGTCTATTTAGGGATTTTTCACACAAACCAAGACCGCACGAAACCTACACTAGGGCAGTTTATTTTTGTGCGTCTCGTTCATCATTTCGAAATATCTTGAACCTCATTATCGAAGCCCAATTCACCCAGTCTAGGGGTTAGTTCAGCCCCTGTCATCAAGACTTGTAATAGGATAGTGCCAAGGCCATTCCTAATCACTAATAGCAATCCATCCAGCATGGTATGAAAATCGCAATGAGCAGCTCTTGTACGGAACCTTTTTCAGAGCATCGGTCAATTCAGTTGATAGTTGGGTTAGTCAACGCATTCCGCCACATGGTGAGTCTAAGAAAATCCCGTTTGGGGGAAATCAATGATCACAATCAGGGTTGTCAAGATACCCGTATTGTCCAATACGATTCTAACCCCACTTCAAGTAGGTGGATCAATTTAGAACCACGCAAAATCCACACTGGGGCAGTTCATTCTGCACAATTCAGCCCATTTTTGCGAATCAATGTGCTCAAGTTCAAAACTCTAGATACAATAACGGGTCCATCCAGCCAAGAACATTTCCTCTCACGTTATGAACCGCATAAAACCTACACTGGGGCAGTTTTATTTTATGCGGTCTCTCCTTTTTCCATATCCCTTAGCGGGTCAATCAATGTCAGATTTTATTGATAAAACCGTGAAAATATGGTACAATGCAAATGAAATGATGCGTGAATAACAACAATGGTGCAACCAGCTCCTAAATGCTAAAGTGCTACTGGCATACATATATCTGAGCCTACCAAGAGGCGATATCAACATACATCTGGGCCTACCAAGAGGTGATATCAAGAAACATACATCTGAGCCGACCAAGAGGTGATATTGACATACATTTGAGCCTACCAAGAGGCGATATCAAGAAACATACATCCGAGCCTATCGAGAGGCAATGTCTATACATACATCTGAGCCTACCAAGAGGCGATATCAACATACATCTAAGCCTACCGAGAGGCAATGTCTATACATGCATCTAAGCCTACCAAGAGGCAATATCAAGAAACATACATCTGTGCCTACCAAGAGGCAATATCAACATACATGTCCAAAAGCCTACCAAGAGGCAATATTAGAATACAGTTTAGGCCCACAATGGGGCGATCATACATACATGTCCAGAAGACTACCAAGAGGCAATATCAAAATACAGTCCATGCCCACGATAGGGCAATCATACATACAGTGCAGGCCTACCAAAAGGAAAAAAATACATACATGTCCAGAGCCTACCAAGAGGCAATATCAAAATATAGTCTAAGCCCACTATAGGGCAATATAATACATACATATCTGACCTACCATGGGGCAATGTCTGAAATAGTACAAAGAAATATACATGCCCATGCAAGGGCTACATCATCATAGAGATACAACAATAGTGGCTAAAACCTAAGGGGAATCATCATTTCTAACGGTGTCATCAACAAAGCACCCAGCGCTACCGTCATTAGCGCCATCACCAACAGTTGGACCAGCAGAAGGACCGGCTTGCCCAGTCGAAGAACTTAGGACCCATCTTGGAGTCTGAAATGAAGCCTGAGTAGGGCCTCGTGCCCAGTTTAAAATGGGAGCAAATCCCTATCTATCGATAGGACTTGGAGGAACTGGCATGTACTCGGTCTCATGTCTCCTAATTGGAGGATCCTTGCCTAGAATGGAGGGTGCCGGAGGCACAGGCATCCCCTATCCCCTCATCTCGTCAATCAGGACGCCAATATACCCCTGGAGCAGGCCTACCTTAGCAATATGCTGGCTCTATTCTCTCTTCATGGCAATGGCTTGACTCTCGTGCTCTCTCTGCCATAGCTCCCTTTCCCGAGCCAATGCAATGCCCCCGAAGCCCTCCGAGCACATGCAATGCCCTCGAGTACTTTGCCCCCGCTCACAGGGCAATCATCAACGATAGGTCTAGCCGAGGATGCCAAAAACTAGATAACATAATCAGTATCCACTGTCACGAAGCCCTCAAAGGACTGTCGCATAGGCGGGGTCATCCATAATCACATTAGGGTAAGATATCTCAAGAGGTGGATCTCTGGGCACTCTAAAAGTCGGCATGACTTGGTGGAAAGTCCGCTCAGCCAAGAAGAACTCCAAGCTTGTCAGAGCCTAAAACTAGCGCTGAGTGCATGACTGACCCATAGCAAGAGTAACATCGGGTCTAGCTAACAACCCTCCATCATATGGAGTGTTACGTATCTCATCCCAGGTGACGCAATTAAGCGTGGCATTGATAGTGGTCCGTTGAGTCAGAACAACTATAGATATATCACAAAGGGACCAAGCATACACCCTGGGATACATCGTCATAGAAAGGCTTGTGTACTGTGGTCGCATAGCTGGGATGTACTCATACGCCTACCATGTCAAAATCGGCTAACAACCCTCGAGGCTCCTAAAGCCCTAGTGTGCCGCCTGCCTCAAATAGGCAATGAAAAATCCGGAAGAAAGGGGCCCCCAATTATAAGCCCCTACGACAAACACCACTCTCATGGCTCTTAGCAACCTGTAAGTCAGCACTGACTGGTTGTTGCCTGGCCTGATTTTAGATGTTTCAAAGGTAGTTTGGTCATTTTCAAAGTTTTCGGGGTTATTGTCGTCATTTTGGGTGCTTTTATGTCATTTTCTAGGGTTTTGTGATATTTTGGACATTCGTAGTCCATTTTAGTCATTTTGGTAATTCTAAGGGGGTCATTTTAGAGGTTTTGGTGTATTTATAGTTTTTTTTGATATTTTCGTAATTTTCTCGGGTAAAATAATTTTTTTTGGACATAAAAATACCCTCGAAATCACTAAAATGGCCATTATCCTCCCAAATTTACCAAAATACCCCAAAAAGCACAAAATGTCCAAACCTCCACGCCACCCTCTCCCGGAAACCTCTTAATTAACCAAAATAGCCTCAAAACCTCTGAAACGACTAAAATAACCCCAAAACCTCTAATATGACCGAAATACCCCTAAAACGGCTAGAATGAGAAGTAAAATATCGATACCTCACAAACGACCAAAATGCCCCAAACATCTAAAATGATTAAAAAATACCCCTCGACATTGATAAAATGAGCAAAATGGCCAAAAATCCTCTAGAATGAGCAAAGAAACTTGAAACCAACCAAAACACCCTCGAAATCTATAAAATA